>CM062205.1:17520000-17965000 GCA_031216445.1 Lateolabrax maculatus | reverse complement strand
CAGGGGTGAGTCAGAATTCAGGATAATGTAGACATTTAAAATTGGAATTTGATGGAGGCTGCAGGTTGCAATAGTAGAAAAAATAAGGAAATAAATTATTTCACCTCTTACTGTTTTTCACTTTAAGGGCATCTGGCACAGTTTACACAGCCATAGATGTTGCCACAGGTCAAGAGGTAAGTTTACTTCATCTTTCAGTTTTGCCTCAACTTGATGATGAGGTTGGACTGAACTGCAAAAAAGAAAGGGTTGAAGGAGTAATTTAATTAGGAGTAACTGTGATTTTAAAATGATTGCTTCCCGTGATTTTTCGCCATTAACTTTTTTTGTTTTTTTACATTACATTATTTATAAAATCATGTTTATTTTTTTCATATTCATTATTTAGTTCATGTAGTAAAAGATCATGGAGCCATATCAGCGTGTTGCTTCTGTGGTTTGAGTAGCGGAAGAATTGACTTTTGCACTCTGCTTCGTTCACATCTATTCTAAACTATATTTAACCACACAGCTGGACTGAAACTCATCAGAGGAGAATTATTTTCCGCTGACAAAAAATATCTCTATTCAAAATATGTACTAAAAATCTAATTTATCTGTCTATGCTTTCTTTTGGCAACTTTACATCTTTCAAATTTCAAGTTAAAAGTATGCTAACATTATAGACATGTACCGAAGCAAGTTTATTAGTTATATCTTGCAATTACTCAGATAGATTGCGTGAATCGGTGGTACCACATTTACAGGATATTGTGTTCTGCAGGTGGCCATCAAACAGATCAACTTGCAGAAGCAGCCAAAGAAAGAGTTAATTATCAATGAGATCCTGGTCATGAAGGAGATGAAGAACCCCAACATTGTCAACTTCGTAGATAGGTAATACTGACGTGACACATACCGTACAGATGAACATACACCACACATCCACAGCACTAAATGAGCTTTGGGGATGTAACAGCGTTTGTGTGCATTTTAAGTTTCCTCGTAGGAGACGAGCTCTTTGTGGTGATGGAGTACTTGGCTGGTGGCTCCCTAACTGATGTTGTGACGGAGACGTGCATGGACGAGGCTCAGATCGCCGCTGTCTGCAGAGAGGTAGGATTGTTTTCAGACAACTGAGCTTACAAAAGTGGTAAACAAACCCTATGATATAAATATCAGTGAAAACCTGTCATTCGACCTGTGTCACATAATCCAAGGTCCTCACAACTTCATGGCAACAGAAGAAATGTAGCTTGATAGCTCTTACAGCCCCTCAGATAAAGCACAGATTCACATGCTGCATTCATGCCATTTGTGCATTATGTAATCAAGGAATAATTACAGATGTTGGGGCTGTAATATATGAGAGAGATGTTCATATTGTTATTGCGTGTTTTCCCCCACCTGTAAGGTCACACAAGGGGTGTTGTACATAGAGGGTTTGCATCATCATTACTGTGCATGCAACACTGCACAATATATGCAAGATGCAGTCATTTACTATTTTTAATTGTATGTATTTTCTTTTCTTTTTTAAACCACACAAGAGACTTGCCAGTATTTACTTACAGCCTACTATGCAAATTGCTTATTGGTAAATATTCTTATGAGATTTAAGCTGTTAAGTGCTGCAGTTAACAATTGATTAATCAGCTGATTATTTTCTAAATGAATAGACAAATCGCTTGGTCTGCTTGTGTTTTCCTTTGTATTTTATTGTAATTCTTGTGTGCACAGTGCATTAACTATTGTGGATCCTAACCTTCCTCCCTCTCTGTGTCCAGGTCATCCAGGCTCTGGAGTTTCTTCATGCCAACCAGGTCATCCACAGAGACATCAAGAGTGACAACGTATTGCTGGGGATGGACGGATCAGTCAAACTCAGTGAGGGAGCGCACACGCGAACGCGCACAGATCCACAGACACATATAGCACATATCTGACTGAATGGCACACCATTTTTTTATTTACAAGTGTACTTTGAATCTTAACTGCGGTATGGACCCTGAATAAATTGATCTCAACAGATTTTTCTTTTCTCTTTTTGCAGCTGACTTCGGCTTCTGTGCCCAGATCACCCCAGAGCAGAGCAAACGCAGCACCATGGTGGGAACCCCGTACTGGATGGCTCCAGAGGTGGTGACCAGGAAAGCCTACGGACCCAAAGTGGACATTTGGTCTCTGGGGATCATGGCCATCGAGATGGTGGAGGGAGAGCCTCCATATCTCAACGAGAACCCTCTCAGGGTGAGTGTGTGCTGGTGGAAAGAACGGACAGGCGGCTATTGTGGTGTTTGTGAGTTCAAGTAACGATTATTTTCAATATTATAAATGGTTTTAATGTTTTTTCAGTTAATAGTTTAGTTTATAAAATGTCAGAAAAAAACAAGTTAGTGAGCTTTAGAGGCATGTTGGGCACCTCTGATTTATACCATACTAGTAAATAAAAGCTTAACGGTGACCACAAACTGGAGTCCATAGTATAGTTTCTATTTTTTCTATCACTACTTCTGTTTCCCCATTGTAATCATTAAGTATCATATTTTATCATTATTAATTAATTTGGCATATTATCTGTCAGATGGAAGCAAGAGTATACTACAGAGATTAGCACTTTGAAGGAACGAATTCATGTTAGAATGCTTCAAGATTATATTATACTGCTTTTCTTACATGCCATTTGGTTGATCTTAGGCATTGTATTTAATCGCCACCAATGGGACTCCTGAGCTGCAAAGTCCAGAGAAGCTGTCCCCTGTCTTCAGATCCTTCCTGTCCCGCTGCCTGGAGATGGACGTGGAGAAACGAGGATCAGGCAGAGAACTGCTGCAGGTAGAAGAGGCCTACACACTCATACTGCCTCACTATATGAATATATCCCTCTCAAAATCATACCAAACATTAGGATAATTATTTTCATTATCGATTAATCCGCTAAATGTTTTCTCAATCAAATGTTTCATTGTTTTGTCTAAGAAATGTCAGAAAATAATGAAAAATCCACAGTCAAAAATGTAGAGGTATTAAATTTAAGATCTCAACTAAGAAGCTGGAACAAGAGAATGTTTGGCATTTGTGCTTGTTAAATGATGAGTTACAATGTTTTCTGCTGTGTGGTGGTAATTGATGTGTGTTAATCCTTAAAATGGAGTGGATTCCTCAGCTTATTATCTGTCTTGTGTGCATCTCTGTCTGTGTGTAGCACCCATTCCTGAAGCTGGCCAAGCCTCTGTCCAGCCTCACCCCGCTCATCCTGGCAGCCAAGGAAGCCATGAGGAGCAACCGCTAGATCCCAGTCTCTAAGGACTATAAGAGCTAACGCCAATGACACCCAAACCAGCCAGCATCTTCTTCAGGTCTACGTATGATGACCATCAGCAACCTGCTAGTATTTTTGTTTTTTCTTCAAAGGGTCACAAAATGTCTCTCCACTCTTCCCGGTGCTTCTGTACTGATGTCAGACTTATCTTACCTCTGTGCCTTGTTCTAAAGCTGCATACAGCCATAATTTTTTTTCTGTTTGTTGCAGCCATAGCACATGTGTGTTGTTAATGCTGACACTGGTTATTACAGTGTGCATATCAGGAATGCAGGATCACCGTTGCAAAGGTTCATGACTCTTTGCACACTAAGGGCCATACAGTATTCGTAAAGGAACTTATCTTACATGGAGGCCTCCTAAAGGTTTAAACAAAGGATATTCCATGTTCGTCAGGGCTGCAAACTGCACTTGTCCAAATAGTGGTGACTTGTGCATACCATCATCTCTGGTGTTACTGGATTGTTTTGTTTTTGTCGGTGAGCTGATGATCTTGCCAGCCATCAAAGTGTGCTTTTATAAGTTGCCTCACAGTCTTTGGAGCTAGTTGTAGCACTGAATTGCTCTGTGAATTACTGTTAGACAAAAACATCAGATCTTAAAGTTTTGGCAGATGCGGCTCTAATTTTTAATTCCTTCTTCTCTGCCAGAGCTACTTTTAGGGTGTTTTGTGAAATCTTTAAATATCTTAAATGTTGTGTGTCAGATAAAAGTTTTATGACGTGCGAACTTTGGTGTTTGGAGAGGCTGGAACCTTTGCAACTGGTTTATACGGTTGCTGTTGCTATGGTTGCACATGTGCCATGACAGGGTCCAATAGTTTTGAAATTGGCATGGAAAGCCTGATACCAATACTGTGCTGTACTGTGGCCCTGCATGGGACAGTGCATTCTTTGTGCAGTGGAAAAGCCATACCAGTGTCTTTGTTTGACCCTGTTTCTCACTGAAAATGAAACCATTCCAGTAAAGGGAGAGGGGATTTAGGTTGGCTTTTTTTCAGTCTAGTTTTGTAAATGAAATTTCTGTCATGGGTTTCAGCCCTCTGGTGGCAGTTTAGGGTGTTACCAGGCACCAAAACACACTATCATTAACTTGACTCAGACTTCATACACCTCAGCCTACAAAGTCTCTGTGCAGGGTCTTCTGCAAACTATGCAAACCCATCTGAACACTCTGATGTTTGCTGCATCAAAACTTGCCTTGAATCCTTGAGCTTAATGTACCTAAAAGCCACATTTCTATCACTATGATGTTTTTTTTCTAGATGTTCTGTTTGTCTTTAGCTGTGCTTTTTGCAACAGAGGCTTTACTGTTGGTGTGTTTGTGCGAGTGCAACACAAATACTGTATGAAATTGTCTGTCTGAATGTGTTCAACTGGAGGACGACTTTGTTTTTTGTTTTTTGTATATTATGTATTGGTGATGTCCTGTATTTTTTAACAGCTTTTAAAAAGTATGTATATCATTGTTTTATATTTGTAACTAACACAACAGAAGACAAATTTGTTTTTTCAACTTGTTTTTGTGAACCAATTCATCCCCAGTTCCCTGAACTGTGCAATTATGGACTCCAAACTATAAAATGTATTGATAAGCCTGAGACACTCCAGCCAGTCCTGAGTCAAGCAGAACTTGGAAACAATCATTTGTTTTAACCTGCTTGGAGTACCAAATGATATTGGTTTATAATATAAACCAATTTCAATCTTATTATTGGTTCCAGCAAGTTTAGACAATCACTGGAAAGCATTTAAAAATGTCTGTTAAATGTACCTTTAGCAGACGCATGATGCAGTAAAACCCACTCGTATGGTACTCAACAGGTTGACACAAATACTGAGTACTGTACTTGCAAATTCTATTAACAGGCTGGAATACACTGTTATGTGGCTTTTGACAAGAACACACATTCCAGTTATACGTGTAACATGAATGATTGAAGAGTTTAAAATTAATGTGTTGTTGTTCACCATGGAACCAACAACTTCTGGGGTTGAATAAAATCCATACAATATGTAAATTATTATTAAAGGTGGTCCTGAACAGGCTTGTGTCTGGTGACTGTTAACATTGCTTGTTGTAAAGTCAATCAAACAACTACCGAGAGATGCAAAATGACCCAAAGACACACAAAATGATTATGGAGACGCAAAAAGGAAATGGAGAGAAATGATGAAAAGAGTGAGGTCCGTGTCCAGGGGCCCATTATCTCATAATCCGTCCGTGATGTGAATGATTCAAGTTAATTTACATTCTTCCATTTTGACACAAGAGAGCAGTATTCATCCTTGTGTGGCAGAAACTCACAGACAACTCTCATGGGCTCAAGTGTTCAGCCTCAGGCGTTAGAATTTGAATATCTGTTGCGCTTCTCTGCACATTCAATGTTTTTAAGGCGGCAAGTCTTGTGCCAAGTAATACATCATTTTATTCCTTTCTCACACTCATACACCCATAATGAAGATGTTACTGGTTTTCCTGCTGATACTAGCAGCCCACATTCAGGGTGAGATACTGCTTTGATTAATTTGACTCTTGTGCACTAACAAACCTTTGTATAACCAATTCAGAGTTATGTCTGTTTTTACATTGTAATTGTTCTTTGTGTAATATATTACCGTAGCAATGTTTTATTTTTTTGGCAGCATCGACAGCCAGTCCAACTGTGATTCAGTCTCCTGTATCAAAGTCTGTTGGTGTGGGAGAGACGGCCTCTCTGAGCTGCACAGCCAGTACAGGAGTTGATGATGATCTCAGCTGGTACCTGCAGAAACCTGGACAGCCTCCTAAACTGCTGTTTTACAAAATAAGTAGCCGTCAGTCTGGTACTCCAAGTCATTTCAGCAGCAGTGGATCTGAACCTGAATTCACTCTGACAATCAGTGGAGTCCAGGCTGACGATGCAGGAGATTACTACTGTATGGGAGTGTACGTGGGCCTGCTCACACAGTGATACAGTCCGTACATAAACCTCCCTCAAATTAGACTGCGTACAGATTGCTGTGTTGCAGCTATGATCTGTTGCAGGAGATTTTGATATGCACCACTGCTCACCTGAACGTAGGACAGTAAGCCAAAGCACAATTTACAGAAACTTCCTCCTCAGTCAAAGGGGAAGTGAAACTCAGATTTTCATGTCCCTGACAGGCTCCAGATGTTAAATTATGCACCCAGTTCTCATTAAGAAGAAAAAAGGGTGGCTTGTTTTTGATCAGAAATTAATTAATTCCTTTATTAGCACAGAATCTAAATTAACTATACTAAGTGACATAGACTTCTGTGTTTTCCTTTTTTTTGGCAAGCAAGAAAAAACACAAAATGCAGAATGCATGGTAGATGTATATTTTATTATACTGAATATTAAACTAAAATCAAGACTCACAGTTGACCTGAACAGATGTATAGCATGTGGAAAGATTTCTTCTGTTATGATTTAGCACTGTTGTGTCTTTCCTCAGTGGTTCCAGGGTTTAGTAAAGTATACAGTCAAGGAGTAGTAGTATCAAATTTAACTAATTAGTAATTATCTACAGACTAAGAGTCTACAGCTGCCAGCGGCTGTGTGAGGCCTTGAGCTGAATGCTAACAAACTCACAGTGACAAAATATGATGTTTAGAGATAAAGACTGATTTTTAGAACAAAACATGACATCAAAACTATATGTTGCTTTCTTCATAGAAGCCTCCTTCAAAACACATGATTTATTTTGTTTACCGTGAAGTAAAACTTTTAGAGTGACAGAGGACAACACGGAAATAAAATGGTTTTATATTTCTGTCTTGTCTGTCTATTTCTCTATTATCCTAATAAAAGTATTACCTGGATCCAGTTATCAGGATAACACATTATGAAAACAAATCACAATTACTCAAAAAGTGTTGATATTGCAAAGATTGTGTTGCATTCAATGTGGATGAATTTTGCCAGCAAGGGGCGCCACACACCTGTTAATAAGGAAAAAGTCATGAGATTATAAAGAAGTAAAAAGCAGAATGTGAACAATGAAGACAAATACTATAAAGAAAGAGCATAAAGTTGAACGTTTGTATATCAACTCAACCAAATGATCCTCTATATGATAAACTGTCACTCCACCACACATCTGCCTTTTCTGTTCCACAAGAACAGGTGTGTGTTTGCCTTTTTAAATATATTTTGCATGACCTTTATGCATCACTGCTCCTCAGAGTTTAAGTTCTCATGTCACAGAGAGTCTGAACTGTTTTCATGCCCTCACACTGAAAACTGCATCAGGATGATGTCGCCCATAACTCTGCTTGTCATGTTGGGTTTTCTGAGTCAGGGTGAGAGATTTTGAAAATGTATCTGACATTATAGGAGTCTTGTACATGTGGTGAAATTTCAGTTTGTTCTTTTCATGTTTGTGTCCAATTGGCTTTCTGTTTCAGTCTTCATCTTACTGTTATAACTTAATCTTCTGCTCCATGTTGGCTATCAAATGTTTCTTCTCAAGGTCACATTTCATTTGTTATTTCAGAGTCTTTTGCCAACAATTTTCTGACTCAGACTGACAAATCCAAGTCTGTTAGTGTTGGAGGGTCAGTGACCATCAGCGCCACAGGGAGTTCAGATATTGGTGCTGATCTCAGTTGGTACCTTCAGAAACCTGGACAGGCTCCCAAACTTCTTATTTACAGAGCATCAACTCACTTCACTGGCACTCCGTCTCGATTCGTTGGCAGTAGATCTGGTTCTCAATACACTCTAACCATCAGAGGTGTTGAGGCTGACGATGCCGGAGATTACTACTGTCTGGGCTACCATAGTGATAGAGCGTTCACACAGTGATTTAGAGCCGTACAAAAACCTCCTTCGGTTTGACTGAAGTGAAAACGGCCTGCTGCAGGTGCAGAGGGTTGGTGAAGAGACTGTGATGAGGATAACTGGTCCAGTGAACACAAGAGTCATCAAGCAGAACCTCAATGAATCTAAATAAAACTGATACAAACTCACAGATGCTCTTCCAGTTACAGTTTTAAACTTCAGTCCATGTCAGTTAATATAATCTATTCATGAGTAAGATTGAAAAGTAAAATTTTTTTGGGACAATTGCCACTGAACAGTTTCTCTACTGATAGCTGCACGAAACAATCTAAATAACAACAGTCCGAACAAAAATTTCTTTTTTATTACTCTTCTTTCTAAAGCTGCAAATTATTTCATATTCAAAATAAAATACATTGAATTGAAATGTCAAAAAGTGATAAAAACACAAACATCTCCCTTAACTATGAGGTATAGTATCATATCAGGGATGATATTAGGTTTATTAAGACAGTATTTTTTATAATGAATATATTATAATGAAACAAAGACCCTCTTTCAATATATTCACATTTTATTTAATGATGGTTTAATGTTTATGCCACACAGTTTACAGTTTAAGTTGAAAAGTAATGAACATAGAGAAGAATATGAAGAAGATAATTATTAGAAAGCAACATGCACACTGAAACACTGAATAAAGAGCTGTGAAACTTGCAGAAATATCTGGACAGAGGAGATCTGTAGCTTCATCAAGCTCTCTATCAAAGCAGCAGCATCATTTCCAGACAGGAAGTGTTGCTGAAGCTCTACTGTGAGCAGCTGTCAGGGTCCAGGGTTTGAGTGACAGGGCTCTGTCCATTCAGACTGGCCTCGCAGCTCACTGAGCCCGCCTTCCTCCACTGGTCCTCAGAGAGGCTCAGGGTGCTGCTCCAGCTGTAGTGGCCGTCCGTCCCCAGGACCTCCGGGCTGTTTGACAGCCCTGAGGATCTGCTGCTGCCCCCCACCTTCCAGCCCAGCCTCCAGGCTGAGGGGAAGCCCCCGCCGGCCAGACACAACACTGTGGCACGGCCCTGCTGCAGCTCCTCTCTGGAGGGGGGGAGGACGGTCAGGGTGGGCCGCACCACACCCACTGGAGGAGAGAGAGGGGGAGGAGAGGGGGGGAGAAAAGACAAAGCAATGAGAGTGAAGGTTCGGTAATAAAGAAACATGACATGCTGGTAATTACTTGTATTTTACCAAATAAAACAGAATAACTTGTGTGTCTGTTACACTCATGAATCACTCAGTATCAGACCATCAGACACATGATTCAAGTCTGAATGCAACTAAAAAGGTTAATAGATAATAATTATTGATGACATCTTCATATATGATTATTAATGTGTGACAGTGAATAACTCGTTCCTGTGATGATTTTCTTCTGTTAAACATTCATGTGAATACAGTTAAAACAGTTGTCATCTGTCTCTCTCACTTCCTTTTCACTACATGTAAAATTAATGAACCATGAACACAAAGATAAGCTGCATTTACTGATAAAATCATATTTGTGTTTAGCAGGAATCCACATCAGATTTAAATTCAATAAATAATTACATATTTTCAAAATAAGTATATTTTTTAACAAATTATTTTGTGCTTTGGAGAATTTTGCTTGAGCAAATTCTGCTTTGAAACATTTTAACAGAAAATACTAAATACATCTAATCATTACAAATAACATATTAGAAAAATATGTGTTTTTTTCCTATTTTCAAAAATTGTATTATCTACAAAACTGAATGAACATTAATCTCCTCAGATTGTGAGATCGGCCTTTCTTCATGAAATAAAAAAAATTATCAACAACTTACAAACACTAAACCTGATCAAATTCTCATCCAATATTTTGATAACAGTTATATTTACTATATGTCATTAAAAATAAAAGTGTCTGGTACTTACAGTCAACGACGAGTTTGGTTCCTCCACCAAAAGTGTACCACAGTGATACAAACTCATTAAGTGGCCGTACAAAAACCTCCTGCACTGTGAACAAGCATCAATCCAGTAAAAAACTCACTGCTCTTTATAATAACTATGAAATATTAACACTTCGTTGAATCTAAAAAGCTTTTTTAATTATATGAATTGAATTTATTGTATAAATAAAGATTATTTATTTAATTTTGCTTTAGTTTTCTACATCTGACAGAGAAACTATTACATTCTCCTTATAACAAAGTCATTTCTTTTTTAACAATTGTTCATCAGTTGATACATGGTTAAACTATTATGTAACTTTTAATTATAATGGTTTAAAAACTCATGTTAAGCTGAACTGAAATATGTCATTGATCTACAGTAAACTAAGGCAGACAAACAGACATATCATACCAACCATAGTGGGCACAAACTTATCCATAAATCCTTAAATCCTCAACTGCCCTTCTAATATTAATATTTCTTCTATTCCATTAAGATCATAGATGGTGTAAATCCAAGCAGTATTTCTCCTGATTTTGTGTCCCACGTTGCCTTCAGTGTGTTGAGAGCAGAGGAATCATTTCCATAGAGAGGAGGCTTTGCATCGTCAGCTGATCCTCCAGTGAACTGAGAAGGTTTATAGTCCTGTGAGTTCAACACTGCAGGACTCAGATCTGTCAGTCAACACAGCAGAAACCACAACCACCATGACTCTCATCACCATCCTCATCTGGACGCTGGCCTGCTGCTGTTTCACAGGTTCATTCACTCAGCAACATTTCAAACATGATGTGCTGCCTTTTCTCTCATTTATTTCTGCTGATAAATGAATGATTTGTTTTTGTCTGCAGGATGCAGCGGTCAGGTGACTGTGACTCAGCCTCCAGTAGTGACATTTACTCCAGGATCCACTGTCACTCTCACCTGTAAAACAAACAAAGCTGTTTACAGTGATTTTTTTTATGAGAGAATGTTCTGGTACCAACAGAAATCTGGACAGCCTCCAAAGCTCCTAATAAGATATGTGAGCACACGTCATTCAGGAACACCAGCTCGGTTTAGTGGCAGTGGAAGCAGCTCTGACTTCACTTTGACCATCAGTGGAGTTCAGACTGAAGATGCAGCAGTTTATTACTGTCAGAGTGCACACAGTATAAACAGTGCTTGGGTGTTCACACAGTGATTTGTAGTCGTACAAAAACCTCCCTCAGTCAGGCTGCAGAGACACTGAGCTGTTACAGCAGGAACCGACTGCAGCTGCTGAAGAGACTCTGACACAGACCACTGAACACAGAGCTGACAGTAACCTCACCAAGCACAAACTACAGATTCAAACTATTGCCATATTTTAAAATATTGCCATATTTTATATTTTTTTTAATATACTTTCATTTCTGTCCATTGTAAAAGTCTGAAACTTACATTGTTATGACAACCAACATACCATGATATTTATTTTCTACAGACAGTAATATCAGTAGAAGTTATTAAAAAAAAAAAACATTGCATAACCTATAAAACCAAATACACACAATAAACATGTTATTGGAACTTAAAAAATATATTCAACATATTCATAAGTATCCCTTTTCTCTTTATTGCTGACAATACCACTCTCGTATTCGTCCATTTCATAAGAAGTTACAGCCGTCAGCCAATTGACTTAGCTTAGCATAAAGACTGGAAGTAGGGGGAAAACGTGAACCTGGCTCTGTCCAAAGTTACCAGAATCAGCACCAGCACATCGAAAGCTCACTAATGAACATGTTCTGTCCTTTTTGTTTAATCTGTACAAAAACCAAAGTGGAAAATAGATTGTTGTGGTTTTACAGCTAAACTATTTTATAGGCAGAAACAATGTTTTCTCTGGAATCTCGTCACCGTAGTGAATGAAAATGAAACACAGATTCATATAAATAAATAAATTATTTTTTTTGGATACATTTTGTCAAATATATTTTTAAACATCTAATGACACCACGCCATGTTCTGATGGCATCTACTGTCAGCTAAAGAGACACATTTTCATTGTTCACATATTTGAGTCATAAGTCTTGCCTCACTAAAAATCAAATCTACAAAATGGATTGTTCAGGGTTTTTTTCATCACAATGAATCGGCGTAGGCTTCCTTTTATTCATTACTATGTAATATCATTTTCCTTACCAATTTAAAAAGGAGCAACATAAATAATCCCATAATCAATCCAAAGCTTTTCATTTTCCACACAGAGGAGAATCAGATGAAGTTATGAAACCATTTCATTTCTACTGCACTTAATGAGATAAAAGACCAAACACTTCTTAATGTTATTTATCAGTAGAAGCTTTATTAGCAAAAACATCAATGATCAGCATGACAGTTATTAAGCACACTCACATCTAGCTGCTGAGCTACACACATTACTCTCTAAGTTGTTGTTGTGCAACACTTTACAGCAGTGTTGTTGTCTGTCACACAAAGCTTTAGTTTCCTCTACAAACATTAAAACTCATATTGATCAGAGCAGCAGCTGTGCTCCTCCTGCTCCCCCCACACAGAGCCCCTCTAGCCCTTACACTGGCTCCTGTGGAGGGACTGGGTCTGGCTGTGGTCATGATGGAGGACCTTGCAGGAGTACAGCTCTCCTTTCATCCAGCTCTCCCGGCTCAGGCTCAGGGTGCTGCTGCTGCTGTAGCGTCCGCTCTTCTCCTCCTCTGAGCTGGTCAGGACCCCCTCTGTCACCTGTGTACCGTCCACCTCCCAGCTCACCACGGCTCCCTGAGGAGAGTAGCCGGTCAGCAGGCAGGCCAACATGGCCGAGCCCCCAGAGAGCTGCTCAGAGGAGGGGGGAAGCAGAGAGACCGAGGGCCTGACCATGGGGCCGGCTGGAGGGGAGAGCAGAGACACACAAGGAGCAGATTAACTTCCACTGTAGGACAGACGGCTGAACGTGAGACACTTATGACACATGACAGAGGTTAACACTGCTGTGGATTAGCTGTGTGCATGATACTGTGATCAGACAGAGGAGAGGAGGAGAGCAATGGGAGGACATCGGGGTTCAAGAGATAAAATAAAATGAAATAAAATGAAAATAGTTAGAATTGGCTATTTAAAGTAATAAATCTTCTACTGTGGCACTCATCATAAAACACTATGAATTAGACAATAGTATGTAACATGAATTACGTGTAAACATCCAAAGAAATTCGATAAATCATGATCGGATAAAATATCTCATTTAGAATATTTGACAGTAAATAATTTATCCCTGCAACCATTTTGTTGTTGCTTAAAATGTAAAGTCTGTATACAGTTAAAGACTTTGTCATCTGTCTGTTTCACTTCCTTTTCACCACTTTAAACTAACGAACTGTGAAGACAAACTGTAGCTAAACTGAATTAAACGCCCTTATTTATTATAATGTTATCTACATTAGATTTTATACCAAACAACAGTTTAAATCTTGAAAAACGGAAAAGTAAGAAACTTAACAATTTTATATTATTTTTAAACGTTGAAATTTCTCAGCCAATATTTACAACCACACTTTGTGAAAGAAATATTTAACTGAAATATTTGATAGGGATATATTAAACACTAGCATTATAAACAAGGTTAATCTCTGCCACATTTTCATGCCAAATTGAAAAATTATTCATCTAAGCTTGATAAATAATGGGAAATATCCACAAAATATAAAATACCAACAATAATTTCTTATTTTATCACAATATTTGACAAAACTTAGTATAATCTTTAATGATGTAGAAATAAGAAAACTCTCGTACTTACAGAAAATGATGAGTTTGGTTCCTCCACCAAAAGTCCACCACAGTGATACAAACTCATTAAGTGGCCGTACAAAAACCTCCTGCACTGTGAACAAGCATCAATCCAGTAAAAAACTCACTGCTCTTTATAATAACTATGAAATATTAACACTTGGTTGAATCTAAAAAGCTTTTTTAATGATATGAATTGAATTTATTGTATAAACAAAGATTATTTATTTAATTTTGCTTTAGTTTTCTACATCTGACAGAGAAACTATTACATTCTCCTTATAACAAAGTCATTTCTTTTTTAACAATTGTTCATCAGTTGATACATGGTTAAACTATTATGTCACTTTTAATTATAATGGTTTAAAAACTCATGTTAAGCTGAACTGAAATATGTTATTGATCTACAGTAAACTAAGGCAGACAAACAGACATATCATACCAACCATAGTGGGCACAAACCTATCTATAAATCCTTAACTGCCCTTCTAATATTAATATTTCTTCTATTCCATTAAGATCATAGATGGTATAAATCCAAGCAGTATTTCTCCTGATTTTGTGTCCCACGTTGCCTTCAGTGTGTTGAGAGCAGAGGAATCATTTCCATAGAGAGGAGGCTTTGCATCGTCAGCTGATCCTCCAGTGAACTGAGAAGGTTTATAGTCCTGTGAGTTCAACACTGCAGGACTCAGATCTGCCAGTCAACACAGCAGAAACCACAACCACCATGACTCTCATCACCATCCTCATCTGGACGCTGGCCTGCTGCTGTTTCACAGGTTCATTCACTCAGCAACATTTCAAACATGATGTGCTGCCTTTTCTCTCATTTATTTCTGCTGATAAATGAATGATTTGTTTTTGTCTGCAGGATGCAGCGGTCAGGTGACTGTGACTCAGCCTCCAGTAGTGACATTTACTGCAGGATCCACTGTCACTCTCACCTGTAAAACAAACATAGCTGTTTACACCGACGATGATGGGGATGAGGCTATGTTCTGGTACCAACAGAAATCTGGACAGCCTCCAAAGCTCCTAATAACATTTGTGAGCACACGTGAATCAGGAACACCAGCTCGGTTTAGTGGCAGTGGAAGCAGCTCTGACTTCACTTTGACCATCAGTGGAGTTCAGGCTGAAGATGCAGCAGTTTATTACTGTCAGAGTTACCACAGTGGTGGGGTGTTCACACAGTGATTTGTAGTCGTACAAAAACCTCCCTCAGTCAGGCTGCAGAGACACTGAGCTGTTACAGCAGGAACCGACTGCAGCTGCTGAAGAGACTCTGACACAGACCACTGAACACAGAGCTGACAGTAACCTCACCAAGCACAAACTACAGATTCACAACCTTTTTTTTTTTTTTAACTTTAATCAATTACTCAACATTTTCATACTTTATTTAAACAAAAACATGTCTTGAGGTTGTTGTAAAGTGGTGAGAAAGATCAGGTATTCAGGATGGTCGACTGAAACCCTGGGCAGACTCTAAACTAAATACACAGATGAGTTGATGTCCGATTGTCCTAAATGCAACACCTGGATCTGGATAATACAAATGACATAAATGACAATGAAAATAACGAAGAAATTCAAAATCAATCAAACATTATGTGAGTTTACTGTGAGTTCAGAGTTGGTTCTGTTTGCCAGCAGCGGGTACTAAAGACATGTTAATGAGGACAAAGTGAGATTATAAAGAAGGAATAAAGGGGAATACACACAAAACTAGATGGACTTTGAATGTCCAAATGATCCTCTATATGATAAACTGTCACTCCACCTCACATCTGCCTTTTCTGTTCCACAAGAACAGGTGTGTGTTTGCCTTTTTAAATATATTTTGCATG
The DNA here is from genome assembly GCA_031216445.1 of Lateolabrax maculatus. Lineage (NCBI taxonomy): Eukaryota > Metazoa > Chordata > Actinopteri > Acropomatiformes > Lateolabracidae > Lateolabrax > Lateolabrax maculatus. Next base: position 17,949,324 of record CM062205.1, on the reverse strand, counting down.
ACTTTTATGCATCACTGCTCCTCAGAGTTTAAGTTCTCATGTCACAGAGAGTCTGAACTGTTTTCATGCCCTCACACTGAAAACTGCATCAGGATGATGTCGCCCATAACTCTGCTTGTCATGTTGGGTTTTCTGAGTCAGGGTGAGAGATTTTGAAAATGTATCTGACATTATAGGAGTCTTGTACATGTGGTGAAATTTCAGTTTGTTTTTTCACGTTTGTGTCCAATTGGCTTTCTGTTTCAGTCTTCATCTTACTGTTATAACTTAATCTTCTGCTTCATGTTGGCTATCAAATGTTTCTTCTCAAGGTCACATTTCATTTGTTATTTCAGAGTCTTTTGCCAACAAATTTCTGACTCAGACTGACAAATCCAAGTCTGTTAGTGTTGGAGGGTCAGTGACCATCAGCGCCACAGGGAGTTCAGATATTGATGATGATCTCAGTTGGTACCTTCAGAAACCTGGACAGGCTCCCAAACTTCTTATTTACAAAGCATCAACTCACTTCACTGGCACTCCGTCTCGATTCGTTGGCAGTAGATCTGGTTCTCAATACACTCTAACCATCAGTGGTGTTGAGGCTGACGATGCTGGAGATTACTACTGTCTGGGTGACCATGGTGGAGCGTTCACACAGTGATTTAGAGCCGTACAAAAACCTCCTTCAGTTTGACTGAAGTGAAAACGGCCTGCTGCAGGTGCAGAGGGTTGGTGAAGAGACTGTGATGAGGATAACTGGTCCAGTGAACACACGCGTCATCAAGAAGAACCACAATGAATCTAAATAAAACTGAAACAAACTCACAGATGCTCTTCCAGTTACAGTTCTAAACTTCAATCCATAACAGTGAATAAAATCTATTCATGAGTAAGATTGGAAAGTTAACAGTGTCTCTACTGATAGCTGCACAAATAACATCTAAATAACAATAGTCCACAACAATTTCCTTTTCATTACTAAAGCTGCAAATGATTTTATACTCAAAATAAAGTATATTCAATTGAAATGTCACAAAGTTATAAAAACACAAACATCCCTACTATGAGGTATAGTATCATATCAGGGATTATATTAGGTTGATTAAGACAGTATTTTTTATAATGAATACATTGTAAAAGAAACAAAGACCATCACTCAATATATTTCACATTGTATTTAATGATGGTTTAATGTTTATGCCAAACAGTTTACAGTTTAATTTGAAAATTAATGAACATAGAGAAGAATATGAAGAAGATCAGTATTAGAAAGCTAACTAAAAAACAGCAGTATTTCTCCTGATTTTGTATCCCACGTTGCCTTCAGTGTGTTGAGAGCAGAGGAATCATTTCCATAGAGAGGAGGCTTTGCATCGTCAGCTGATCCTCCAGTGAACTGAGAAGGTTTATAGTCCTGTGAGTTCAACACTGCAGGACTCAGATCTGTCAGTCAACACAGCAGAAACCACAACCACCATGACTCTCATCACCATCCTCATCTGGACGCTGGCCTGCTGCTGTTTCACAGGTTCATTCACTCAGCAACATTTCAAACATGATGTGCTGCCTTTTCTCTCATTTATTTCTGCTGATAAACTAATGATTTGTTTTGTCTGCAGGATGCAGCGGTCAGGTGACTGTGACTCAGCCTCCAGTAGTGACATTTACTCCAGGATCCACTGTCACTCTCACCTGTAAAACAAACAAAGCTGTTTACAGTGACAGTCATGGTGAGAGAATGTCATGGTATCAACAGAAATCTGGACAGCCTCCAAAGCTCCTAATAAAATTTGTGAGCACACGTGAATCAGGAACACCAACTCGGTTTAGTGGCAGTGGAAGAAGCCCTGACTTCACTTTGACCATCAGTGGAGTTCAGACTGAAGATGCAGCAGTTTATTACTGTCAGAGTTACCATTATATAAACAGTGCTGCTGTGTTCACACAGTGATTTGTAGTCGTACAATAACCTCAGTCAGGCTGCAGAGACACTGAGCTGTTACAGCAGGAACCGACTGCAGCTGCTGAAGAGACTCTGACACAGACCACTGAACACAGAGCTGACAGTAGCCTCACCAAGCACAAAACTACAGATTCAAACTAATATATTGCCATATTTTATTTTTTTTTAATATACTTTCATTTCTGACCATTGTAAAAGTGTGAAACTTACATTGTTATGACAACCAACATACCATGATATTTATTTTCTACAGACAGTAATATCAGTAGAAGTTATGAAAAAAAAGAAAACTTTGCGTAATCTAGAAAACCAAATACACACAGTAAACATGTTTTTTAGAACTTTAAAAAATATATATTCAACATTTTCAGAAGTATACTTATTCTCTTTATTGCTGACGATACCAATCTCGTATTCGTCCATTTCATAAGAAGCTACAGCCAGCAGCCAATTAACTTAGCTTAGCATAAAGACTGGAAGTAGGGGGAAAACGCGAACCTGGCTCTGTCCAAAGTTACCAGAATCAGCCCACCAGCACATCGAAAGCTCACTAATGAACATGTTCTGTCCTTTTTGTTTAATCTGTACAAAAACCAAAGTGGAAAATAGATTGTTGTGGTTTTACATCTGAACTTTTTTATAGGCAGAAACAATGTTTTCTCTGGAATCTCGTCACCGTAGTGAGTGAAAATGAAACACAGATTCATATAAATAAATAAATGATTTTTTTTGGATACATTTTGTAAAATATATTCTTAAACATCTAATGACACCACGCCATGTTCTGATGGCATCTACTGTCAGCTAAAGAGACACATTTTCATTGTTCACATATTTGAGTCATAAGTCTTGCCTCACTAAAAATCAAATCTACAAAATGGATTGTTCAGGGTTTTTTTAATCACAATGAATCAGCGTAGGCTTCATTTTATTCATTACTATGTAATATCATTTTCACTACCAATTTAAAAAGGAGCAACATGAATAATCCTATAATCAATCCAAAGCTTTTAATTTTCCACACAGAGGAGAATCAGATGAAGTTATAAAACCATTTCATTTCTACTGCTCTTAATGAGATAAAAGACCAAACACTTCTTAATGTTATTTATCAGTAGAAGCTTTATTGGCAAAAACATCAATGATCAACATGACAGTTATTAAGCACACTCACATCTAGCTGCTGAGCTACACACATTACTCTCTAAGTTGTTGTTGTGCAACACTTTACAGCAGTGTTGTTGTCTGTCACACAAAGCTTTAGTTTCCTATACAAAAATTAAAACTCATATTGATCAGAGCAGCAGCTGTGCTCCTCCTGCTCCCCCCACACAGAGCCCCTCTAGCCCTTACACTGGCTCCTGTGGAGGGACTGGGTCTGGCTGTGGTCATGATGGAGGACCTTGCAGGAGTACAGCTCTCCTTTCATCCAGCTCTCCCGGCTCAGGCTCAGGGTGCTGCTGCTGCTGTAGCGTCCGCTCTTCTCCTCCTCTGAGCTGGTCAGGACCCCCTCTGTCACCTGTGTACCGTCCACCTCCCAGCTCACCACGGCTCCCTGAGGAGAGTAGCCGGTCAGCAGGCAGGCCAACATGGCCGAGCCCCCAGAGAGCTGCTCAGAGGAGGGGGGAAGCAGAGAGACCGAGGGCCTGACCATGGGGCCGGCTGGAGGGGAGAGCAGAGACACACAAGGAGCAGATTAACTTCCACTGTAGGACAGACGGCTGAACGTGAGACACTTATGACACATGACAGAGGTTAACACTGCTGTGGATTAGCTGTGTGCATGATACTGTGATCAGACAGAGGAGAGGAGGAGAGCAATGGGAGGACATCGGGGTTCAAGAGATAAAATAAAATGAAATAAAATGAAAATAGTTAGAATTGGCTATTTAAAGTAATAAATCTTCTACTGTGGCACTCATCATAAAACACTATGAATTAGACAATAGTATGTAACATGAATTACGTGTAAACATCCAAAGAAATTCGATAGATCATGATCGGATAAAATATCTCATTTAGAATATTTGACAGTAAATAATTTATCCCTGCAACCATTTTCTTGTTGTTGAAAATGTAAAGTCTGTATACAGTTAAAGACTTTGTCATCTGTCTGTTTCACTTCCTTTTCACCACTTTAAACTAATGAACTGTGAAGACAAACTGTAGCTAAACTGAATTAAACGCCCTTATTTATTATAATGTTATCTACATTAGATTTTATACCAAACAACAGTTTAAAACTTGAAAAACGGAAAAGTAAGAAACTTAACAATTTTATATTATTTTTAAACATTGAAATCTTTCTCAGCCAATATTTACAACCAGACTTTGTGAAAGAAATATTTAACTGAAATATTTGATAGGGACATATTAAACACTTGCATTATAAACAATATTAATCTCTGCCACACTTTTATGCCAAATTGCAAATTTATTCAGCTAAGCTTGATAAATAATGGGAAATATCCACAAAATATAAAATACCAACAATAATTTCATATTTCATCACAATATTTTACAAAACTTAGTATAATCTTTCATGCTGTAAAATCGGGAAAACTCTGGTACTTACAGAAAATGATGAGTTTGGTTCCTCCACCAAAAGTGTACCACAGTGATACAAACTCATTAAGTGGCCGTACAAAAACCTCCTGCACTGTGAACAAGCATCAATCCAGTAAAAAACTCACTGCTCTTTATAATAACTATGAAATATTAACACTTGGTTGAATCTAAAAAGCTTTTTAATGATATGAATTGAATTTATTGTATAAACAAAGATTATTTATTTAATTTTGCTTTAGTTTTCTACATATGACAGAGAACCTATTACATTCTCCTTATAACAAAGTAATTTCTTTTTTAACAATTGTTCATCAGTTGATACATGGTTAAACTATTATATCACTTTTAATTATAATGGATTAAAAACTCATGTTAAGCTGAACTGAAATATGTCATTGATCTACAGTAAACTAAGGCAGACAAACAGACATATCATACCAACCATAGTGGGCACAAACCTATCCATAAATCCTTAACTGCCCTTCTAATATAAATATTTCTTCTATTCCATTAAGATCATAGATGGTATAAATCCAAGCAGTATTTCTCCTGATTTTGTGTCCCACGTTGCCTTCAGTGTGTTGAGAGCAGAGGAATCATTTCCATAGAGAGGAGGCTTTGCATCGTCAGCTGATCCTCCAGTGAACTGAGAAGGTTTATAGTCCTGTGAGTTCAACACTGCAGGACTCAGATCTGTCAGTCAACACAGCAGAAACCACAACCACCATGACTCTCATCACCATCCTCATCTGGACGCTGGCCTGCTGCTGTTTCACAGGTTCATTCACTCAGCAACATTTCAAACATGATGTGCTGCCTTTTCTCTCATTTATTTCTGCTGATAAATGAATGATTTGTTTTTGTCTGCAGGATGCAGCGGTCAGGTGACTGTGACTCAGCCTCCATTAGTGACATCTACTCCAGGATCCACTGTCACTCTCACCTGTAAAACAAACCAACCTGTTTACATCTGTGGTGGTGTTGATTTATGTATATTCTGGTATCAACAGAAATCTGGACAGCCTCCAAAGCTTTTAATAAAACACTTGAGTAGACGTCAATCAGGAACACCAGCTCGGTTTAGTGGCAGTGGAAGAAGCTCTGACTTCACTTTGACCATCAGTGGAGTTCAGACTGAAGATGCAGCAGTTTATTACTGTCTGAGTGTACACAGTGACCCAGTGTTCACACAGTGATTTGTAGTCGTACAAAAACCTCCCTCAGTCAGGCTGCAGAGACACTGAGCTGTTACAGCAGGAATCGACTGCAGCTGCTGAAGAGACTCTGACACAGACCACTGAACACAGAGCTGACAGTAACCTCACCAAGCACAAACTACAGATTCACAACCTTTTTTTTTTTTTTTACTTTAATCAATTACTCAACATTTTCATACTTTATTTAAAGAAACACATGTCTTGAGGTTGTTGTAAAGTGGTGAGAAAGATCAGGTATTCAGGATGGTCGACTGAAACCCTGGGCAGACTCTAAACTAAATACACAGATGAGTTGATGTCCGATTGTCCTAAATGCAACACCTGGATCTGGATAATACAAATGACATAAATGACAATGAAAATAACGAAGAAATTCAAAATCAATCAAACATTATGTGAGTTTACTGTGAGTTCAGAGTTGGTTCTGTTTGCCAGCAGCGGGTACTAAAGACATGTTAATGAGGACAAAGTGAGATTATAAAGAAGTAAAAAGAAGAATATACACAAAACTAGATGGACTTTGAATGTCCAAATGATCCTCTATATGATAAACTGTCACTCCACCTCACATCTGCATTTTCTGTTCCACAAGAACAGGTGTGTGTTTGCCTTTTTAAATATATTTTGCATGACTTTTATGCATCACTGCTCCTCAGAGTTTAAGTTCTCATGTCACAGAGAGTCTGAACTGTTTTCATGCCCTCACACTGAAAACTGCATCAGGATGATGTCGCCAATAACTCTGCTTGTCATGTTGGGTTTTCTGAGTCAGGGTGAGAGTTATTGAAAATGTATCTGACATTATAGGAGTCTTGTACATGTGGTGAAAATTCAGTTTGTTCTTTCATGTTTGTGTCCAATTGGCTTTCTGTTTCAGTTTTCATCTTACTGTTATAACTTAATCTTCTGCTTCATGTTGGCTATCAAATGTTTCTTCTCAAGGTCACATTTCATTTGTTATTTCAGAGTCTTTTGCCAACAATTTTCTGACTCAGACTGACAAATCCAAGTCTGTTAGTGTTGGAGGGTCAGTGACCATCAGCGCCACAGGGAGTTCAGATATTGGTGCTGATCTCAGTTGGTACCTTCAGAAACCTGGACAGGCTCCCAAACTTCTTATTTACAAAGCATCAACTCGCTCCACTGGCACTCCGTCTCGATTCGTTGGCAGTAGCTCTGGTTCTCAATACACTCTAACCATCAGAGGTGTTGAGGCTGACGATGCTGGAGATTATTACTGTCTGGGGAACCATGGTGGTGGAGTGTTCACACAGTGATTTAGAGCCGTACAAAAACCTCCTTCAGTTTGACTGAAGTGAAAACGGCCTGCTGCAGGTGCAGAGGGTTGGTGAAGAGACTGTGATGAGGATAACTGGTCCAGTGAACACAAGAGTCATCAAGCAGAACCTCAATGAATCTAAATAAAACTGAAACAAACTCACAGATGCTCTTTCAGTTACAGTTTTAAACTTCAATCCATGTCAGTTAAAAAAATCTATTCATGATTAAGATTGAAAAGTTAAATTTTTTTTGGACGATTGCCAGTGAACAGTGTCTCTACCGATAGCTGCAGAATAAAAAACTAAATAACAACCGTCCAAATAAAAATTTCCTTTTAATAACACTTCTTTCTAAAGCTGCATATGATTTTATACTCAAAATAAAGTATATTTCCTATACTATGAGGTATAGTATCATATCAGGGATGATATTAGGTTTATTAAGACAGTATTTTTTATAATGAATGCATTTAAAAAGAAACAAAGACCCTCTTTCAATATATCCACATTTTATTTAATGATGGTTTAATGTTTATGCCACACAGTTTACAGTTTAAGTTGAAAAGTAATGAACATAGAGAAGAATATGAAGAAGATAATTATTAGAAAGCAACATGCACACTGAAACACTGAGTAAAGAGCTGTGAAACTTGCATAAATATCTGGACAGATGAGATCTGTAGCTTCATCAAGCTCTCTATCAAAGCAGCAGCATCATTTCCAGACAGGAAGTGTTGCTGAAGCTCTACTCTGAGCAGCTGTCAGGGTCCAGGGTTTGAGTGACAGGGCTCTGTCCATTCAGACTGGCCTCACAGCTCACTGAGCCCGCCTTCCTCCACTGGTCCTCAGAGAGGCTCAGGGTGCTGCTCCAGCTGTAGTGGCCGTCCGTCCCCAGGACCTCCGGGCTGTTTGACAGCCCTGAGGATCTGCTGCTGCCCCCCACCTTCCAGCCCAGCCTCCAGGCTGAGGGGAAGCCCCCGCCGGCCAGACACAACACTGTGGCACGGCCCTGCTGCAGCTCCTCTCTGGAGGGGGGGAGGACGGTCAGGGTGGGCCGCACCACACCCACTGGAGGAGAGAGAGGGGGAGGAGAGGGGGGGAGAAAAGACAAAGCAATGAGAGTGAAGGTTCGGTAATAAAGAAACATGACATGCTGGTAATTACTTGTATTTTACCAAATAAAACAGAATAACTTGTGTGTCTGTTTCACTCATGAATCACTCAGTATCAGACCATCAGACACATGATTCAAGTCTGAATGCAACTAAAATGGTTAAAAGATAATAATTATTGATGACATCTTCATATATGTTTTGTAATGTGTGACAGTGAATAACTCATTCCTGGGATGATTTTCTTCTGTTTAACACTCATGTGAATACAGTTAAAACAGTTGTCATCTGTCTCTCTCACTTCCTTTTCACTACATGTAAAATTAATGAACCATGAACACAAAGATAAGCTGCTTTTACTGATAAAATCATATTTGTGTTTAGCAGGAATCCACATCAGATTTAAATTCAATAAATGATTACATATTTTCAAAATAAGTATATTTTTTAACAAATTATTTTGTGCTTTGGAGAATGTTGCTTGAGCAAATTCTGCTTTAAAACATTTTAACAGAAAATACTAAATACATCTAATCATTACAAATAACATATTAGAAAAATATGTGTTTTGTTCCTATTTGCAAAAATTGTATTATCTACAAAACTGAATGAACATTAATCTCCTCAGATTGTGAGATCGGCCTTGCTTCATGAAATAAAAAAAATTATCAACAACTTACAAACACTAAACCTGATCAAATTTTCATCCAATATTTTGATAACAGTTATATTTACTATATGTCATTAAAAATAAAAGTGTCTGGTACTTACAGTCAACGACGAGTTTGGTTCCTCCACCAAAAGTCCACCACAGTGATACAAACTCATTAAGTGGCCGTACAAAAACCTCCTGCACTGTGAACAAGCATCAATCCACTGAAAACTCTCTGTTCTTTGTGATAATACAGCAACATTTATACTTTACTGAATCTACAAACTTTTTCTGATGATATGGATTTAAAATATTGTATAATGAACATAATCTCTTTAATTTTGGTTTGCTTTTTTGTACCTGACAGAGAAACTATTACAGTCTCCTTACAACAAATCCACTTTTTCACAATTTTATATCAACTGATACATGATTAAATGAACACTATGTTTTTTAATAATAATAATTTACAAACACATGTTGATCACAACTGAAATATGTTATTTCTCTACAGTAAACCATGTAAGTAACAAAAAGAAGACAAACAGACTTATCATACCAACCACAGTTGACACAAACTTATCCTTAAATCCTCAACTATGTTTCTAAAATATTTCTTCTATTCCATTAAGATCATAGATGTTGTAAATCCAAACAGTATTTCTCCTGATTTTGTGTCCCACGTTGCCTTCAGTGTGATGAAAGCAGAGGAATCATTTCCATAGAGAGGAGGCTTTGCATCGTCAGCTGATCCTCCAGTGAACTGAGAAGGTTTATAGTCCTGTGAGTTCAACACTGCAGGACTCAGATCTGTCAGTCAACACAGCAGAAACCACAACCACCATGACTCTCATCACCATCCTCATCTGGACGCTGGCCTGCTGCTGTTTCACAGGTTCATTCACTCAGCAACATTTCAAACATGATGTGCTGCCTTTTCTCTCATTTATTTCTGCTGATAAATGAATGATTTGTTTTTGTCTGCAGGATGCAGCGGTCAGGTGACTGTGACTCAGCCTCCAGTAGTGACATCTACTCCAGGATCCACTGTCACTCTCACCTGTAAAACAAACCAACCTGTTTACATCTGTAACGGTGTTGATTTATGTATATTCTGGTATCAACAGAAATCTGGACAGCCTCCAAAGATTTTAATAAAACATTTGAGTAGACGTCATTCAGGAACACCAGCTCGGTTTAGTGGCAGTGGAAGAAGCTCTGACTTCACTTTGACCATCAGTGGAGTTCAGACTGAAGATGCAGCAGTTTATTACTGTCAGAGTGCACACAGTGGTGGGGTGTTCACACAGTGATTTGTAGTCGTACAAAAACCTCCCTCAGTCAGGCTGCAGAGACACTGAGCTGTTACAGCAGGAACCGACTGCAGCTGCTGAAGAGACTCTGACACAGACCACTGAACACAGAGCTGACAGTAACCTCACCAAGCACAAACTACAGATTCAAACTAATATATTGCCATATTTTATATTTTCACCTTTTTTTTTTAACTCCAATTAATTATTCAACATTTTGATACTTGATTTAAGTTGATGTCCGATTATCCTAAATGCAACACCTGGATCTGGATTATAAGAATGACACAAATGACAATGAAAATAACAAAGAAATTCAAAATCAAGACATGTTAATGAGGACAAAGTGAGATTATAAAGAAGGAATAAAGGGGAATACACACAAAACTAGATGGACTTTGAATGTCCAAATGATCTTCAAAATGATGAACTGTCACTCCACCTCACATCTGCCTTTTCTGTTCCACAAGAACAGGTGTGTGTTTGCCTTTTTAAATATATTTTGCATGACTTTTATGCATCACTGCTCCTCAGAGTTTAAGTTCTCATGTCACAGAGAGTCTGAACTGTTTTCATGCCCTCACACTGAAAACTGCATCAGGATGATGTCGCCCATAACTCTGCTTGTCATGTTGGGTTTTCTGAGTCAGGGTGAGAGATTTTGAAAATGTATCTGACATTATAGGAGTCTTGTACATGTGGTGAAATTTCAGTTTGTTCTTTCATGTTTGTGTCCAATTGGCTTTCTGTTTCAGTCTTCATCTTACTGTTATAACTTAATCTTCTGCTTCATGTTGGCTATCAAATGTTTCTTCTCAAGGTCACATTTCATTTGTTATTTCAGAGTCTTTTGCCAACAATTTTCTGACTCAGACTGACAAATCCAAGTCTGTTAGTGTTGGAGGGTCAGTGACCATCAGCGCCACAGGGAGTTCAGATATTGATGATGATCTCAGTTGGTACCTTCAGAAACCTGGACAGGCTCCCAAACTTCTTATATATACTACATCAACTCGCTTCACTGGAACTCCGTCTCGATTCGTTGGCAGTAGATCTGGTTCTCAATACACTCTAACCATCAGAGGTGTTGAGGCTGACGATGCTGGAGATTACTTCTGCCTGGGCTACCATGGTGATGATGTGTTCACACAGTGATTTAGAGCCGTACAAAAACCTCCTTCAGTTTGACTGAAGTGAAAACGGCCTGCTGCAGGTGCAGAGGGTTGGTGAAGAGACTGTGATGAGGATAACTGGTCCAGTGAACACAAGAGTCATCAAGCAGAACCACAATGAATTTAAATAAAACTGATACAAACTCACAGATGCTCTTCCAGTTACAGTTTTAAACTTCAGTCCATGTCAGTTAATATAATCTATTCATGATTAAGATTGAAAAGTTACATTTTTGTCTCTACGGATAGCTGCAGAAAACAATCTAAATAACAACCGTCCAAATACAAATTTCCATTTCATCACACTTCCTTCTAAAGCTGCAAATGATTTCATACTCAAAATAAAGTATATCTCCTCTACTATGACGTATAGTATCATATCAGGGATGATATTAGGTTTATTAAGACAGTATTTTTTTATAATGAATATATTATAAAAGAAACAAAAACCCTCTTTCGATATATTCACATTTTATTTAATGATGGTTTAACGTTTATGCCACACAGTTTACAGTTTAAGTTGAAAAGTAATGAACATAGAGAAGAATATGAAGAAGATAATTATTAGAAAGCAACATGCACACTGAAACACTGAGTAAAGAGCTGTGAAACTTGCAGAAATATCTGGACAGAGGAGATCTGTAGCTTCATCAAGCTCTCTATCAAAGCAGCAGCATCATTTCCAGACAGGAAGTGTTGCTGAAGCTCTACTCTGAGCAGCTGTCAGGGTCCAGGGTTTGAGTGACAGGGCTCTGTCCATTCAGACTGGCCTCACAGCTCACTGAGCCCGCCTTCCTCCACTGGTCCTCAGAGAGGCTCAGGGTGCTGCTCCAGCTGTAGTGGCCGTCCGTCCCCAGGACCTCCGGGCTGTTTGACACCCCTGAGGATCTGCTGCTGCCCCCCACCTTCCAGCCCAGCCTCCAGGCTGAGGGGAAGCCCCCGCCGGCCAGACACAACACTGTGGCACGGCCCTGCTGCAGCTCCTCTCTGGAGGGGGGGAGGACGGTCAGGGTGGGCCGCACCACACCCACTGGATGAGAGAGAGGGGGAGGAGAGGGGGGGAGAAAAGACAAAGCAATGAGAGTGAAGGTTCGGTAATAAAGAAACATGACATGCTGGTAATTACTTGTATTTTACCAAATAAAACAGAATAACTTGTGTGTCTGTTTCACTCATGAATCACTCAGTATCAGACCATCAGACACATGATTCAAGTCTTAATGCAACTAAAATGGTTAAAAGATAATAATTATTGATGACATCTTCATATATGTTTTGTAATGTGTGACAGTGAATAACTCATTCCTGGGATGATTTTCTTCTGTTTAACACTCATGTGAATACAGTTAAAACAGTTGTCATCTGTCTCTCTCACTTCCTTTTCACTACATGTAAAATTAATGAACCATGAACACAAAGATAAGCTGCTTTTACAGATAAAATCATATTTGTGTTTAGCAGGAATCCACATCAGATTTAAATTCAATAAATGATTACATATTTTCAAAATAAGTATATTTTTTAACAAATTTTTTTGTGCTTTGAATAATTTTGCTTGAGCAAATTCTGCTTTAAAACATTTTAACAGAAAATACTAAATACATCTAACTATTACAAATAACATATTAGAAAAATATGTGTTTTTTTCCTATTTGCAAAAATTGTATTATCTACAAAACTGAATGAACATTAATCTTCTCAGATTGTGAGATCGGCCTTGCTTCATGAAATAAAAAAAAATTATCAACAACTTACAAACACTAAACCTGATCAAATTCTCATCCAATATCTTGATAACAGTTATATTTACTATATGTCATTAAAAATAAAAGTGTCTGGTACTTACAGTCAACGATGAGTTTGGTTCCTCCACCAAAAGTCCACCACAGTGATACAAACTCATTAAGTGGCTGTACAAAAACCTCCTGCACTGTGAACAAGCATCAATCCACTGAAAAACTCTCTGTTCTTTGTGATAATACAGCAACATTTATACTTTACTGAATCTACAAACTTTTTCTGATGATATGGATTAAAAATATTGTATAATGAACATAATCTCTTTAATTTTGGTTTGCTTTTTTGTACCTGACAGAGAAACTATTACAGTCTCCTTGCAACAAATCCACTTTTTCACAATTTTATATCAACTGATACATGATTAAATGAACACTATGTTTTTTAATAATAATAATTTACAAACACATGTTGATCACAACTGAAATATGTTATTTCTCTACAGTAAACCATGTAAGTAACAAAAAGAAGACAAACAGACTTATCATACCAACCACAGTTGACACAAACTTATCCTTAAATCCTCAACTATGTTTCTAAAATATTTCTTCTATTCCATTAAGATCATAGATGTTGTAAATCCAAGCAGTATTTCTCCTGATTTTGTGTCCCACGTTGCCTTCAGTGTGTTGAGAGCAGAGGAATCATTTCCATAGAGAGGAGGCTTTGCATCGTCAGCTGATCCTCCAGTGAACTGAGAAGGTTTATAGTCCTGTGAGTTCAACACTGCAGGACTCAGATCTGTCAGTCAACACAGCAGAAACCACAACCACCATGACTCTCATCACCATCCTCATCTGGACGCTGGCCTGCTGCTGTTTCACAGGTTCATTCACTCAGCAACATTTCAAACATGATGTGCTGCCTTTTCTCTCATTTATTTCTGCTGATAAATGAATGATTTGTTTTTGTCTGCAGGATGCAGCGGTCAGGTGACTGTGACTCAGCCTCCAGTAGAGACATCTACTCCAGGATCCACTGTCACTCTTACCTGTAAAACAAACAAAGCTGTTTACACAAGCAGTAATGGTGAGAGAATGTCATGGTATCAACAGAAATCTGGACAGCCTCCAAAGCTCCTAATAAGATATGTGAGCACCCGTCAATCAGGAACACCAGCTCGGTTTAGTGGCAGTGGAAGCAGCTCTGACTTCACTTTGACCATCAGTGGAGTTCAGACTGAAGATGCAGCAGTTTATTACTGTCAGAGTTACCACAGTGGTTATGTGTTCACACAGTGATTTGTAGTCGTACAAAAACCTCCCTCAGTCAGGCTGCAGAGACACTGAGCTGTTACAGCAGGAACCGACTGCAGCTGCTGAAGAGACTCTGACACAGACCACTGAACACAGAGCTGACAGTAACCTCACCAAGCACAAACTACAGATTCACAACCTTGTTATTTTTTTAACTTTAATCAATTACTCAACATTTTCATACTTTATTTAAAGAAACACATGTCTTGAGGTTGTTGTAAAGTGGTGAGAAAGATCAGGTATTCAGGATGGTCGACTGAAACCCTGGGCAGACTCTAAACTAAATACACAGATGAGTTGATGTCCGATTGTCCTAAATGCAACACCTGGATCTGGATAATACAAATGACATAAATGACAATGAAAATAACGAAGAAATTCAAAATCAATCAAACATTATGTGAGTTTACTGTGAGTTCAGAGTTGGTTCTGTTTGCCAGCAGCGGGTACTAAAGACATGTTAATGAGGACAAAGTGAGATTATAAAGAAGTAAAAAGAAGAATATACACAAAACTAGATGGACTTTGAATGTCTAAATGATCCTCTATATGATAAACTGTCACTCCACCTCACATCTGCCTTTTCTGTTTCACAAGAACAGGTGTGTGTTTGCCTTTTTAAATATATTTTGCATGACTTTTATGCATCACTGCTCCTCAGAGTTTAAGTTCTCATGTCACAGAGAGTCTGAACTGTTTTCATGCCCTCACACTGAAAACTGCATCAGGATGATGTCGCCCATAACTCTGCTTGTCATGTTGGGTTTTCTGAGTCAGGGTGAGAGATTTTGAAAATGTATCTGACATTATAGGAGTCTTGTACATGTGGTGACATTTCAGTTTGTTCTTTCACGTTTGTGTCCAATTGGCTTTCTGTTTCAGTCTTCATCTTACTGTTATAACTTAATCTTCTGCTTCATGTTGGCTATCAAATGTTTCTTCTCAAGGTCACATTTCATTTGTTATTTCAGAGTCTTTTGCCAACAAATTTCTGACTCAGACTGACAAATCCAAGTCTGTTAGTGTTGGAGGGTCAGTGACCATCAGCGCCACAGGGAGTTCAGATATTGGTGCTGATCTCAGTTGGTACCTTCAGAAACCTGGACAGGCTCCCAAACTTCTTATTTACGGAGTATCAACTCGCTTCTCTGGAACTCCGTCTCGATTCGTTGGCAGTAGATCTGGTTCTCAATACACTCTAACCATCAGTGGTATTGAGGCTGACAATGCTGGAGATTATTACTGTCTGGGAGCTCATGTTGGAGCATTCACACAGTGATTTAGAGCCGTACAAAAACCTCCTTCGGTTTGACTGAAGTGAAAACGGCCTGCTGCAGGTGCAGAGGGTTGGTGAAGAGACTGTGATGAGGATAACTGGTCCAGTGAACACAAGAGTCATCAAGAAGAACCACAATGAATCTAAATAAAACTGAAACAAACTCACAGATGCTCTTCCAGTTACAGTTTTAAACTTCAATCCATAACAGTGAATAAAATCTGTCTTATCTGATAGCTGCACAAATAACATCTAAAGAACAACAGTCCAAACAACAATTTCCTTTTTATTACTCTTCTTTATAAAGCTGCAAATGATTTCATATTCAAAATAAAGTATATTCAATTGAAATGTCACAAAGTTATAAAAACACAAACATCTCTACTATGAGGTATAGTATCATATCAGGGATGATATTAGGTTTATTAAGACAGTATTTTTTATAATGAATACATTATAAAAGAAACAAAGACCCTGATTCAATATAATTCACATTTTAGTTAATGATGGTTTAATGTTTATGCCACACAGTTTACAGTTTAATTTGAAAATTAATGAACATAGAGAAGAATATGAAGATCACTATTAGAAAACAAACTAAAAAACAGCAGTATTTCTCCTGATTTTGTGTCCCACGTTGCCTTCAGTGTGTTGAGAGCAGAGGAATCATTTCCATAGAGAGGAGGCTTTGCATCGTCAGCTGATCCTCCAGTGAACTGAGAAGGTTTATAGTCCTGTGAGTTCAACACTGCAGGACTCAGATCTGTCAGTCAACACAGCAGAAACCACAACCACCATGACTCTCATCACCATCCTCATCTGGACGCTGGCCTGCTGCTGTTTCACAGGTTCATTCACTCAGCAACATTTCAAACATGATGTGCTGCCTTTTCTCTCATTTATTTCTGCTGATAAATGAATGATTTGATTTTGTCTGCAGGATGCAGCGGTCAGGTGACTGTGACTCAGCCTCCAGTAGTGACATCTACTCCAGGATCCACTGTCACTCTCACCTGTAAAACAAACCAACCTGTTTACATCTGTAACGGTGTTGATTTATGTATATTCTGGTATCAACAGAAATCTGGACAGCCTCCAAAGATTTTAATAAAACATTTGAGTAGACGTCATTCAGGAACACCAGCTCGGTTTAGTGGCAGTGGAAGAAGCTCTGACTTCGCTTTGACCATCAGTGGAGTTCAGACTGAAGATGCAGCAGTTTATTACTGTCAGAGTGCACACAGTGGTGGGGTGTTCACACAGTGATTTGTAGTCGTACAAAAACCTCCCTCAGTCAGGCTGCAGAGACACTGAGCTGTTACAGCAGGAACCGACTGCAGCTGCTGAAGAGACTCTGACACAGACCACTGAACACAGAGCTGACAGTAACCTCACCAAGCACAAACTACAGATTCAAACTAATATATTGCCATATTTTATATTTTCACCTTTTTTTTTTAACTCCAATTAATTATTCAACATTTTGATACTTGATTTAAGTTGATGTCCGATTATCCTAAATGCAACACCTGGATCTGGATTATAAGAATGACACAAATGACAATGAAAATAACAAAGAAATTCAAAATCAAGACATGTTAATGAGGACAAAGTGAGATTATAAAGAAGGAATAAAGGGGAATACACACAAAACTAGATGGACTTTGAATGTCCAAATGATCTTCAAAATGATGAACTGTCACTCCACCTCACATCTGCCTTTTCTGTTCCACAAGAACAGGTGTGTGTTTGCCTTTTTAAATATATTTTGCATGACTTTTATGCATCACTGCTCCTCAGAGTTTAAGTTCTCATGTCACAGAGAGTCTGAACTGTTTTCATGCCCTCACACTGAAAACTGCATCAGGATGATGTCGCCAATAACTCTGCTTGTCATGTTGGGTTTTCTGAGTCAGGGTGAGAGATTTTGAAAATGTATCTGACATTATAGGAGTCTTGTACACGTGGTGACATTTCAGTTTGTTCTTTCATGTTTGTGTCCAATTGGCTTTCTGTTTCAGTCTTCATCTTACTGTTATAACTTAATCTTCTGCTTCATGTTGGCTATCAAATGTTTCTTCTCAAGGTCACATTTCATTTGTTATTTCAGAGTCTTTTGCCAACAATTTTCTGACTCAGACTGACAAATCCAAGTCTGTTAGTGTTGGAGGGTCAGTGACCATCAGCGCCACAGGGAGTTCAGATATTGGTGATGATCTCAGTTGGTACCTTCAGAAACCTGGACAGGCTCCCAAACTTCTTATATATACTACATCAACTCGCTTCACTGGAACTCCGTCTCGATTCGTTGGCAGTAGATCTGGTTCTCAATACACTCTAACCATCAGTGGTGTTGATGCTGACGATGCTGGAGATTACTTCTGCCTGGGCTACCATGGTGATGATGTGTTCACACAGTGATTTAGAGCCGTACAAAAACCTCCTTCAGTTTGACTGAAGTGAAAACGGCCTGCTGCAGGTGCAGAGGGTTGGTGAAGAGACTGTGATGAGGATAACTGGTCCAGTGAACACAAGAGTCATCAAGAAGAACCACAATGAATCTAAATAAAACTGATACAAACTCACAGATGCTCTTCCAGTTACAGTTTTAAACTTCAATCCATTACAGTTAATAAAATCTATTCATGATTAAGATTGAAAAGTTACATTTTTGTCTCTACGGATAGCTGCAGAAAACAATCTAAATAACAACCGTCCAAATAAAAATTTCCATTTCATCACACTTCCTTCTAAAGCTGCAAATGATTTCATACTCAAAATAAAGTATATCTCCTCTACTATGACGTATAGTATCATATCAGGGATGATATTAGGTTTATTAAGACAGTATTTTTTTATAATGAATATATTATAAAAGAAACAAAAACCCTCTTTCGATATATTCACATTTTATTTAATGATGGTTTAATGTTTATGCCACACAGTTTACAGTTTAAGTTGAAAAGTAATGAACATAGAGAAGAATATGAAGAAGATAATTATTAGAAAGTAACACGCACACTGAAACACTGAGTAAAGAGCTGTGAAACTTG
The DNA here is from genome assembly GCA_031216445.1 of Lateolabrax maculatus. Lineage (NCBI taxonomy): Eukaryota > Metazoa > Chordata > Actinopteri > Acropomatiformes > Lateolabracidae > Lateolabrax > Lateolabrax maculatus. The sequence goes on along the minus strand of CM062205.1, from coordinate 17,930,683 downwards.
CAGAAATATCTGGACAGAGGAGATCTGTAGCTTCATCAAGCTCTCTATCAAAGCAGCAGCATCATTTCCAGACAGGAAGTGTTGCTGAAGCTCTACTCTGAGCAGCTGTCAGGGTCCAGGGTTTGAGTGACAGGGCTCTGTCCATTCAGACTGGCCTCACAGCTCACTGAGCCCGCCTTCCTCCACTGGTCCTCAGAGAGGCTCAGGGTGCTGCTCCAGCTGTAGTGGCCGTCCGTCCCCAGGACCTCCGGGCTGTTTGACACCCCTGAGGATCTGCTGCTGCCCCCCACCTTCCATCCCAGCCTCCAGGCTGAGGGGAAGCCCCCGCCGGCCAGACACAACACTGTGGCACGGCCCTGCTGCAGCTCCTCTCTGGAGGGGGGGAGGACGGTCAGGGTGGGCCGCACCACACCCACTGGAGGAGAGAGAGGGGGAGGAGAGGGGGGGGAGAAAAGACAAAGCAATGAGAGTGAAGGCTTGGTAATAAAGAAACATGACTTGCTGGTAATTTCTTGTGTTTTTTCAACTTGTTTTTGTGAACCAATTCATCCCCAGTTCCCTGAACTGTGCAATTATGGACTCAAAATGTATTGATAAGCCTGAGACACTCTAGCCAGTCCTGACTCAAGCAGAACTTGGAAACAATTATTTGTTTTAACCTGACATAATTTAACCTAATTTACATTCTTCCATTTTGACACAAGAGAGCAGTATTCATCCTTGTGTGGCAGAAACTCACAGACAACTCTCATGGGCTCAAGTGTTCAGCCTCAGGCGTTAGAATTTGAATATCTGTTGCGCTTCTCTGCACATTCAATGTTTTTAAGGCGGCAAGTCTTGTGCCAAGTAATACATCATTTTATTCCTTTCTCACACTCATACACCCATAATGAAGATGTTACTGGTTTTCCTGCTGATACTAGCAGCCCACATTCAGGGTGAGATACTGCTTTGATTAATTTGACTGTTGTGCAATAACAAACCTTTGTATAACCAATTCAGAGTTATGTCTGTTTTTACATTGTAATTGTTCTTTGTGTAATATATTACCGTAGCAATGTTTTATTTTTTTGGCAGCATCGACAGCCAGTCCAACTGTGATTCAGTCTCCTGTATCAAAGTCTGTTGGTGTGGGAGAGACGGCCTCTCTGAGCTGCACAGCCAGTACAGGAGTTGATGATGATCTCAGTTGGTACCTGCAGAAACCTGGACAGCCTCCTAAACTGCTGTTTTACAAAATAAGTAGCCGTCAGTCTGGTACTCCAAGTCATTTCAGCAGCAGTGGATCTGAACCTGAATTCACTCTGACAATTAGTGGAGTCCAGGCTGAAGATGCAGGAGATTACTACTGTCTGAGTGTACACAGCGGCCCAGTGTTCACACAGTGATTTGTAGTCGTACAAAAACCTCCCTCAGTCAGGCTGCAGAGACACTGAGCTGTTACAGCAGGAACCGACTGCAGCTGCTGAAGAGACTCTGACACAGACCACTGAACACAGAGCTGACAGTAACCTCACCAAGCACAAACTACAGATTCAAACTATTGCCATATTTTAAAATATTGCCATATTTTATATTTTTTAATATACTTTAATTACTGTCCATTTGTAAAAGTGTGAGACCAACAGACCATGATATTTATTTTCTACAGAGAGTAATATCAGTAGAAGTTATGAAAAAAAACAACAACTTTGCGTTACCTAGAAAACCAAATACACACAGTAAACATGTTTTTTAGAACTTAAAAAATATATATTCAACATTTTCAGAAGTATATTTATTCTCTTTATTGCTTACGATACCACTCTCGTATTCGTCCATTTCATAAGAAGTTACAGCCGTCAGCCAATTACCTTAGCTTAGCATAAAGACTGGAAGTAGGGGGAAAACGCGAACCTGGCTCTGTCCAAAGTTACCAGAATCAGCCCACCAGCACATCGAAAGCTCACTAATGAACATGTTCTGTCCTTTTTGTTTAATCTGTACAAAAACCAAAGTGGAAAATAGATTGTTGTGGTTTTACATCTGAACTATTTTATAGGCAGAAACAATGTTTTCTCTGGAATCTCGTCACCGTAGTGAGTGAAAATGAAATACAGATTCATATAAATAAATAAATGATTTTTTTTGGATACATTTTGTAAAATATATTCTTAAACATCTAATGACACCACGCCATGTTCTGATGGCATCTACTGTCAGCTACAGAGACACATTTTCACTGTTCACATATTTGAGTCATAAGTCTTGCCTCACTAAAAATCAAATCTACAAAATGGATTGTTCAGGGTTTTATTAATCACAATGAATCAGCGTAGGCTTCATTTTATTCATTACTATGTAATATCAGTTTCACTACCAATTTAAAAAGGAGCAACATGAATAATCCTATAATCAATCCAAAGCTTTTAATTTTCTGCACAGAGGAGAATCAGATGAAGTTATGAAACCATTTCATTTCTACTGCACTTAATGAGATAAAAGACCAAACACTTCTTAATGTTATTTATCAGTAGAAGCTTTATTGGCAAAAACATCAGTGATCAACATGACAGTTATTAAGCACACTCACATCTAGCTGCTGAGCTACACACATTACTCTCTAAGTTGTTGTTGTGCAACACTTTACAGCAGTGTTATTCTCTGTCGCACAAGGCTTTAGTTTCCTCTACAAACATTAAAACTCATATTGATCAGAGCAGCAGCTGTGCTCCTCCTGCTCCCCCCACACAGAGCCCCTCTAGCCCTAACACTGGCTCCTGTGGAGGGACTGGGTCTGGCTGTGGTCATGATGGAGGACCTTGCAGGAGTACAGCTCTCCTTTCATCCAGCTCTCCCGGCTCAGGCTCAGGGTGCTGCTGCTGCTGTAGCGTCCGCTCTTCTCCTCCTCTGAGCTGGTCAGGACCCCCTCTGTCACCTGTGTACCGTCCACCTCCCAGCTCACCACGGCTCCCTGAGGAGAGTAGCCGGTCAGCAGGCAGGCCAACATGGCCGAGCCCCCAGAGAGCTGCTCAGAGGAGGGGGGAAGCAGAGAGACCGAGGGCCTGACCATGGGGCCGGCTGGAGGGGAGAGCAGAGACACACAAGGAGCAGATTAACTTCCACTGTAGGACAGACGGCTGAACGTGAGACACTTATGACACATGACAGAGGTTAACACTGCTGTGGATTAGCTGTGTGCATGATACTGTGATCAGACAGAGGAGAGGAGGAGAGCAATGGGAGGAAATGAGGGTTCAACACATAAAATAAAATAAAATAAAAATTGTTAGAATTTGCTATTTAAAGTAATAAATCTTCTACTGTGGCACTCATCATAAAACACTATTAATTAGACAATAGTATGCAACATGAGTTACGTGTAAACATCCAAAGAAATTTGATAAATCACGATCGGATAAAATATCTCATTTATAATATTTGACAGTAAATAATTTATCCCTGCAACCATTTTGTTGTTGCTAAAAATGTAAAGTCTGTATACAGTTAAAGACTTTGTCATCTGTCTGTTTCACTTCCTTTTCACCACTTTAAACTAACGAACTGTGAAGACAAACTGTAGGTTAACTGAATTAAATGCACTTTTTTGTTATAATGTTATCTACATTAGATTTTATACCAAACAACAGTTTAAATCTTGAAAAATGAAAAAAGTAAGAAACTTAACAATTTTATATTATTTTTAAACGTTGAAATTTCTCAGCCAATATTTACAACCACACTTTGTGAAAGAAATATTTAACTGAAATATTTGATAGGGATATATTAAACACTAGCATTATAAACAAGGTTAATCTATGCCACATTTTCATGCCAAATTGAAAAATTATTCATCTAAGCTTGATAAATAATGGGAAATATCCACAAAATATAAAATACCAACAATAATTTCTTATTTTATCACAATATTTGACAAAACTTAGTATAATCTTTAATGATGTAGAAATAAGAAAACTCTCGTACTTACAGAAAATGATGAGTTTGGTTCCTCCACCAAAAGTGTACCACAGTGATACAAACTCATTAAGTGGCCGTACAAAAACCTCCTGCACTGTGAACAAGCATCAATCCAGTAAAAAACTCACTGCTCTTTATAATAACTATGAAATATTAACACTTGGTTGAATCTAAAAAGCTTTTTTAATGATATGAATTGAATTTATTGTATAAACAAAGATTATTTATTTAATTTTGCTTTAGTTTTCTACATCTGACAGAGAAACTATTACATTCTCCTTATAACAAAGTCATTTCTTTTTTAACAATTGTTCATCAGTTGATACATGGTTAAACTATTATATCACTTTTAATTATAATGGTTTAAAAACTCATGTTAAGCTGAACTGAAATATGTCATTGATCTACAGTAAACTAAGGCAGACAAACAGACATATCATACCAACCATAGTGGGCACAAACCTTTCTATAAATCCTTAAATCCTTAACTGCCCTTCTAATATTAATATTTCTTCTATTCCATTAAGATCATAGATGGTATAAATCCAAGCAGTATTTCTCCTGATTTTGTGTCCCACGTTGCCTTCAGTGTGTTGAGAGCAGAGGAATCATTTCCATAGAGAGGAGGCTTTGCATCGTCAGCTGATCCTCCAGTGAACTGAGAAGGTTTATAGTCCTGTGAGTTCAACACTGCAGGACTCAGATCTGTCAGTCAACACAGCAGAAACCACAACCACCATGACTCTCATCACCATCCTCATCTGGACGCTGGCCTGCTGCTGTTTCACAGGTTCATTCACTCAGCAACATTTCAAACATGATGTGCTGCCTTTTCTCTCATTTATTTCTGCTGATAAATGAATGATTTGTTTTTGTCTGCAGGATGCAGCGGTCAGGTGACTGTGACTCAGCCTCCAGTGGTGACATCTACTCCAGGATCCACTGTCACTCTCACCTGTAAAACAGACAGAGCTGTTTACACATACAGTGATGGGGATCAGGGTATGTTCTGGTACCAACAGAAATCTGGACAGCCTCCAAAGCTCCTGATAAAATATGTGAGCACACGTGAATCAGGAACACCAGCTCGGTTTAGTGGCAGTGGAAGCAGCTCTGACTTCACTTTGACCATCAGTGGAGTTCAGACTGAAGATGCAGCAGTTTATTACTGTAAGAGTTACCATTATATAAACAGTGCTGATGTGTTCACACAGTGATTTGCAGTCGTACAAAAACCTCCCTCAGTCAGGCTGCAGAGACACTGAGCTGTTACAGCAGGAACCGACTGCAGCTGCTGAAGAGACTCTGACACAGACCACTGAACACAGAGCTGACAGTAACCTCACCAAGCACAAACTACAGATTCAAACTAATATATTGCCATATTTTATATTTTTTTTAATATACTTTAATTTCTGTCCATTTGTAAAAGTCTGAAACTTACATTGTTATGACAACCAACATACCATGATATTTATTTTCTACAGACAGTAATATCAGTAGAAGTTATTAAAAAAAAAAAACATTGCATAACCTATAAAACCAAATACACACAATAAACATGTTTTTGGAACTTAAAAAATATATTCAACATTTTCATAAGTATCCCTATTCTCTTTATTGCTGACAATACCACTCTCGTATTCGTCCATTTCATAAGAAGTTACAGCCGTCAGCCAATTGACTTAGCTTAGCATAAAGATTGGAAGTAGGGGGAAAACGTGAACCTGGCTCTGTCCAAAGTTACCAGAATCAGCACCAGCACATCGAAAGCTCACTAATGAACATGTTCTGTCCTTTTTGTTTAATCTGTACAAAAACCAAAGTGGAAAATAGATTGTTGTGGTTTTACAGCTAAACTATTTTATAGGCAGAAACAATGTTTTCTCTGGAATCTCGTCACCGTAGTGAGTGAAAATGAAACACAGATTCATATAAATAAATAAATTATTTTTTTTGGATACATTTTGTAAAATATATTCTTAAACATCTAATGACACCACGCCATGTTCTGATGGCATCTACTGTCTGCTAAAGAGACACATTTTCATTGTTCACATATTTGAGTCATAAGTCTTGCCTCACTAAAAATCAAATCTACAAAATGGATTGTTCAGGGTTTTTTTCATCACAATGAATCGGCGTAGGCTTCATTTTATTCATTACTATGTAATATCAGTTTCATTACAAATTTAAAAGGGAGCAACATTAATAATCCCATAATCAATCCAAAGCTTTTCATTTTCCACACAGAGGAGAAATAGATGAAGTTATAAAACCATTTCATTTCTACTGCTCTTAATGAGATAAAAGACCAAACACTTCTTAATGTTATTTATCAGTACAAGCTTTATTGGCAAAAACATCAATGATCAACATGACAGTTATTAAGCACACTCACATCTAGCTGCTGAGCTACACACATTACTCTCTAAGTTGTTGTTGTGCAACACTTTACAGCAGTGTTGTTCTCTGTCGCACAAAGCTTTAGTTTCCTCTACAAACATTAAAACTCATATTGATCAGAGCAGCAGCTGTGCTCCTCCTGCTCCCCCCACACAGAGCCCCTCTAGCCCTTACACTGGCTCCTGTGGAGGGACTGGGTCTGGCTGTGGTCATGATGGAGGACCTTGCAGGAGTACAGCTCTCCTTTCATCCAGCTCTCCCGGCTCAGGCTCAGGGTGCTGCTGCTGCTGTAGCGTCCGCTCTTCTCCTCCTCTGAGCTGGTCAGGACCCCCTCTGTCACCTGTGTACCGTCCACCTCCCAGCTCACCACGGCTCCCTGAGGAGAGTAGCCGGTCAGCAGGCAGGCCAACATGGCCGAGCCCCCAGAGAGCTGCTCAGAGGAGGGGGGAAGCAGAGAGACCGAGGGCCTGACCATGGGGCCGGCTGGAGGGGAGAGCAGAGACACACAAGGAGCAGATTAACTTCCACTGTAGGACAGACGGCTGAACGTGAGACACTTATGACACATGACAGAGGTTAACACTGCTGTGGATTAGCTGTGTGCATGATACTGTGATCAGACAGAGGAGAGGAGGAGAGGAATGGGAGGACATCGGGGTTCAAGAGATAAAATAAAATGAAATATAATGAAAATAGTTAGAATTGGCTATTTAAAGTAATAAATCTTCTACTGTGGCACTCATCATAAAACACTATGAATTAGACAATAGTATGTAACATGAATTACGTGTAAACATCCAAAGAAATTCGATAGATCATGATCGGATAAAATATCTCATTTAGAATATTTGACAGTAAATAATTTATCCCTGCAACCATTTTGTTGTTGCTTAAAATGTAAAGTCTGTATACAGTTAAAGACTTTGTCATCTGTCTGTTTCACTTCCTTTTCACCACTTTAAACTAACGAACTGTGAAGACAAACTGTAGGTTAACTGAATTAAACGCCCTTATTTATTATAATGTTATCTACATTAGATTTTATACCAAACAACAGTTTAAAACTTGAAAAACGGAAAAGTAAGAAACTTAACAATTTTATATTATTTTTAAACATTGAAATCTTTCTCAGCCAATATTTACAACCAGACTTTGTGAAAGAAATATTTAACTGAAATATTTGATAGGGACATATTAAACACTTGCATTATAAACAATATTAATCTCTGCCACACTTTTATGCCAAATTGCAAATTTATTCAGCTAAGCTTGATAAATAATGGGAAATATCCACAAAATATAAAATACCAACAATAATTTCATATTTCATCACAATATTTTACAAAACTTAGTATAATCTTTCATGCTGTAAAATCGGGAAAACTCTGGTACTTACAGAAAATGATGAGTTTGGTTCCTCCACCAAAAGTGTACCACAGTGATACAAACTCATTAAGTGGCCGTACAAAAACCTCCTGCACTGTGAACAAGCATCAATCCAGTAAAAAACTCACTGCTCTTTATAATAACTATGAAATATTAACACTTCGTTGAATCGAAAAAGCTTTTTAATGATATGAATTGAATTTATTGTATAAACAAAGATTATTTATTTAATTTTGCTTTAGTTTTCTACATATGACAGAGAACCTATTACATTCTCCTTATAACAAAGTAATTTCTTTTTTAACAATTGTTCATCAGTTGATACATGGTTAAACTATTATATCACTTTTAATTATAATGGATTAAAAACTCATGTTAAGCTGAACTGAAATATGTCATTGATCTACAGTAAACTAAGGCAGACAAACAGACATATCATACCAACCATAGTGGGCACAAACCTATCCATAAATCCTTAACTGCCCTTCTAATATAAATATTTCTTCTATTCCATTAAGATCATAGATGGTATAAATCCAAGCAGTATTTCTCCTGATTTTGTGTCCCACGTTGCCTTCAGTGTGTTGAGAGCAGAGGAATCATTTCCATAGAGAGGAGGCTTTGCATCGTCAGCTGAGTCAGGCTGCAGAGACACTGAGCTGTTACAGCAGGAACCGACTGCAGCTGCTGAAGAGACTCTGACACAGACCACTGAACACAGAGCTGACAGTAACCTCACCAAGCACAAACTACAGATTCAAACTAATATATTGCCATATTTTATATTTTCACCTTGTTTTTTTAACTCCAATTAATTATTCAACATTTTGATACTTGATTTAAGTTGATGTCCGATTATCCTAAATGCAACACCTGGATCTGGATTATAAGAATGACACAAATGACAATGAAAATAACAAAGAAATTCAAAATCAATCAAACATTATGTGAGTTTATAGAGAGTTCAGTGTTGGTTCTGTTTGCCAGCAGCGGGTACTAAAGACATGTTAATGAGGACAAAGTGAGATTATAAAGAAGGAATAAAGGGGAATACACACAAAACTAGATGGACTTTGAATGTCCAAATGATCTTCAAAATGATGAACTGTCACTCCACCTCACATCTGCCTTTTCTGTTCCACAAGAACCGGTGTGTGTTTGCCTTTTCAAATATATTTTGCATGACTTTTATGCATCACTGCTCCTCAGAGTTTAAGTTCTCATGTCACAGAGAGTCTGAACTGTTTTCATGCCCTCACACTGAAAACTGCATCAGGATGATGTCGCCCATAACTCTGCTTGTCATGTTGGGTTTTCTGAGTCAGGGTGAGAGATTTTGAAAATGTATCTGACATTATAGGAGTCTTGTACATGTGGTGAAATTTCAGTTTGTTCTTTCATGTTTGTGTCCAATTAGCTTTCTGTTTCAGTTTTCATCTTACTGTTATAACTTAATCTTCTGCTTCATGTTGGCTATCAAATGTTTCTTCTCAATGTCACATTTCATTTGTTATTTCAGAGTCTTTTGCCAACAATTTTCTGACTCAGACTGACAAATCCAAGTCTGTTAGTGTTGGAGGGTCAGTGACCATCAGCGCCACAGGGAGTTCAGATATTGATGATGATCTCAGTTGGTACCTTCAGAAACCTGGACAGGCTCCCAAACTTCTTATATATACTACATCAACTCGCTTCACTGGAACTCCGTCTCGATTCGTTGGCAGTAGATCTGGTTCTCAATACACTCTAACCATCAGAGGTGTTGATGCTGACGATGCTGGAGATTACTTCTGCCTGGGCTACCATGGTGATGATGTGTTCACACAGTGATTTAGAGCCGTACAAAAACCTCCTTCAGTTTGACTGAAGTGAAAACGGCCTGCTGCAGGTGCAGAGGGTTGGTGAAGAGACTGTGATGAGGATAACTGGTCCAGTGAACACAAGAGTCATCAAGCAGAACCTCAATGAATCTAAATAAAACTGAAACAAACTCACAGATGCTCTTCCAGTTACAGTTTTAAACTTCAGTCCATGTCAGTTAATATAATCTATTCATGATTAAGATTGAAAAGTTACATTTTTGTCTCTACGGATAGCTGCAGAAAACAATCTAAATAACAACCGTCCAAATACAAATTTCCATTTCATCACACTTCCTTCTAAAGCTGCAAATGATTTCATACTCAAAATAAAGTATATCTCCTCTACTATGACGTATAGTATCATATCAGGGATGATATTAGGTTTATTAAGACAGTATTTTTTTATAATGAATATATTATAAAAGAAACAAAAACCCTCTTTCGATATATTCACATTTTATTTAATGATGGTTTAACGTTTATGCCACACAGTTTACAGTTTAAGTTGAAAAGTAATGAACATAGAGAAGAATATGAAGAAGATAATTATTAGAAAGCAACATGCACACTGAAACACTGAGTAAAGAGCTGTGAAACTTGCAGAAATATCTGGACAGAGGAGATCTGTAGCTTCATCAAGCTCTCTATCAAAGCAGCAGCATCATTTCCAGACAGGAAGTGTTGCTGAAGCTCTACTCTGAGCAGCTGTCAGGGTCCAGGGTTTGAGTGACAGGGCTCTGTCCATTCAGACTGGCCTCACAGCTCACTGAGCCCGCCTTCCTCCACTGGTCCTCAGAGAGGCTCAGGGTGCTGCTCCAGCTGTAGTGGCCGTCCGTCCCCAGGACCTCCGGGCTGTTTGACAGCCCTGAGGATCTGCTGCTGCCCCCCACCTTCCAGCCCAGCCTCCAGGCTGAGGGGAAGCCCCCGCCGGCCAGACACAACACTGTGGCACGGCCCTGCTGCAGCTCCTCTCTGGAGGGGGGGAGGACGGTCAGGGTGGGCCGCACCACACCCACTGGAGGAGAGAGAGGGGGAGGAGAGGGGGGGAGAAAAGACAAGGCAATGAGAGTGAAGGTTCGGTAATAAAGAAACATGACATGCTGGTAATTACTTGTATTTTACCAAATAAAACAGAATAACTTGTGTGTCTGTTACACTCATGAATCACTCAGTATCAGACCATCAGACACATGATTCAAGTCTGAATGCAACTAAAAAGGTTAATAGATAATAATTATTGATGACATCTTCATATATGATTATTAATGTGTGACAGTGAATAACTCGTTCCTGGGATGATTTTCTTCTGTTTAACACTCATGTGAATACAGTTAAAACAGTTGTCATCTGTCTCTCTCACTTCCTTTTCACTACATGTAAAATTAATGAACCATGAACACAAAGATAAGCTGCATTTACTGATAAAATCATATTTGTGTTTAGCAGGAATCCACATCAGATTTAAATTCAATAAATGATTACATATTTTCAAAATAAGTATATTTTTTAACAAATTATTTTGTGCTTTGGAGAATGTTGCTTGAGCAAATTCTGCTTTAAAACATTTTAACAGAAAATACTAAATACATCTAATCATTACAAATAACATATTAGAAAAATATGTGTTTTTTTCCTATTTGCAAAAATTGTATTATCTACAAAACTGAATGAACATTAATCTCCTCAGATTGTGAGATCGGCCTTGCTTCATGAAATAAAAAAAATTATCAACAACTTACAAACACTAAACCTGATCAAATTCTCATCCAATATTTTGATAACAGTTATATTTACTATATGTCATTAAAAATAAAAGTGTCTGGTACTTACAGTCAACGACGAGTTTGGTTCCTCCACCAAAAGTCCACCACAGTGATACAAACTCATTAAGTGGCCGTACAAAAACCTCCTGCACTGTGAACAAGCATCAATCCACTGAAAAACTCTCTGTTCTTTGTGATAATACAGCAACATTTATACTTTACTGAATCTACAAACTTTTTCTGATGATATGGATTAAAAATATTGTATAATAAACATAATCTCTTTAATTTTGGTTTGCTGTTTTGTACCTGACAGAGAAACTATTACAGTCTCCTTGCAACAAATCCACTTTTTCACAATTTTATATCAATTGACACATGATTAAATGAACACTATGTTTTTTAATAATCATAATTTACAAACTCATGTTGAGCACAACTGTAATATGTTATTTCTCTACAGTAAACCATGTAAGTAACAAAAAGAAGACAAACAGACTTATCATACCAACCACAGTTGACACAAACTTATCCTTAAATCCTCAACTATGTTTCTAAAATATTTCTTCTATTCCATTAAGATCATAGATGGTGTAAATCCAAGCAGTATTTCTCCTGATTTTCCATGTTGCCTTCAGTGTGTTGAGAGCAGAGGAATCATTTCCATAGAGAGGAGGCTTTGCATCGTCAGCTGATCCTCCAGTGAACTGAGAAGGTTTATAGTCCTGTGAGTTCAACACTGCAGGACTCAGATCTGTCAGTCAACACAGCAGAAACCACAACCACCATGACTCTCATCACCATCCTCATCTGGACGCTGGCCTGCTGCTGTTTCACAGGTTCATTCACTCAGCAACATTTCAAACATGATGTGCTGCCTTTTCTCTCATTTATTTCTGCTGATAAATGAATGATTTGTTTTTGTCTGCAGGATGCAGCGGTCAGGTGACTGTGACTCAGCCTCCAGTAGTGACATCTACTCCAGGATCCACTGTCACTCTCACCTGTAAAACAAACAAAGCTGTTTACAGTGACAGTAATGGTGAGAGAATGTTCTGGTATCAACAGAAATCTGGACAGCCTCCAAAGCTCCTAATAAAATTTGTGAGCACACGTCATTCAGGAACACCAGCTCGGTTTAGTGGCAGTGGAAGCAGCTCTGACTTCACTTTGACCATCAGTGGAGTTCAGGCTGAAGATGCAGCAGTTTATTACTGTAAGAGTGCACACAGCATAAACAGTGCTTGGGTGTTCACACAGTGATTTGTAGTCATACAAAAACCTCCCTCAGTCAGGCTGCAGAGACACTGAGCTGTTACAGCAGGAACCGACTGCAGCTGCTGAAGAGACTCTGACACAGACCACTGAACACAGAGCTGACAGTAACCTCACCAAGCACAAACTACAGATTCAAACTAATATATTGCCATATTTTATATTTTTTTTAATATACTTTAATTTCTGTCCATTGTAAAAGTCTGAAACTTACATTGTTATGATAACCATCATACCATGATTTTTATATTCTACAGACAGTAATATCAGTAGAAGTTATGAAAAAAAAAAAATTGCATAACCTATAAAACCAAATACACACAGTAAACATGTTTTTGGAACTTAAAAAATATATTCAACATATTCATAAGTATCCCTATTCTCTTTATTGCTGACAATACCACTCTCGTATTCGTCCATTTCATAAGAAGTTACAGCCGTCAGCCAATTGACTTAGCTTAGCATAAAGACTGGAAGTAGGGGGAAAACGTGAACCTGGCTCAGTCCAAAGTTACCAGAATCATCCTACCAGCACATCGAAAGCTCACTAATGAACATGTTCTGTCCTTTTTGTTTAAACTGTACAAAAACCAAAGTGGAAAATCGATTGTTGTGGTTTTACAGCTAAACTATTTTCTAAGCAGAAACAATGTTTTTTCTAGAAAATAAAATACAGATTCATATAAATAAATAAATAATTAAAAAAAATCTTTTTCCTCAGAGTGGAGAATCAGATGAAGTTATAAAACGATTCTTTTACTACTCTTCCTGAAATAAAAGGCCAAACACTTCTTAATGTTATATTTATCAGTACAAGCTTTATTGGCAAAAACATCAATGATCAGCATGACAGTTATTAAGCACACTCACATCTAGCTGCTGAGCTACACACATTACTCTCTAAGTTGTTGCTGTCCAACACTTTACAGCAGTGTTGTTGTCTGTCGCACAAAGCTTTAGTTTCCTCTACAAACATTAAAACTCATATTGATCAGAGCAGCAGCTGTGCTCCTCCTGCTCCCCCCACACAGAGCCCCTCTAGCCCTTACACTGGCTCCTGTGGAGGGACTGGGTCTGGCTGTGGTCATGATGGAGGACCTTGCAGGAGTACAGCTCTCCTTTCATCCAGCTCTCCCGGCTCAGGCTCAGGGTGCTGCTGCTGCTGTAGCGTCCGCTCTTCTCCTCCTCTGAGCTGGTCAGGACCCCCTCTGTCACCTGTGTACCGTCCACCTCCCAGCTCACCACGGCTCCCTGAGGAGAGTAGCCGGTCAGCAGGCAGGCCAACATGGCCGAGCCCCCAGAGAGCTGCTCAGAGGAGGGGGGAAGCAGAGAGACCGAGGGCCTGACCATGGGGCCGGCTGGAGGGGAGAGCAGAGACACACAAGGAGCAGATTAACTTCCACTGTAGGACAGACGGCTGAACGTGAGACACTTATGACACATGACAGAGGTTAACACTGCTGTGGATTAGCTGTGTGCATGATACTGTGATCAGACAGAGGAGAGGACGAGAGCAATGGGAGGAAATGAGGGTTCAACAGATAAAATAAAATAAAATAAAATGAAAATTGTTAGAATTTGCTATTTAAAGTAATAAATCTTCTACTGTGGCACTCATCATAAAACAATATGAATTAGACAATAGTATGCAACATGAATTACGTGTAAACATCCATAAAATATCTCATTTAGAATATTTGACAGTAAATAATTTATCCCTGCAACCATTTTGTTGTTGCTTAAAATGTAAAGTCTGTATACAGTTAAAGACTTTGTCATCTGTCTGTTTCACTTCCTTTTCACCACTTTAAACTAACGAACTGTGAAGACAAACTGTAGCTAAACTGAATTAAATGCCCTTATTTATTATAATGTTATCTACATTAGATTTTATACCAAACAACAGTTTAAAACTTGAAAAACGGAAAAGTAAGAAACTTAACAATTTTATATTATTTTTAAATGTTGAAATGTTTCTCTGCCAATATTTACAACCAGACTTTGTGAAAGAAATATTTAACTGAAATATTTGATAGGGACATATTAAACACTATATATTTAACACATTATAAACAATATTAATCTCTGCCACACTTTTATGCCAAATTGCAAATTTATTCAGCTAAGCTTGATAAATAATGGGAAATATCCACAAAATATAAAATACCAACAATAATTTCTTATTTTATCACAATATTTTACGAAACTTAGTATAATCTTTCATGCTGTAGAAATGAGAAAACTCTGGTACTTACAGAAAATGATGAGTTTGGTTCCTCCACCAAAAGTCAACCACAGTGATACAAACTCATTAAGTGGCCGTACAAAAACCTCCTGCACTGTGAACAAGCATCAATCCAGTAAAAAACTCACTGCTCTTTATAATAACTATGAAATATTAACACTTCGTTGAATCGAAAAAAGCTTTTTTAATGATATGAATTGAATTTATTGTATAAATAAAGATTATTTATTTAATTTTGCTTTAGTTTTCTACATCTGACAGAGAAACTATTACATTCTCCTTATAACAAAGTCATTTCTTTTTTAACAATTGTTCATCAGTTGATACATGGTTAAACTATTATGTCACTTTTAATTATAATGGTTTAAAAACTCATGTTAAGCTGAACTGAAATATGTCATTGATCTACAGTAAACTAAGGCAGACAAACAGACATATCATACCAACCATAGTGGGCACAAACCTATCTATAAATCCTTAACTGCCTTTCTAATATAAATATTTCTTGTATTCCATTAAGATCATAGATGGTATAAATCCAAGCAGTATTTCTCCTGATTTTGTGTCCCACGTTGCCTTCAGTGTGATGAGAGCAGAGGAATCATTTCCATAGAGAGGAGGCTTTGCATCGTCAGCTGATCCTCCAGTGAACTGAGAAGGTTTATAGTCCTGTGAGTTCAACACTGCAGGACTCAGATCTGTCAGTCAACACAGCAGAAACCACAACCACCATGACTCTCATCACCATCCTCATCTGGACACTGGCCTGCTGCTGTTTCACAGGTTCATTCACTCAGCAACATTTCAAACATGATGTGCTGCCTTTTCTCTCATTTATTTCTGCTGATAAATGAATGATTTGTTTTTGTCTGCAGGATGCAGCGGTCAGGTGACTGTGACTCAGCCTCCAGTAGAGACATCTACTCCAGGATCCACTGTCACTCTCACCTGTAAAACAAACATAGCTGTTTACACCGACGATGATGGGGATGAGGCTATGTTCTGGTACCAACAGAAATCTGGACAGCCTCCAAAGCTCCTAATAAAATTGGTGAGCACACGTGAATCAGGAACACCAGCTCGGTTTAGTGGCAGTGGAAGCAGCTCTGACTTCACTTTGACCATCAGTGGAGTTCAGGCTGAAGATGCAGCAGTTTATTACTGTAAGAGTGCACACAGCATAAACAGTGCTGGGGTGTTCACACAGTGATTTGTAGTTGTACAAAAACCTCCCTCAGTCAGGCTGCAGAGACACTGAGCTGTTACAGCAGGAACCGACTGCAGCTGCTGAAGAGACTCTGACACAGACCACTGAACACAGAGCTGACAGTAACCTCACCAAGCACAAACTACAGATTCAAACTAATATATTGCCATATTTTATATATTTTTTAATATACTTTAATTTCTGTCCATTGTAAAAGTTTGAAACTTACATTGTTATGACAACCAACATACCATGATATTTATTTTCTACAGACAGTAATATCAGTAGAAGTTATTATAAAAAAAAAACTTCGCGTAATCTATAAAACCAAATACACACAATAAACATGTTTTTGGAACTTAAAAAATATATTCAACATTTTCATAGGTATCCCTATTCTCTTTATTGCTGACAATACCACTCTCGTATTCGTCCATTTCATAAGAAGTTACAGCCGTCAGCCAATTGACTTAGCTTAGCATAAAGATTGGAAGTAGGGGGAAAACGTGAACCTGGCTCAGTCCAAAGTTACCAGAATCAGCCCACCAGCACATCGAAAGCTCACTAATGAACATGTTCTGTCCTTTTTGTTTAAACTGTACAAAAACCAAAGTGGAAAATCGATTGTTGTGGTTTTACAGCTAAACTATTTTATAGGCAGAAACAATGTTTTTTCTGGAAAATAAAATACAGATTCATATAAATAATTAAATAATTAAAAAAAATCTTTTTCCTCAGAGTGGAGAATCAGATGAAGTTATAAAACGATTCTTTTACTACTCTTCCTGAAATAAAAGGCCAAACACATAATGTTATTTATCAGTAGAAGCTTTATTGGCAAAAACATCAATGATCAGCATGACAGTTATTAAGCACACTCACATCTAGCTGCTGAGCTAAACACATTACTCTCTAAGTTGTTGTTGTGCAACACTTTACAGCAGTGTTGTTGTCTGTCACACAAAGCTTTAGTTTCCTCTACAAACATTAAAACTCATATTGATCAGAGCAGCAGCTGTGCTCCTCCTGCTCCCCCCACACAGAGCCCCTCTAGCCCTTACACTGGCTCCTGTGGAGGGACTGGGTCTGGCTGTGGTCATGATGGAGGACCTTGCAGGAGTACAGCTCTCCTTTCATCCAGCTCTCCCGGCTCAGGCTCAGGGTGCTGCTGCTGCTGTAGCGTCCGCTCTTCTCCTCCTCTGAGCTGGTCAGGACCCCCTCTGTCACCTGTGTACCGTCCACCTCCCAGCTCACCACGGCTCCCTGAGGAGAGTAGCCGGTCAGCAGGCAGGCCAACATGGCCGAGCCCCCAGAGAGCTGCTCAGAGGAGGGGGGAAGCAGAGAGACCGAGGGCCTGACCATGGGGCCGGCTGGAGGGGAGAGCAGAGACACACAAGGAGCAGATTAACTTCCACTGTAGGACAGACGGCTGAACGTGAGACACTTATGACACATGACAGAGGTTAACACTGCTGTGGATTAGCTGTGTGCATGATACTGTGATCAGACAGAGGAGAGGAGGAGAGCAATGGGAGGAAATGAGGGTTCAACAGATAAAATAAAATAAAATAAAAATTGTTAGAATTTGCTATTTAAAGTAATAAATCTTCTACTGTGGCACTCATCATAAAACACTATGAATTAGACAATAGTATGCAACATGAGTTACGTGTAAACATCCAAAGATATTTGATAAATCACGATCAGATAAAATATCTCATTTAGAATATTTGACAGTAAATAATTTATCCCTGCAACCATTTTGTTGTTGCTAAAAATGTAAAGTCTGTATACAGTTAAAGACTTTGTCATCTGTCTGTTTCACTTCCTTTTCACCACTTTAAACTAACGAACTGTGAAGACAAACTGTAGGTTAACTGAATTAAATGCACTTTTTTGTTATAATATTATCTACATTAGATTTTATACCAAACAACAGTTTAAATCTTGAAAAATGAAAAAAGTAAGAAACTTAACAATTTTATATTATTTTTAAACATTGAAATGTTTCTCAGCCAATATTTACAACTACACTTTGTGAAAGAAATATTTAACTGAAATATTTGATAGGGACATATTAAACACTAGCATTATAAACAATATTAATCTCTGCCACACTTTTATGCCAAATTGCAAATTTATTCACCTAAGCTTGATAAATAACGAAAATATCCACAACATATAAAATACCAACAATAATTTCATATTTTATCACAATATTTTACAATACTTAGTATAATCTTTAATGCTGTAAAAGTGGGATAACTCTGGTACTTACAGAAAATGATGAGTTTGGTTCCTCCACCAAAAGTCAACCACAGTGATACAAACTCATTAAGTGGCCGTACAAAAACCTCCTGCACTGTGAACAAGCATCAATCCAGTAAAAAACTCACTGCTCTTTGTAATAACTATGAAATATTAACACTTGGTTGAATCTAAAAAGCTTTTTTAATGATATGAATTGAATTTATTGTATAAATAAAGATTATTTATTTAATTTTGCTTTAGTTTTCTACATCTGATGGAAAAACTATAACATTCTCCTTATAACAAAGTCATTTCTTTTTTAACAATTGTTCATCAGTTGATACATGGTTAAACTATGATATCACTTTTAATTAGAATGGTTTAAAAACTCATGTTAAGCTGAACTGAAATATGTCATTGATCTACAGTAAACTAAGGCAGACAAACAGACATATCATACCAACCATAGTGGGCACAAACCTATCCATAAATCCTTAACTGCCTTTCTAATGTAAATATTTTTTCTATTCCATTAAGATCACAGATGGTGTAAATCCAAGCAGTATTTCTCCTGATTTTGTGTCCCACGTTGCCTTCAGTGTGTTGAGAGCAGAGGAATCATTTCCATAGAGAGGAGGCTTTGCATCGTCAGCTGATCCTCCAGTGAACTGAGAAGGTTTATAGTCCTGTGAGTTCAACACTGCAGGACTCAGATCTGTCAGTCAACACAGCAGAAACCACAACCACCATGACTCTCATCACCATCCTCATCTGGACGCTGGCCTGCTGCTGTTTCACAGGTTCATTCACTCAGCAACATTTCAAAGATGATGTGCTGCCTTTTCTCTCATTTATTTCTGCTGATAAATGAATGATTTGTTTTTGTCTGCAGGATGCAGCGGTCAGGTGACTGTGACTCAGCCTCCAGTAGAGACATCTACTCCAGGATCCACTGTCACTCTCACCTGTAAAACAGACAGAGCTGTTTACACCGACGATGATGGGGATGAGGCTATGTTCTGGTACCAACAGAAATCTGGACAGCCTCCAAAGCTCCTAATAACATTTGTGAGCACACATGAATCAGGAACACCAGCTCGGTTTAGTGGCAGTGGAAGCAGCTCTGACTTCACTTTGACCATCAGTGGAGTTCAGGCTGAAGATGCAGCAGTTTATTACTGTCAGAGTATACACAGCATAAACAGTGCTGATGTGTTCACACAGTGATTTGTAGTCGTACAAAAACCTCCCTCAGTCAGGCTGCAGAGACACTGAGCTGTTACAGCAGGAACCGACTGCAGCTGCTGAAGAGACTCTGACACAGACCACTGAACACAGAGCTGACAGTAACCTCACCAAGCACAAACTACAGATTCACAACCTTTTTTTTTTTTTTTTAACTTTAATCAATTACTCAACATTTTCATACTTTATTTAAAGAAAAACATGTCTTGAGGTTGTTGTAAAGTGGTGAGAAAGATCAGGTTGATGGGATGGTCAGCTGAAATCCTGGGCAGACTCTAAACTAAATACACAGATGAGTTGATGTCCGATTATCCTAAATGCAACACCTCAATCTGGATAATACAAATGACATAAATGACAATGAAAATAACGAAGAAATTCAAAATCAATCAAACATTATGTGAGTTTACTGTGAGTTCAGAGTTGGTTCTGTTTGCCAGCAGCGGGTACTAAAGACATGTTAATGAGGACAAAGTGAGATTATAAAGAAGGAATAAAGGGGAATACACACAAAACTAGATGGACTTTGAATGTCCAAATGATCTTCAAAATGATGAACTGTCACTCCACTTCACATCTGCCTTTTCTGTTCCACAAGAACAGGTGTGTGTTTGCTTTTTTAAATATATTTTGCATGACTTTTATGCATCACTGCTCCTCAGAGTTTAAGTTCTCATGTCACAGAGAGTCTGAACTGTTTTCATGCCCTCACACTGAAAACTGCATCAGGATGATGTCGCCAATAACTCTGCTTGTCATGTTGGGTTTTCTGAGTCAGGGTGAGAGATTTTGAAAATGTATCTGACATTATAGGAGTCTTGTATATGTGGTGAAATTTCAGTTTGTTCTTTCATGTTTGTGTCCAATTGGCTTTCTGTTTCAGTCTTCATCTTACTGTTATAACTTAATCTTCTGCTTCATGTTGGCTATCAAATGTTTCTTCTCAAGGTCACATTTCATTTGTTATTTCAGAGTCTTTTGCCAACAAATTTCTGACTCAGACTGACAAATCCAAGTCTGTTAGTGTTGGAGGGTCAGTGACCATCAGCGCCACAGGGAGTTCAGATATTGGTGCTGATCTCAGTTGGTACCTTCAGAAACCTGGACAGGCTCCCAAACTTCTTATTTACGATGTATCAACTCACTTCACTGGCACTCCGTCTCGATTCGTTGGCAGTAGATCTGGTTCTAAATACACTCTAACCATCAATGGTGTTGAGGCTGACGATGCTGGAGATTATTACTGTCTGGGCTTCCATGGTGGTGGAGTGTTCACACAGTGATTTAAAGCCGTACAAAAACCTCCTTCAGTTTGACTGAAGTGAAAACGGCCTGCTGCAGGTGCAGAGGGTTGGTGAAGAGACTGTGATGAGGATAACTGGTCCAGTGAACACAAGAGTCATCAAGCAGAACCACAACGAATCTAAATAAAACTGAAACAAACTTTATAAGTTATTAAATTAATTTTAAAAATCCAAATGACTTAATTCTCAAAATGTCGTATTTTCTATCCAAATGTAACAAAGTGATACAAATACAAGTATATCATGTTCTATCAATATATCATAATATCAGGTATGACGCTGAGATGAATAATGAGGTATTTTTCCAGACGAATAGATCATAAAAGAAATACACCCATACTGACTCTTTATAATCCGCAGTTTAATGTTCACGCCACGTTATTGGTGAATTAAACTTTTCTCTTTGAGTGAAACTGATCAAATTCAGTTTCATCAGTAATAAAATTTGAGTTAAAGGCAGACAAACAGACATATCATACAGCCACAGTGGACACAAACTTCCTTAATCTTCCATTAAGATCATAGATGGTATAAGTCCAAACAGTATTTCTCCTGATTTTGTGTCCCACGTTGCCTTCAGTGTGTTGAGAGCAGAGGAATCATTTCCATAGAGAGGAGGCTTTGCATCGTCAGCTGATCCTCCAGTGAACTGAGAAGGTTTATAGTCCTGTGAGTTCAACACTGCAGGACTCAGATCTGTCAGTCAACACAGCAGAAACCACAACCACCATGACTCTCATCACCATCCTCATCTGGACGCTGGCCTGCTGCTGTTTCACAGGTTCATTCACTCAGCAACATTTCAAAGATGATGTGCTGCCTTTTCTCTCATTTATTTCTGCTGATAAATGAATGATTTGTTTTTGTCTGCAGGATGCAGCGGTCAGGTGACTGTGACTCAGCCTCCAGTAGAGACATCTACTCCAGGATCCACTGTCACTCTCACCTGTAAAACAGACAGAGCTGTTTACACCTACTATAGTGGGGATCAGGGTATGTTCTGGTACCAACAGAAATCTGGACAGCCTCCAACGCTCCTAATAAAATTTGTGAGCACACGTGAATCAGGAACACCAGCTCGGTTTAGTGGCAGTGGAAGCAGCTCTGACTTCACTTTAACCATCAGTGGAGTTCAGGCTGAAGATGCAGCAGTTTATTACTGTAAGAGTTACCATTATATAAACAGTGCTGATGTGTTCACACAGTGATTTGCAGTCGTACAAAAACCTCCCTCAGTCAGGCTGCAGAGACACTGAGCTGTTACAGCAGGAACCGACTGCAGCTGCTGAAGAGACTCTGACACAGACCACTGAACACAGAGCTGACAGTAACCTCACCAAGCACAAACTACAGATTCAAACTAATATATTGCCATATTTTATTTTTTTTAATATACTTTAATTTCTGACCATTGTAAAAGTGTAAAACTTACATTGTTATGACAACCAACATACCATGATATTTATTTTCTACAGACAGTAATATCAGTAGAAGTTATTAAAAAAAAAAACATTGCATAACCTATAAAACCAAATACACACAATAAACATGTTTTTGGAACTTAAAAAATATATTCAACATTTTCATAAGTATCCCTATTCTCTTTATTGCTGACAATACCACTCTCGTATTCGTCCATTTCATAAGAAGTTACAGCCGTCAGCCAATTGACTTAGCTTAGCATAAAGACTGGAAGTAGGGGGAAAACGCGAACATGGCTCTGTCCAAAGTTACCAGAATCATCCTACCAGCACATCGAAAGCTCACTAATGAACATGTTCTGTCCTTTTTGTTTAATCTGTACAAAAACCAAAGTGGAAAATAGATTGTTGTGGTTTTACAGCTAAACTATTTTATAGGCAGAAACAATGTTTTCTCTGGAATCTCGTCACCGTAGTGAGTGAAAATGAAACACAGATTCATATAAATAAATAAATTATTTTTTTTGGATACATTTTGTCAAATATATTTTTAAACATCTAATGACACCACGCCATGTTCTGATGGCATCTACTGTCTGCTAAAGAGACACATTTTCATTGTTCACATATTTGAGTCATAAGTCTTGCCTCACTAAAAATCAAATCTACAAAATGGATTGTTCAGGGTTTTTTTAATCACAATGAATCAGCGTAGGCTTCATTTTATTCATTACTATGTAATATCATTTTCCTTACCAATTTAAAAAGGAGCAACATAAATAATCCCATAATCAATCCAAAGCTTTTCATTTTCCACACAGAGGAGAATCAGATGAAGTTATAAAACCATTTCATTTCTACTGCACTTAATGAGATAAAAGACCAAACACTTCTTAATGTTATTTATCAGTACAAGCTTTATTAGCAAAAACATCAATGATCAACATGACAGTTATTAAGCACACTCACATCTAGCTGCTGAGCTACACACTTTACTCTCTAAGTTGTTGTTGTGCAACACTTTACAGCAGTGTTGTTGTCTGTCACACAAAGCTTTAGTTTCCTCTACAAACATTAAAACTCATATTGATCAGAGCAGCAGCTGTGCTCCTCCTGCTCCCCCCACACAGAGCCCCTCTAGCCCTTACACTGGCTCCTGTGGAGGGACTGGGTCTGGCTGTGGTCATGATGGAGGACCTTGCAGGAGTACAGCTCTCCTTTCATCCAGCTCTCCCGGCTCAGGCTCAGGGTGCTGCTGCTGCTGTAGCGTCCGCTCTTCTCCTCCTCTGAGCTGGTCAGGACCCCCTCTGTCACCTGTGTACCGTCCACCTCCCAGCTCACCACGGCTCCCTGAGGAGAGTAGCCGGTCAGCAGGCAGGCCAACATGGCCGAGCCCCCAGAGAGCTGCTCAGAGGAGGGGGGAAGCAGAGAGACCGAGGGCCTGACCATGGGGCCGGCTGGAGGGGAGAGCAGAGACACACAAGGAGCAGATTAACTTCCACTGTAGGACAGACGGCTGAACGTGAGACACTTATGACACATGACAGAGGTTAACACTGCTGTGGATTAGCTGTGTGCATGATACTGTGATCAGACAGAGGAGAGGAGGAGAGCAATGGGAGGAAATGAGGGTTCAACAGATAAAATAAAATAAAATAAAATGAAAGTTGTTAGAATTGGCTATTTAAAGTAATAAATCTTCTGCTGTGGCACTCATCATAAAACACAATGAATTAGACAATAGTATGTAACATGAATTACGTGTAAACATCCAAAGAAATTCGATAAATCATGATCGGATAAAATATCTCATTTAGAATATTTGACAGTAAATAATTTATCCCTGCAACCATTTTGTTGTTGCTGAAAATGTAAAGTCTGTATACAGTTAAAGACTTTGTCATCTGTCTGTTTCACTTCCTTTTCACCACTTTAAACTAACGAACTGTGAAGACAAACTGTAGCTAAACTGAATTAAATGCCCTTATTTATTATAATGTTATCTACATTAGATTTTATACCAAACAACAGTTTAAAACTTGAAAAACGGAAAAGTAAGAAACTTAACAATTTTATATTATTTTTAAATGTTGAAATGTTTCTCTGCCAATATTTACAACCAGACTTTGTGAAAGAAATATTTAACTGAAATATTTGATAGGGACATATTAAACACTATATATTTAACACATTATAAACAATATTAATCTCTGCCACACTTTTATGCCAAATTGCAAATTTATTCAGCTAAGCTTGATAAATAATGGGAAATATCCACAAAATATAAAATACCAACAATAATTTCTTATTTTATCACAATATTTTACGAAACTTAGTATAATCTTTCATGCTGTAGAAATGAGAAAACTCTGGTACTTACAGAAAATGATGAGTTTGGTTCCTCCACCAAAAGTGTACCACAGTGATACAAACTCATTAAGTGGCCGTACAAAAACCTCCTGCACTGTGAACAAGCATCAATCCAGTAAAAAACTCTCTGCTCTTTATAATAACTATGAAATATTAACACTTCGTTGAATCGAAAAAGCTTTTTTAATGATATGAATTGAATTTATTGTATAAATAAAGATTATTTATTTAATTTTGCTTTAGTTTTCTACATCTGACGGAGAAACTATTACATTCTCCTTATAACAAAGTCATTTTTTTTTAAACAATTGTTCATCAGTTGATACATGGTTAAACTATTATGTCACTTTTAATTATAATGGTTTAAAAACTCATGTTAAGCTGAACTGAAATATGTCATTGATCTACAGTAAACTAAGGCAGACAAACAGACATATCATACCAACCATAGTGGGCACAAACCTATCTATAAATCCTTAACTGCCTTTCTAATATAAATATTTCTTGTATTCCATTAAGATCATAGATGGTATAAATCCAAGCAGTATTTCTCCTGATTTTGTGTCCCACGTTGCCTTCAGTGTGTTGAGAGCAGAGGAATCATTTCCATAGAGAGGAGGCTTTGCATCGTCAGCTGATCCTCCAGTGAACTGAGAAGGTTTATAGTCCTGTGAGTTCAACACTGCAGGACTCAGATCTGTCAGTCAACACAGCAGAAACCACAACCACCATGACTCTCATCACCATCCTCATCTGGACGCTGGCCTGCTGCTGTTTCACAGGTTCATTCACTCAGCAACATTTCAAACATGATGTGCTGCCTTTTCTCTCATTTATTTCTGCTGATAAATGAATGATTTGTTTTTGTCTGCAGGATGCAGCGGTCAGGTGACTGTGACTCAGCCTCCAGTAGTGACATTTACTCCAGGATCCACTGTCACTCTCACCTGTAAAACAAACCAACCTGTTTACATCTGTAACAGTGTTGATTTATGTATATTCTGGTATCAACAGAAATCTGGACAGCCTCCAAAGCTTTTAATAAAACATTTGAGTAGACGTCATTCAGGAACACCAGCTCGGTTTAGTGGCAGTGGAAGAAGCTCTGACTTCACTTTGACCATCAGTGGAGTTCAGACTGAAGATGCAGCAGTTTATTACTGTCTGAGTGTACACAGTGGCCCAGTGTTCACACAGTGATTTGCAGTCGTACAAAAACCTCCCTCAGTCAGGCTGCAGAGACACTGAGCTGTTACAGCAGGAACCGACTGCAGCTGCTGAAGACACTCTGACACAGACCACTGAACACAGAGCTGACAGTAACCTCACCAAGCACAAACTACAGATTCACAACCTTTTTTTTTTTTTTTAACTTTAATCAATTACTCAACATTTTCATACTTTATTTAAAGAAAAACATGTCTTGAGGTTGTTGTAAAGTGATGAGAAAGATCAGGTATTCGGGATGGTCAGCTGAAATCCTGGGCAGACTCTAAACTAAATACACAGATGAGTTGATGTCCGATTATCCTAAATGCAACACCTGGATCTGGATAATACAAATGACATAAATGACAATGAAAATAACGAAGAAATTCAAAATCAATCAAACATTATGTGAGTTTACTGTGAGTTCAGAGTTGGTTCTGTTTGCCAGCAGCGGGTACTAAAGACATGTTAATGAGGACAAAGTGAGATTATAAAGAAGGAATAAAGGGGAATACACACAAAACTAGATGGACTTTGAATGTCCAAATGATCCTCTATATGATAAACTGTCACTCCACTTCACATCTGCCTTTCCTGTTCCACAAGAACAGGTGTGTGTTTGCCTTTTTAAATATATTTTGCATGACTTTTATGCATCACTGCTCCTCAGAGTTTAAGTTCTCATGTCACAGAGAGTCTGAACTGTTTTCATGCCCTCACACTGAAAACTGCATCAGGATGATGTCGCCAATAACTCTGCTTGTCATGTTGGGTTTTCTGAGTCAGGGTGAGAGATTTTGAAAATGTATCTGACATTATAGGTGTCTTGTACATGTGGTGAAATTTCAGTTTGTTTTTTCACGTTTGTGTCCAATTGGCTTTCTGTTTCAGTCTTCATCTTACTGTTATAACTTAATCTTCTGCTTCATGTTGGCTATCAAATGTTTCTTCTCAAGGTCACATTTCATTTGTTATTTCAGAGTCTTTTGCCAACAAATTTCTGACTCAGACTGACAAATCCAAGTCTGTTAGTGTTGGAGGGTCAGTGACCATCAGCGCCACAGGGAGTTCCAATATTGGTGCTGATCTCAGTTGGTACCTTCAGAAACCTGGACAGGCTCCCAAACTTCTTATTTACAAAGCATCAACTCGCTTCACTGGCACTCCATCTCGATTCGTTGGAAGTAGATCTGGTTCTCAATACACTCTAACCATCAGTGGTGTTGAGGCTGACGATGCTGGAGATTATTACTGTCTGGGGAACCATGGTGGTGGAGTGTTCACACAGTGATTTAGAGCCGTACAAAAACCTCCTTCAGTTTGACTGAAGTGAAAACGGCCTGCTGCAGGTGCAGAGGGTTGGTGAAGAGACTGTGATGAGGATAACTGGTCCAGTGAACACAAGAGTCATCAAGAAGAACCACAATGAATCTAAATAAAACTGATACAAACTCACAGATGCTCTTCCAGTTACAGTTTTAAACTTCAATCCATGTCAGTTAATAAAATCTATTCATGAGTAAGATTAAAAAGTTAAATTTCTTTTGGACGATTTCCAATGAACAGTGTCTCTACCGATAGCTGCAGAAAACAATCTAAATAACAACCGTCCAAATAAAAATTTCCATTTTATTACACTTCTTTCTAAAGCTGCATATGATTTTATACTCAAAATAAAGTATATTTCCTATACTATGAGGTATAGTATCATATCAGGGATGATATTAGGTTTATTAAGACAGTATTTTTTATAATGAATGCATTTAAAAACAAACAAAGACCCTCTTTCAATATATTCACATTTTATTTAATGATGGTTTAATGTTTATGCCACACAGTTTACAGTTTAAGTTGAAAAGTAATGTACGTAGAGAAGAATATGAAGAAGATCAGAATTAGAAAGCAACATGCACACTGAAACACTGAGTAAAGAGCTGTGAAACTTGCAGAAATATCTGGACAGAGGAGATCTGTAGCTTCATCAAGCTCTCTATCAAAGCAGCAGCATCATTTCCAGACAGGAAGTGTTGCTGAAGCTCTACTCTGAGCAGCTGTCAGGGTCCAGGGTTTGAGTGACAGGGCTCTGTCCATTCAGACTGGCCTCGCAGCTCACTGAGCCCGCCTTCCTCCACTGGTCCTCAGAGAGGCTCAGGGTGCTGCTCCAGCTGTAGTGGCCGTCCGTCCCCAGGACCTCCGGGCTGTTTGACAGCCCTGAGGATCTGCTGCTGCCCCCCACCTTCCAGCCCAGCCTCCAGGCTGAGGGGAAGCCCCCGCCGGCCAGACACAACACTGTGGCACGGCCCTGCTGCAGCTCCTCTCTGGAGGGGGGGAGGACGGTCAGGGTGGGCCGCACCACACCCACTGGAGGAGAGAGAGGGGGAGGAGAGGGGGGGAGAAAAGACAAGGCAGTGAGAGTGAAGGTTCGGTAATAAAGAAACATGACATGCTGGTAATTTCTTGTATTTTACCAAATAAAACAGAATAACTTGTGTGTCTGTTACACTCATGAATCACTCAGTATCAGACCATCAGACACATGATTCAAGTCTGAATGCAACTAAAAAGGTTAATAGATAATAATTATTGATGACATCTTCATATATGATTATTAATGTGTGACAGTGAATAACTCGTTCCTGGGATGATTTTCTTCTGTTTAACACTCATGTGAATACAGTTAAAACAGTTGTCATCTGTCTCTCTCACTTCCTTTTCACTACATGTAAAATTAATGAACCATGAACACAAAGATAAGCTGCATTTACTGATAAAATCATATTTGTGTTTAGCAGGAATCCACATCAGATTTAAATTCAATAAATGATTACATATTTTCAAAATAAGTATATTTTTTAACAAATTATTTTGTGCTTTGGAGAATGTTGCTTGAGCAAATTCTGCTTTAAAACATTTTAACAGAAAATACTAAATACATCTAATCATTACAAATAACATATTAGAAAAATATGTGTTTTTTTCCTATTTGCAAAAATTGTATTATCTACAAAACTGAATGAACATTAATCTTCTCAGATTGTGAGATCGGCCTTGCTTCATGAAATAAAAAAAATTATCAACAACTTACAAACACTAAACCTGATCAAATTCTCATCCAATATTTTGATAACAGTTATATTTACTATATGTCATTAAAAATAAAAGTGTCTGGTACTTACAGTCAACGACGAGTTTGGTTCCTCCACCAAAAGTCCACCACAGTGATACAAACTCATTAAGTGGCCGTACAAAAACCTCCTGCACTGTGAACAAGCATCAATCCACTGAAAAACTCTCTGTTCTTTGTGATAATACAGCAACATTTATACTTTACTGAATCTACAAACTTTTTCTGATGATATGGATTAAAAATATTGTATAATGAACATAATCTCTTTAATTTTGGTTTGCTTTTTTGTACCTGACAGAGAAACTATTACAGTCTCCTTGCAACAAATCCACTTTTTCACAATTTTATATCAATTGATAGATGATTAAATGAACACTATGTTTTTTAATAATCATAATTTACAAACTCATGTTGAGCACAACTGTAATATGTTATTTCTCTACAGTAAACCATGTAAGTAACAAAAAGAAGACAAACAGACTTATCATACCAACCACAGTTGACACAAACTTATCCTTAAATCCTCAACTATGTTTCTAAAATATTTCTTCTATTCCATTAAGATCATAGATGGTGTAAATCCAAGCAGTATTTCTCCTGATTTTGTGTCCCATGTTGCCTTCAGTGTGTTGAGAGCAGAGGAATCATTTCCATAGAGAGGAGGCTTTGCATCGTCAGCTGATCCTCCAGTGAACTGAGAAGGTTTATAGTCCTGTGAGTTCAACACTGCAGGACTCAGATCTGTCAGTCAACACAGCAGAAACCACAACCACCATGACTCTCATCACCATCCTCATCTGGACGCTGGCCTGCTGCTGTTTCACAGGTTCATTCACTCAGCAACATTTCAAACATGATGTGCTGCCTTTTCTCTCATTTATTTCTGCTGATGAATGAATGATTTGTTTTTGTCTGCAGGATGCAGCGGTCAGGTGACTGTGACTCAGCCTCCATTAGTGAAATCTACTCCAGGATCCACTGTCACTCTCACCTGTAAAACAGACAGAGCTGTTTACACATACAGGAGTGGGGATCAGGGTATGTTCTGGTACCAACAGAAATCTGGACAGCCTCCAAAGCTCCTAATAAAATTGGTGAGCACACGTGAATCAGGAACACCAGCTCGGTTTAGTGGCAGTGGAAGCAGCTCTGACTTCACTTTGACCATCAGTAGAGTTCAGGCTGAAGATGCAGCAGTTTATTACTGTCAGAGTGTACACAGTGGCCCAGTGTTCACACAGTGATTTGTAGTCGTACAAAAACCTCCCTCAGTCAGGCTGCAGAGACACTGAGCTGTTACAGCAGGAACCGACTGCAGCTGCTGAAGAGACTCTGACACAGACCACTGAACACAGAGCTGACAGTAACCTCACCAAGCACAAACTACAGATTCAAACTAATATATTGCCATATTTTATATTTTCACCTTTTTTTTTAACTCCAATTAATTATTCAACATTTTCATACTCGATTTAAGTTGATGTCCGATTATCCTAAATGCAACACCTGGATCTGGATTATAAGAATGACACAAATGACAATGAAAATAACGAAGAAATTCAAAATCAATCAAACATTATCTGAGTTTATAGAGAGTTCAGTGTTGGTTCTGTTTGCCAGCAGCGGGTACTAAAGACATGTTAATGAGGACAAAGTGAGATTATAAAGAAGGAACAAAGGGGAATACACACAAAACTAGATGGACATTGAATGTCCAAATGATCTTCAAAATGATGAACTGT
Organism: Lateolabrax maculatus; assembly: GCA_031216445.1. Lineage (NCBI taxonomy): Eukaryota > Metazoa > Chordata > Actinopteri > Acropomatiformes > Lateolabracidae > Lateolabrax > Lateolabrax maculatus. Next base: position 17,899,914 of record CM062205.1, on the reverse strand, counting down.
CACTCCACCTCACATCTGCCTTTTCTGTTCCACAAGAACAGGTGTGTGTTTGCCTTTTTAAATATATTTTGCATGACTTTTATGCATCACTGCTCCTCAGAGTTTAAGTTCTTATGTCACAGAGAGTCTGAACTGTTTCATGCCCTCACACTGAAAACTGCATCAGGATGATGTCGCCCATAACTCTGCTTGTCATGTTGGGTTTTCTGAGTCAGGGTGAGAGATTTTGAAAATGTATCTGACATTATAGGAGTCTTGTACATGTGGTTAAATTTCAGTTTGTTCTTTCATGTTTGTGTCCATGTTGTTTTTTCTCAAGGTCACATTTCATTTGTTATTTCAGAGTCTTTTGCCAACAATTTTCTGACTCAGACTGACAAATCCAAGTCTGTTAGTGTTGGAGGGTCAGTGACCATCAGCGCCACAGGGAGTTCAGATATTGGTGCTGATCTCAGTTGGTACCTTCAGAAACCTGGACAGGCTCCCAAACTTCTTATTTACGGAGTATCAACTCGCTTCACTGGCACTCCGTCTCGATTCGTTGGCAGTAGATCTGGTTCTCAATACACTCTAACCATCAGAGGTGTTGATGCTGACGATGCTGGAGATTACTACTGTCTGGGAGCTCATGGTGGAGCGTTCACACAGTGATTTAGAGCCGTACAAAAACCTCCTTCAGTTTGACTGAAGTGAAAACGGCCTGCTGCAGGTACAGAGGGTTGGTGAAGAGACTGTGATGAGGATAACTGGTCCAGTGAACACAAGAGTCATCAAGCAGAACCACAATGAATCTAAATAAAACTAATACAAACTCACAGATGCTCTTCCAGTTACAGTTTTTAACTTCAATCCATAACAGTGAATAAAATATCTATACTGATATCAAAACATATTTAACACTGTTTGTACTGATAGCGGCACAAAATAATGTAAAATAACAAACAATACAAACTGAAACACACTTTATAAGTTATTAAATTAATTTTAAAAATCCAAATGACTTAATTCTCAAAATGTCGTATTTTCTATTCAAATGTAACAAAGTGATACAAATACAACCATATCATGTTCTATCAATACATCATAATATCAGGTATGACGCTGAGATGATTAATGAGGTATTTTTCCAGACGAATAGATCATAAAAGAAATACACCCATACTGACTCTTTATAATCCGCAGTTTAATGTTCACGCCACGTTATTGGTGAATTACACTTTTCTCTTTGAGTGAAACTGATCAAATTCAGTTTTATCAGTAATAAAATTTGAGTTAAAGGCAGACAAACAGACATATCATACAGCCACAGTGGACACAAACTTCCTTAATCTTCCATTAAGATCATAGATGGTATAAGTCAAAACAGTATTTCTCCTGATTTTGTGTCCCACGTTGCCTTCAGTGTGTTGAGAGCAGAGAAATCATTTCCATAGAGAGGAGGCTTTGCATCGTCAGCTGATCCTCCAGTGAACTGAGAAGGTTTATAGTCCTGTGAGTTCAACACTGCAGGACTCAGATCTGTCAGTCAACACAGCAGAAACCACAACCACCATGACTCTCATCACCATCCTCATCTGGACGCTGGCCTGCTGCTGTTTCACAGGTTCATTCACTCAGCAACATTTCAAACATGAAGTGCTGCCTTTTCTCTCATTTATTTCTGCTGATAAATGAATGATTTGTTTTTGTCTGCAGGATGCAGCGGTCAGGTGACTGTGACTCAGCCTCCAGTAGTGACATTTACTCCAGGATCCACTGTCACTCTCACCTGTAAAACAAACAAAGCTGTTTACAGTGACAGTAATGGTGAGAGAATGTTCTGGTATCAACAGAAATCTGGACAGCCTCCAAAGCTCCTAATAAAATTGGTGAGCACACGTGAATCAGGAACACCAGCTCGGTTTAGTGGCAGTGGAAGCAGCTCTGACTTCACTTTGACCATCAATGGAGTTCAGGCTGAAGATGCAGCAGTTTATTACTGTCAGAGTTACCATTATATAAACAGTGCTCGGGTGTTCACACAGTGATTTGTAGTCGTACAAAAACCTCCCTCAGTCAGGCTGCAGAGACACTGAGCTGTTACAGCAGGAACCGACTGCAGCTGCTGAAGAGACTCTGACACAGACCACTGAACACAGAGCTGACAGTAACCTCACCAAGCACAAACTACAGATTCAAACTAATATATTGCTATATATATATTTTTTTTAATATACTTTCATTTCTGACCATTGTAAAAGTGTGAAACTTACATTGTTATGACAACCAACATACCATGATATTTATTTTCTACAGACAGTAATATCAGTAGAAGTTATAAAAAAAAAAAAACATTGCATAACCTATAAAACCAAATACACACAATAAACATGTTTTGGAACTTAAAAAATACATTCAACATTTTCATAAGTATCCCTATTCTCTTTATTGCTGACAATACCACTCTCGTATTCGTCCATTTCATAAGAAGTTACAGCCGTCAGCCAATTGACTTAGCTTAGCATAAAGACTGGAAGTAGGGGGAAAACGCGAACCTGGCTCAGTCCAAAGTTACCAGAATCATCCTACCAGCACATCGAAAGCTCACTAATGAACATGTTCTGTCCTTTTTGTTTAATCTGTACAAAAACCAAAGTGGAAAATAGATTGTTGTGGTTTTACAGCTAAACTATTTCATAGGCAGAAACAATGTTTTCTCTGGAATCTCGTCACCGTAGTGAGTGAAAATGAAACACAGATTCATATAAATAAATAAATGATTTTTTTTGGATACATTTTGTAAAATATATTCTTAAACATCTAATGACAACACGCCATGTTCTGATGGCATCTACTGTCAGCTAAAGAGACACATTTTCATTTTTCACATATTTGAGTCATAAGTCTTGCCTCACTAAAAATCAAATCTACAAAATGGATTGTTCAGGGTTTTTTTCATCACAATGAATCGGCGTAGGCTTCCTTTTATTCATTACTATGTAATATCATTTTCATTACCAATTTAAAAAGGAGCAACATAAATAATCCCATAATCAATCCAAAGCTTTTCATTTTCCACACAGAGGAGAATCAGATGAAGTTATGAAACCATTTCATTTCTACTGCACTTAATGAGATAAAAGACCAGACACTTCTTAATGTTATTTATCAGTACAAGCTTTATTGGCAAAAACATCAATGATCAACATGACAGTTATTAAGCACACTCACATCTAGCTGCTGAGCTACACACATTACTCTCTAAGTTGTTGTTGTGCAACACTTTACAGCAGTGTTGTTGTCTGTCGCACAAAGCTTTAGTTTCCTCTACAAAAATTAAAACTCATATTGATCAGAGCAGCAGCTGTGCTCCTCCTGCTCCCCCCACACAGAGCCCCTCTAGCCCTTACACTGGCTCCTGTGGAGGGACTGGGTCTGGCTGTGGTCATGATGGAGGACCTTGCAGGAGTACAGCTCTCCTTTCATCCAGCTCTCCCGGCTCAGGCTCAGGGTGCTGCTGCTGCTGTAGCGTCCGCTCTTCTCCTCCTCTGAGCTGGTCAGGACCCCCTCTGTCACCTGTGTACCGTCCACCTCCCAGCTCACCACGGCTCCCTGAGGAGAGTAGCCGGTCAGCAGGCAGGCCAACATGGCCGAGCCCCCAGAGAGCTGCTCAGAGGAGGGGGGAAGCAGAGAGACCGAGGGCCTGACCATGGGGCCGGCTGGAGGGGAGAGCAGAGACACACAAGGAGCAGATTAACTTCCACTGTAGGACAGACGGCTGAACGTGAGACACTTATGATACATGACAGAGGTTAACACTGCTGTGGATTAGCTGTGTGCATGATACTGTGATCAGACAGAGGAGAGGAGGAGAGCAACGGGAGGAAATGAGGGTTCAACAGATAAAATAACATAAAATAAAATAAAAATTGTTAGAATTGGCTATTTAAAGTAATAAATCTTCTGCTGTGGCACTCATCATAAAACACTATGAATTAGACAATAGTGTGCAACATGAATTATGTGTAAACATCCAAAGAAATTTGATAAATCATGATCGGATAAAATATCTCATTTAGAATATTTGACAGTAAATAATTTATCCCTGCAACCATTTTGTTGTTGCTTAAAATGTAAAGTCTGTATACAGTTAAAGACTGTGTCATCTGTCTTTTTCACTTCCTTTTCACCACTTTAAACTAACGAACTGTGAAGACAAACTGTAGCTAAACTGAATTAAACGCCCTTATTTATTATAATGTTATCTACATTAGATTTTATACCAAACAACAGTTTAAAACTTGAAAAACGGAAAAGTAAGAAACTCAACAATTTTATATTATTTTTAAATGTTGAAATGTTTCTCTGCCAATATTTACAACCAGACTTTGTGAAAGAAATATTTAACTGAAATATTTGATAGGGACATATTAAACACTTGCATTATAAACAATATTAATCTCTGCCACACTTTTATGCCAAATTGCAAATTTATTCAGCTAAGCTTGATAAATAATGGGAAATATCCACAAAATATAAAATACCAACAATAATTTCTTATTTCATCACAATATTTTACAAAACTTAGTTTAATCTTTCATGCTGTAGAAATGAGAAAACTCTGGTACTTACAGAAAATGATGAGTTTGGTTCCTCCACCAAAAGTCCACCACAGTGATACAAACTCATTAAGTGGCCGTACAAAAACCTCCTGCACTGTGAACAAGCATCAATCCAATAAAAAACTCACTGCTCTTTATAATAACTATGAAATATTAACACTTGGCTGAATCTAAAAAGCTTTTTTAATTATATGAATTGAATTTATTGTATAAATAAAGATTATTCATTTAATTTTGCTTTAGTTTTCTACATCTGACAGAGAACCTATTACATTCTCCTTATAACAAAGTAATTTCTTTTTTAACAATTGTTCATCAGTTGATACATGGTTAAACTATTATGTCATTTTTAATTATAATGGTTTAAAAACTCATGTTAAGCTGAACTGAAATATGTTATTGATCTACACTAAACTAAGGCAGACAAACAGACATATCATACCAACCATAGTGGGCACAAACCTATCTATAAATCCTTAACTGCCTTTCTAATATAAATATTTCTTGTATTCCATTAAGATCATAGATGGTGTAAATCCAAGCAGTATTTCTCCTGATTTTGTGTCCCACGTTGCCTTCAGTGTGTTGAGAGCAGAGGAATCATTTCCATAGAGAGGAGGCTTTGCATCGTCAGCTGATCCTCCAGTGAACTGAGAAGGTTTATAGTCCTGTGAGTTCAACACTGCAGGACTCAGATCTGTCAGTCAACACAGCAGAAACCACAACCACCATGACTCTCATCACCATCCTCATCTGGACGCTGGCCTGCTGCTGTTTTACAGGTCAGAAATATTTGCAACATAACATATTGAACTTATTCCTCGGGAGTCATTTATTTACACAATGTAAACAACCAAACACAATAAACTCTCTTAATTCTCTTAATTTAACTTTTTTTTTTTTTCAGGATCTAGTAGTCAAGTAACTGTGACTCAGCCTGCAGGATTGACATCTTCTCCTGGATCCACCGTCACTCTGACCTGTAAAACCAACCCAAAAGTTTATGTTTGGTCAGATGGAGCTAGTCAAGTACACTGGTATCAGCAAAAATCTGGACAAGTTCCTAAACTTCTAATTTACAATGGTATACACAAACCATCCAGTGGTGGAGTTCCAGCTCGATTCAGTGGAAGAGGAGACGGAGTGAACGCTGCTTTGACCATCAGTAGAGTTCAGGCTGAAGATGCAGCAGTTTATTACTGTCAGAGTTACCACAGTGGCCCAGTGTTCACACAGTGATTTTTAGTCGTACAAAAACCTCCCTCAGTCAGGCTGCAGAGACACTGAGCTGTTACAGCAGGAACCGACTGCAGCTGCTGAAGAGACTCTGACACAGACCACTGAACACAGAGCTGACAGTAACCTCACCAAGCACAAACTACAGATTCAAACTAATATATTGCCATATTTTATATTTTTACTTTTTTTTTTAACTCCAATTAATTATTCAACATTTTCATACTTGATTTAAAGAAGAAACATGTTGTTGTAAAGTGATGAGAAAGATCAGGTATTCAGGATGGTCAGCTGAAACCCTGGGCAGACTCTAAACTAAATACACAGATGAGTTGATGTCCGATTATCCTAAATGCAACACCTGGATCTGGATTATAAGAATGAAATAAATGACAATGAAAATAATGAAGAAATTCAAAATCAATCAAACATTATGTGAGTTTACTGTGAGTTCAGAGTTGGTTCTGTTTGCCAGCAGCGGGTACTAAAGACATGTTAATGAGGACAAAGTGAGATTATAAAGAAGGAATAAAGGGGAATACACACAAAACTAGATGGACTTTGAATGTCCAAATGATCTTCAAAATGATGAACTGTAACTCCACCACACATCTGCCTTTTCTGTTTCACAAGAACAGGTGTGTGTTTGCCTTTTTAAATATATTTTGCATGACCTTTATGCATCACTGCTCCTCAGAGTTTAAGTTCTCATGTCACAGAGAGTCTGAACTGTTTTCATGCCCTCACACTGAAAACTGCATCAGGATGATGTCGCCCATAACTCTGCTTGTCATGTTGGGTTTTCTGAGTCAGGGTGAGAGATTTTGAAAATGTATCTGACATTATAGGAGTCTTGTACATGTGGTGACATTTCAGTTTGTTCTTTCATGTTTGTGTCCAATTGGCTTTCTGTTTCAGTCTTCATCTTACTGTTATAACTTAATCTTCTGCTTCATGTTGGCTATCAAATGTTTCTTCTCAAGGTCACATTTCATTTGTTATTTCAGAGTCTTTTGCCAACAATTTTCTGACTCAGACTGACAAATCCAAGTCTGTTAGTGTTGGAGGGTCAGTGACCATCAGCGCCACAGGGAGTTCAGATATTGGTGCTGATCTCAGTTGGTACCTTCAGAAACCTGGACAGGCTCCCAAACTTCTTATATATACTACATCAACTCGCTTCACTGGAACTCCGTCTCGATTCGTTGGCAGTAGATCTGGTTCTCAATACACTCTAACCATCAGTGGTGTTGAGGCTGACGATGCTGGAGATTATTACTGTCTGGGCTACCATGGTGATGATGTGTTCACACAGTGATTTAGAGCCGTACAAAAACCTCCTTCAGTTTGACTGAAGTGAAAACGGCCTGCTGCAGGTGCAGAGGGTTGGTGAAGAGACTGTGATGAGGATAACTGGTCCAGTGAACACAAGAGTCATCAAGAAGAACCACAATGAATCTAAATAAAACTGATACAAACTCACAGATGCTCTTCCAGTTACAGTTTTAAACTTCAATCCATTACAGTTAATAAAATCTATTCATGATTAAGATTGAAAAGTTACATTTTTGTCTCTACGGATAGCTGCAGAAAACAATCTAAATAACAACTGTCCAAATAAAAATTTCCATTTCATCACACTTCCTTCTAAAGCTGCAAATGATTTCATACTCAAAATAAAGTATATCTCCTCTACTATGACGTATAGTATCATATCAGGGATGATATTAGGTTTATTAAGACAGTATTTTTTTATAATGAATATATTATAAAAGAAACAAAAACCCTCTTTCGATATATTCACATTTTATTTAATGATGGTTTAATGTTTATGCCACACAGTTTACAGTTTAAGTTGAAAAGTAATGAACATAGAGAAGAATATGAAGAAGATAATTATTAGAAAGTAACACGCACACTGAAACACTGAGTAAAGAGCTGTGAAACTTGCAGAAATATCTGGACAGAGGAGATCTGTAGCTTCATCAAGCTCTCTATCAAAGCAGCAGCATCATTTCCAGACAGGAAGTGTTGCTGAAGCTCTACTCTGAGCAGCTGTCAGGGTCCAGGGTTTGAGTGACAGGGCTCTGTCCATTCAGACTGGCCTCGCAGCTCACTGAGCCCGCCTTCCTCCACTGGTCCTCAGAGAGGCTCAGGGTGCTGCTCCAGCTGTAGTGGCCGTCCGTCCCCAGGACCTCCGGGCTGTTTGACAGCCCTGAGGATCTGCTGCTGCCCCCCACCTTCCAGCCCAGCCTCCAGGCTGAGGGGAAGCCCCCGCCGGCCAGACACAACACTGTGGCACGGCCCTGCTGCAGCTCCTCTCTGGAGGGGGGGAGGACGGTCAGGGTGGGCCGCACCACACCCACTGGAGGAGAGAGAGGGGGAGGAGAGGGGGGGAGAAAAGACAAAGCAATGAGAGTGAAGGCTTGGTAATACAGAAACATGACTTGCTGGTAATTTCTTGTGTTTTTTCAACTTGTTTTTGTGAACCAATTCATCCCCAGTTCCCTGAACTGTGCAATTATGGACTCAAAATGTATTGATAAGCCTGAGACACTCTAGCCAGTCCTGACTCAAGCAGAACTTGGAAACAATTATTTGTTTTAACCTGACATAATTTAACCTAATTTACATTCTTCCATTTTGACACAAGAGAGCAGTATTCATCCTTGTGTGGCAGAAACTCACAGACAACTCTCATGGGCTCAAGTGTTCAGCCTCAGGCGTTAGAATTTGAATATCTGTTGCGCTTCTCTGCACATTCAATGTTTTTAAGGCGGCAAGTCTTGTGCCAAGTAATACATCATTTTATTCCTTTCTCACACTCATACACCCATAATGAAGATGTTACTGGTTTTCCTGCTGATACTAGCAGCCCACATTCAGGGTGAGATACTGCTTTGATTAATTTGACTGTTGTGCAATAACAAACCTTTGTATAACCAATTCAGAGTTATGTCTGTTTTTACATTGTAATTGTTCTTTGTGTAATATATTACCGTAGCAATGTTTTATTTTTTTGGCAGCATCGACAACCAGTCCAACTGTGATTCAGTCTCCTGTATCAAAGTCTGTTGGTGTGGGAGAGACGGCCTCTCTGAGCTGCACAGCCAGTACAGGAGTTGATGATGATCTCAGTTGGTACCTGCAGAAACCTGGACAGCCTCCTAAACTGCTGTTTTACAAAATAAGTAGCCGTCAGTCTGGTACTCCAAGTCATTTCAGCAGCAGTGGATCTGAACCTGAATTCACTCTGACAATTAGTGGAGTCCAGGCTGAAGATGCAGGAGATTACTACTGTCTGAGTGTACACAGCGGCCCAGTGTTCACACAGTGATTTGTAGTCGTACAAAAACCTCCCTCAGTCAGGCTGCAGAGACACTGAGCTGTTACAGCAGGAACCGACTGCAGCTGCTGAAGAGACTCTGACACAGACCACTGAACACAGAGCTGACAGTAACCTCACCAAGCACAAACTACAGATTCAAACTATTGCCATATTTTAAAATATTGCCATATTTTATATTTTTTAATATACTTTAATTACTGTCCATTTGTAAAAGTGTGAGACCAACAGACCATGATATTTATTTTCTACAGACAGTAATATCAGTAGAAGTTATGAAAAAAAAGAAAACTTTGCGTAATCTAGAAAACCAAATACACACAGTAAACATGTTTTTTAGAACTTTAAAAAATATATATTCAACATTTTCATAAGTATCCCTATTCTCTTTATTGCTGACGATACCAATCTTGTATTCGTCCATTTCATAAGAAGCTACAGCCATCAGCCAATTACCTTAGCTTAACATATAGATTGGAAGTAGGGGGAAAACGCGAACTTGGCTCTGTCCAAAGTTACCAGAATCAGCCCACTAGCACATCTAATACACACTAATGAACATGTTCTGTCCTTTTTGTTTAATCTGTACAAAAACCAAAGTGGAAAATCGATTATTGTGGTTTTACAGCTAAACTATTTTATAGGCAGAAACAATGTTTTTTCTGGAATCTCGTCACCGTAGTGAGTGAAAATGAAACACAGATTCATATAAATAAATAAATGATTTTTTTTGGATACATTTTGTAAAATATATTCTTAAACATCTAATGACACCACGCCATGTTCTGATGGCATCTACTGTCTGCTAAAGAGACACATTTTCATTGTTCACATATTTGAGTCATAAGTCTTGCCTCACTAAAAATCAAATGTACAAAATGGATTGTTCAGGTGTTTTTTAATCACAATGAATCAGCGTAGGCTTCATTTTATTCATTACTATGTAATATAATTTTCATTACCAATTTAAAAAGGAGCAACATGAATAATCCCATAATCAATCCAAAGCTTTTAATTTTCCACACAGAGGAGAATCAGATGAAGTTATAAAACCATTTCATTTCTACTGCTCTTAATGAGATAGAAGACCAAACACTTCTTAATGTTATTTATCAGTAGAAGCTTTATTAGCAAAAACATCAATGATCAACATGACAGTTATTAAGCACACTCACATCTAGCTGCTGAGCTACACACATTACTCTCTAAGTTGTTGTTGTGCAACACTTTACAGCAGTGTTGTTGTCTGTCACACAAAGCTTTAGTTTCCTCTACAAACATTAAAACTCATATTGATCAGAGCAGCAGCTGTGCTCCTCCTGCTCCCCCCACACAGAGCCCCTCTAGCCCTTACACTGGCTCCTGTGGAGGGACTGGGTCTGGCTGTGGTCATGATGGAGGACCTTGCAGGAGTACAGCTCTCCTTTCATCCAGCTCTCCCGGCTCAGGCTCAGGGTGCTGCTGCTGCTGTAGCGTCCGCTCTTCTCCTCCTCTGAGCTGGTCAGGACCCCCTCTGTCACCTGTGTACCGTCCACCTCCCAGCTCACCACGGCTCCCTGAGGAGAGTAGCCGGTCAGCAGGCAGGCCAACATGGCCGAGCCCCCAGAGAGCTGCTCAGAGGAGGGGGGAAGCAGAGAGACCGAGGGCCTGACCATGGGGCCGGCTGGAGGGGAGAGCAGAGACACACAAGGAGCAGATTAACTTCCACTGTAGGACAGACGGCTGAACGTGAGACACTTATGATACATGACAGAGGTTAACACTGCTGTGGATTAGCTGTGTGCATGATACTGTGATCAGACAGAGGAGAGGAGGAGAGGAATGGGAGGAAATGAGGGTTCAACAGATAAAATAAAATAAAATAAAATAAAGTAAAATAAAAATTTTTAGAATTGGCTATTTAAAGTAAAAGATTTTCTACTGTGGCACTCATCATAAAACAATATGAATTAGACAATAGTATGCAAAATGAATTACATGTAAACATCCAAAGAAATTTGATAAATCATGATCGGATAAAATATCTCATTTAGAATATTTGACAGTAAATAATTTGTCCTTGCAACCATTTTGTTGTTGCTTAAAATGTAAAGTCTGTATACAGTTAAAGACTTTGTCATCTGTCTGTTTCACTTCCTTTTCACCACTTTAAACTAACGAACTGTGAAGACAAACTGTAGCTAAACTGAATTAAACGCCCTTATTTATTATAATGTTATCTACATTAGATTTTATACCAAACAACAGTTTAAATCTTGAAAAACAGAAAAGTAAGAAACTTAACAATTTTATATTATTTTTAAACGTTGAAATGTTTCTCTGCCAATATTTACAACCACACTTTGTGAAACAAATATTTAACTGAAATATTTGATAGGGATATATTAAACACTAACATTATAAACAATATTAATCTCTGCCACACTTTTATGCCAAATTGCAAATTTATTCAGCTAAGCTTGATAAATAACGAAAATATCTACAACATATAAAATACTAACAATAATTTCATATTTTATCACAATATTTTACAAAACTTAGTATAATCTTTCATGCTATAAAAGTGGGATAACTCTGGTACTTACAGAAAATGATGAGTTTGGTTCCTCCACCAAAAGTCCACCACAGTGATACAAACTCATTAAGTGGCCGTACAAAAACCTCCTGCACTGTGAACAAGCATCAATCCAGTAAAAACTCACTGGTCTTTGTAATAACTATGAAATATTAACACTTGGTTGAATCTAAAAAGCTTTTTTAATGATATGAATTGAATTTATTGTATAAATAAAGATTATTTATTTAATTTTGCTTTAGTTTTCTACATCTGACGGAGAAACTATTACATTCTCCTTATAACAAAGTCATTTCTTTTTTAACAATTGTTCATCAGTTGATACATGGTTAAACTATTATGTCACTTTTAATTATAATGGTTTAAAAACTCATGTTAAGCTGAACTGAAATATGTCATTGATCTACAGTAAACTAAGGCAGACAAACAGACATATCATACCAACCATAGTGGGCACAAACCTATCTATAAATCCTTAAATCCTTAACTGCCCTTCTAATATTAATATTTCTTCTATTCCATTAAGATCATAGATGGTATAAATCCAAGCAGTATTTCTCCTGATTTTGTGTCCCACGTTGCCTTCAGTGTGTTGAGAGCAGAGGAATCATTTCCATAGAGAGGAGGCTTTGCATCGTCAGCTGATCCTCCAGTGAACTGAGAAGGTTTATAGTCCTGTGAGTTCAACACTGCAGGACTCAGATCTGTCAGTCAACACAGCAGAAACCACAACCACCATGACTCTCATCACCATCCTCATCTGGACGCTGGCCTGCTGCTGTTTTACAGGTCAGAAATATTTGCAACATAACATACTGAACTTATTCCTCGGGAGTCATTTATTTACACAATGTAAACAACCAAACACAATAAACTCTCTTAATTCTCTTAATTTGACTTTTTTTTTTTTTCAGGATCTAGTAGTCAAGTAACTGTGACTCAGCCTGCAGGATTGACATCTTCTCCTGGATCCACCGTCACTCTGACCTGTAAAACCAACCCAAAAGTTCAGGTTTGGTCAGATGGAGGTAGTAGAGTACACTGGTATCAGCAGAAATCTGGACAATCTCCTAAACTTTTAATTTACAATGGTATAAACAAACCATCCAGTGGTGGAGTTCCAGCTCGATTCAGTGGAAGAGGAGACGGAGTGAACGCTGCTTTGACCATCAGTGGAGTTCAGACTGAAGATGCAGCAGTTTACTACTGTCAGAGTGCTCACAACATAAACAGTGCTTGGGTGTTCACACAGTGATTTGCAGTCGTACAAAAACCTCCCTCAGTCAGACAATTGGCCTACTTAATTCTCTTTTTGTGGTTGTTTCACTTAAATTCACTGGAGGGCAGTGTTGATCCGATGTAGGATTGCAAACAGGCATCGAAAGTGTCAGTAAACACAGGTGACTGTGAACCTGCTTTTAAGTCAATTTGAAAAATATGAAGCATCACTGCACATCATGCACAGGATGTCAGGTCTTGTGCAGGGTCTACTCTTCCTTAGAGTCATATAACCATACATATCACAGCTGTGGTGGAAAAAGAACTCAGATCTTTTACTTGAGATGAGGTAATAATACCACACTATGAAAATACTCCACAACAAGTCCTGCATTCAAACCCTTATTTAAGTAGAATTATGCTAGAAGGCTGTTAATGTAAAAGTAAAAGTACTCATTCTGCAGAAGAATGGTCCCTGTCAGTGTTTAACTATTATATATTATGTTTTTGGATTAATATTACTGATGCATTGGGTTGGGTAGTTCAATCTACAGCAATGCAACATATTCTATAAGATCATGATATGTTTGTAATGTTGCTGTCCAGCTAATCCAAGGTGACACAACAGTTTTTTAAGGTCTAGGGGAACACAGGAAGTAACATTACAAGTTTACCCAGAACCAAAACGACAAGAGAAAGCTGCTGAAACAACTAAACTACAACAACTAAAATTGCAGAAATGGAAGCAAATAAGGCGTCAGGGTCTCCAAGGCCAAAATAACAAACAGAAAAACCTTACAAAATAAGAATAACTAGAAAAATCAGAAACAGAAACACAATACCAAGCTCTCTAACTATCAAACAGGAGGAAAAGAAGAAGCAAAATAAATGGCAGAGAACCCCTACCTCTTCCTTAAAGATAACAAGACTAGTTCAACAAGGCAGTTCCACCAACCAGTCAGCAAGGACAAAGGATTATCTAAACAGAGCTGTATCCGGGTGCTATAAAAAAATAAAAAAAAGAGTTTCAACAATAGCAACAAGCTCAACAACAGCAGGCCCTCAGAGCGGGGCAGGCCTGAAACACAGTGAGAGAGACAGCTGCCTCCCTGAAGAGCCCAGAGGAGTTTTACTTTATTTATCTTGGGAGAATTGTCTCAACCCACAAAGGACCATTAAGCCCTTCAGTTTAGAAACCTTCCAAATCAAAATCGCCAAATGTGGAGACAGGCCTACTTGGTTTTCACTGGACAGGAGGGGTATGCAAATTTGTAATCTCAAAAGTAACGAGTAACTAAAGCTGTCAGACAAATGAGAGTAAATATAATATAATAATATAATATATAATAGAGTAAAAAGTGCAATATTTGCCTATAAAATGTAAGACAACTATAAAGCTGCATAAAATGGAAAATACTCAAGCAGCCTACAAGAATTTGAGTAAATGTACTTAGTTACTGTCCACCACTGAACCACAGTGCTGATTCCACCTCTAACCAGTTTCGGTTTCAATCCCTAAAAAATGTTTCCGCGTTCTTTGGGGAAGTTCATCTTTGGTAACCGCAGAAGAAAAAGTTGCACTCGTCAGCAGAGCTCAAAGGAGAAAAAAAGGATTTTCTTTGAAAAAAAAAAAAGGCTTCACGGTTCAGTTGGGATTGCGCCACCTTCATATTAGCGCATCTGCAGGTTGCGTCAGTTGTTGCGCGCTTCCCGGCAGCTGTGAAAGTCTGAAGATGAGCGAGCGGAGGAGAAATGCTTTCAAAACACTCCTTCAGTTGATGTCTCAACTTCTGTGGGTATGTAAGACTTTATGTGTGATCAGCATCTTGTATTGTTTTTGTATTCTGCCACTAAATATTGCCAATAATTATCTCATAGCCTATGTAATTATTAACGTCGCCATTTCTATCAACTCCGGATTTACACTTCTGTTTAAAATAATATAAAAACAAAGCAAAAAGAATCACCCCTGTTTGTTGTGTACTATATAGGCTTTATAGCCATACATACCCTTCTGTATACACATGATTGAGTCTCAGATGTCACATGACACAAAAGTGCATGTGTGTGCTGTTTTTTACAGACAGGAACTAAGTAGCCTACAGTGTGAGCACCACTCAGGGCAGGGCACACACACCTGAAGAGGACTTTCTATAATATCTTTAACACACACATGTGAACTGCACTTTAAAAAAATAAATACTTTTTGTATCGGCTATTTGATTTCCTCTGTTTTTGCAACGGGAGACTAGTTTTGATTTTTAGATCAAATTAATAACATTAATTAATATTTACCAAAGCCATACTTGGTCTCAGCGAGTGCAGATACGATGCACTCACAGTGTCTGTTGAACCAAGAACAAAGACATCAGGATTTGTTTCATTTTATTTGACCAGGTGGTAGGGTTGGTGGTTGGCCTGAGTGGAGTCTACCTGCTGATGAAGTACAAACAGAACAGCTTCTATTTTTCTCACACCTACTTCACACTGCCAGCTGTCTTCGCTTTCGCCAGCGCTGCGTCCCTGGTGGCCAGCGGGATCCTCGGCTCCTGGCTGAGCCTCAGGGACTCCACCTTTCTGCAGGGACTGGTAAAGTTGTGTGTGTGTGTGTGGGTATCTGCATGCGCATCGGTGTTTTGGCTATATATAATAAAGTGCTTTCTTCTCCAGTTTGTTTATCTGCTAGTTGTGGTCTTTTGTCTGGAAAGTACGGCTTCAGCGTTGGCTTATTTTCACTCTACAAAGGTATACAAGTTACACAAAAATTCATGTGCACTGGACAGTTGTGTTGCTTTCATGTCGCACCAGATTGTTTTGGAAAATAATTGCACATTCATGTCCTTTGTGCCTGCCTCGTTGTTTAGCTGGATTCAGAGATATCTTCCCTCAGTGGAGTGTTTCAGAAATACACAGGCAGCAGTCAGGACCCCAACTCTCGAGCTGTGGATGCTACCCAGGAAAAGGTTTGTGTTCAGTCATAACTCGTGTGATGTGGGTCACATAGGCATCCACATACCCCAAGCATGTTTCTACTGTGCAAAACGTGTCAAAATTGTGCAGCATTTCAACAAGTCTACAACATTATCCAAAGCAGCAGCATATACCTAAATAGCATACAAATATAGCCAATAATTAGTTAACTTGTCTACAAGAAAAGACTAAACCAAAATCCTGCTTACAATAGTTCTATATTGGAATATTTCCTTTTTTTAATGCTGATTGATAGTAATAGGGTATTTTGTCTTTTGATTCCTGTTAGTTGCAGTGTTGTGGTGTCCATAACTACAGCGACTGGCTGGAAACCTCCTGGTTTAACCATACAGGAGGCCTCTGGGTTCCTCACAGCTGCTGCAACTCTACTTTCCCCTCCTGCAACGGCACCGTGGACCAGCCATGGCAGCTTTACTCACAGGTACACACGTGCATCCAGATAAATTCAACACTCATGAACATAAAAAACTCCAGCCTGAATGTCTGATTGGTTTCTCTGTCTTTCTTTTTGAATGTCTCATTATTTTAGGGCTGTCAGGCGAAGCTGGAGAGGACTTTTCAGTTTGTGCTGAGTTTTATCATCTGGGGCTCCCCGCTGGTTTTTCTAGTGGAGGTGCGAAAGACTTCATAACATTTTTGGACAATTTATTCTGTATACACTTTATACAAAGTGTACCCTGAATGAAAAACGAAACACAGATACAAAGGATCTTTTGATATCATTAGATCGATTGTTATTAAAGGCTGCATTAGTTGATTTTTTTTATTTTATTTTGGCCAAGCTGTGCTGTACTATATAGTAAAAAATGCCCATCACTATCAAAATATGCAGTTGTGTCTAACAAAGAATCCAAAACCCAGAAACAATTAGTTTAGAGGGCATTTTTTTCTTTGTTACCAATTAATCTTCTGTTGATCAACTAATTGAGTATTTGACCAGTAGTCTCTGCTCTTGCAGTGTACAGTGGATTTGTCAGAGCTTGTTCTCTGAAAACATCTGCTTGTAACAAGGATGATGAGAGCAGTGAGAGTGAACCAAAACGTGAAACTGTAAACTTGAGCCAAACAATGAGCTGAAAGACGCTAAAAAAAGTTCCATAGAGCTGAGAGGAACTGTCGAGTTGGGTGTTAACTGTGGGTTCTTCACTACAAGGGACTTCTTTCACAAGACACATAGTTATTTAAGCCATTGGTAAAATAAAAATATTGATTAGTGCAGCTAAAGACCTGAAATGAGCATTAAACAGTTATTTTCATTACAAACCAATACATTTTGATCGATAGCACACTGCAGTACTGTGGCATTTAATTATTCCAATAAAAAAACCTTAACCTCCTCTCCTTTCTTTTCTGTTATCATGCAGATTGTTTTGTTTCTGACGGTGGGACAGCTGATGAGGGACCAACCATTAATGGAGTATCAAGTACTGGAGAATTACCAACGCTGACACTGTTAAAGATGGGACAGCATTGTACTCTGCACAGATATTATAATACTACCAAGTATGTCATACTATATTATGAAAATGTCCATGAAATTATAATTAAGACTGTTGTTACAATGATTCTTCCTGAGCTGCAGGCGTCTCACCTGCTCCACTACTACCGAGCAATTCAAGTTGACTATAGTACACTACAAACATGTAACATAAAAGGAGTGAAGAGTGTGTAATGCAGTTGTTTTATTGGTATTTCTGACACCAAAAAGATGAGGATGGTTTACGGGAAGCTTTTTATTACTTTAAATCTATGCTTTAAATATTCATCAAATATACTGTTCATTCCATTCACTCTATGTATTTGTAGACTCAACATTGTCGTATGACACTGCTGAGTGTTAATAAAAGGGCAAACACTTCTTAGTGATGTATCACATGTTCTGTTTAGTGAATATGAGCTGTTGCCTTCATTTTGAAGGTACAGGCCTTTTTTTGCCTACCCCTGCCTGGACATCTTTCGTCCCATCCAGTATAGCTCTTTTAAACAGATCATGATATGTGATATGATGACTTGTGTCTGGGTATGTAAAATTAAATTGTGTTATCTTTGATGTTTTATTTTTGTATTTGTACAGAGCACTTTTCTACTGTCTCTATGTGAAATGTTTTTGTTGTACACTCACTCAGAATTAATGTCTGAGGGGAGTATAAACTAACTACTTTCTGTTGATTACATTTGAATTGCATATTTCATAATCTGAATACTTGTGTCTTCTATTTAACACATTTCTGGTATTTAATACATTTCTAGTTTTGTTTTGTATATCCTGCACTCACTGTATTGTCCCTAAATTTAGATCGTCTCTGCGGGTGTCACGATGCACCACGTTATGTGTACTGGTTGCTCATCACACTGTACCTCAACCTGCACATGGACACACTGATCAACCAACTTCCTCCTCTAGATAAGTTTCACATTGCACTCTTTGTTTTTAATCATAATGGCCACTTCTGTCATATAATTTAAGTACCTTCAAAATGATCCGTTTAGCATAATGATAACTGCAAAATCAAACATTTATTTTACTTTATTTAAACCCAATATATGGAGGAATATTGTAATGCAATACCACAAACTGGGCTTGCACATATGATGAAAGTGAAAAATACAGAAATCACCACAAAACATTTTTGTAATACCTAACAATGCAAGTGTTTATGTTTGTTATATAGGCTATACATGTACAAATATAATACATATTAGTTCATGCGTGTTCTTTTGTTTACCAAAAAGTTATTTACGGACAAAGTCAACAGTTTATAATCCTATAAATAGACAGATAGATAGATAGAGATGTATACTTTATTTTATACCTGGGGGGAAATTCTCATGTCACAGCCGAAGGAGGCCTACACGAACAACCACACTGAACAAGAATAGGGCAAAAACAAATGTCAGTGACTTTATTATGTTTGGGGTCAATTTTCTAAGCAACTCTAATTTAAAAAATGGAAACGTCAGAAAGTATCAAGGTGATTAAACATAGTTAAAAGAGGACAAACGAACCGAGCCCCACAGAACACAACATCAGGGTAATCTCTGTATCGTCTATATGAGTATTTATGTCTTTTCCCACTGTTGGACCAAATACAGAAGACCAAAAGCATTTTGCTGCAGGAAATGTAACACAGTTCAACAACAGTATGTGTCTGTTGCTGCAAGATTTGTCCCAATAAATCAGTATTAATATCTCCAATAATAGAGAGATAAAATGATTTTGGTGTGTTCGGCCCAGTGCATTTTTCTAAAGGAAGTACAGCAGTAGAAACCTTGCACATCCACGGTAGAAACACCAGCTGGGCTCTACTTTGTGCGTGGCGGCCGCGGACGTCGACCTCCCCCTGCAGAGGCGTGGCCGGGCGCGCGTGGGCGTGGCGGGACTCGTCACGCGGCTTCTTCCTCGCTCTCTCCACTGCGCGCGGCCGACTTGGAGGGAAGCGAGCGTCGCCAAGGAAAAAAAAAAAAAAAAAAACAGGAGGGGAAGGAAGAAGAAGAAGAAGAAGAAGAAAAAAAAAACAAAAATACAGGAGAAGAGAGCCGAGAAACAGCCGCCACCTTACTCCCCCCCTTCCTCCCAAGAAACAAAAAACAAAACAAACAAACAAAAAAAAGCTGGTGAGACGCAACATGTTCGCTGTGGTTTTTCCTTCTCGGTTTCACGTTGATGTTTCGAGGTTTTTGCGTCGCGGCCGCTGACCGGCTAACGGCGGCTAACGGTGGCTAACGGCGGCTAACGGTGGCTAACCGTGGCTAACGGCGGCTAACGCGAGGCTCCGGGGCCTGGTAGCAGGCCGCTGCGGTTTGGGCGCCGGGACGGAGGCGCCTCGACCAGACGCTCAGCAAAACTGGGGCAACGGGGCTTTTTTTTAAATTTATTTTTTTGTTTTTAAAACCAGGGGGGGTGCAGGAGACTACTTCGTGGATAAAAAAAACAAAAAAAAAACACGTCCTCTTTACGTCGTGTTCGTGTCCGTGGAGCCGGGCTGAGATGTTTTACTGATCCGAGGACGGGGGCTAGTTGGCTAATGCTAAGGGCCTCTGCACGTTTCAGAGACGGAGAGAAACTCGTGAATTTGGTGTTTTGACTCGCGATTAAACGCGTGCGGGGTTATAATGGTGTGTGTGTGGTTGCAGGAGACTGAACTACGTGAAGTCGTTTCTGGGGTAAATATAATTTAAGCCGGTTCATCTCCGTTAACCCGAGCGTGGCGTCTGCGATGTGTCTGATGAATATCGTGCAGAGAGAGAGAGAGAGAGAGAGAGCAGCTCATGTTGTGATGACACCAGCTGTTATTTTTCCGCTATACTCAAACGCTGCACGTCCAGTTTCTGATGTAACATTTCGTGCAGCTGCAGCTCCTTTTTCCACTGGATGCTGTGCAGAAATACTTGCTTTCCACCAGGAGGACTGCTGCTCAATACTGGAAAATGAAGGAGCACCTTTTGAATTGAAATTCATCACAACACACACCTGCTTTCTTTATCTTAAGAGTTTCTGACCAAGGCTTTAGTACTGAGTGGTTATGGTACAGAAATATACTGCTTTTATTGTTATTAATGACTGAATACAGAATTAGTCCCGGTTGTAAAGGTCCAACGTTGTTTTTTCTCCAATCATTTTTTTGTTTCATCGGGAGATCCCATCCTTCATGTTTACGAAGATCAAGGCCTTAAAAATTGGTACAGCAAATAAAAGGTGGCTGTTACCTGGCTTTTTTGAGAGGAATAGGATGGCCACCTTATGTGTGTTTCCTGTTTTATTTGATTTAACCATCACATGAGACTGCCCACCTTGTTTAGCTGTATTGGCATCAATGCAGAAATGTCAATACTGCAGATCTTACAAGTCAGCATTAGCTGTCGGGTTACATGCTGAGTAATTTCATGATACATTCAATTGATTACACAAAATGCAGTACAAGCTGTGTGAGCAGAGCATTTTAAGTAATATGATAGTTTGAAGCCTTGAGAACAATGTGGAACGCTCACGTACATCTTTGGTGATGTTGTGGTTTTGCTTATTTAATAAACAGGTTTTTGTCGCCGGTCTTATTAAGTTTATATTTTGTATGTCATGTTCTTTACACAGCAAGCTTGGTTGTTTCCACACTGCCTCACTGTTTTTGTTTTATTCCCACCCAGCCTCAGGAGCAGTGAGGTGTCTTCATGGCAGTTCGTCGAGGACACATTAAGTACTTGAAAGTGAGTATGAGATCTTAGCTTCCACTTAAAGCAGTGCTACAGTATGTGACCGTATCAACTGAATGTAAGCAGTACACACAGATATTTTTGGTGTGGAGGTGGTTGACAAGAAACTGCAGTTGTGCATATGTTAAGAAGTTTGTCTGCTGGAAATACATTTCATACTGAAAATTCAACAGAGCCTTGGTATAAATTTGTGTTTATTTCATTTAAGAAGGGACAATGCACATAAATTAACATGAAACAGACAAATAGTAAAACAATGACATGTTAAAGATGTCAGGACTGTACACAGTGATCTGTTGTTATTTTGCTGGAACTGATGATTTAATATTCTTTAAAAGTGTTATGGCATTAAGAGACATCAAAACACACACACGCCAGCTCCCTCCGGGTATGGCCATGTTTCCTGGTTTAATACAGGACTCTCATTCATCCTCTCAGGCAGTGTATCTTACCCACCAGAATACACAATCACATCCCTGGTCTTGCATGAATGGACCTCTGTCAGGATGACCGCTGGACTGGTTTCCTTTTCTGGCCTGATCTCATTTCAGCCACCAGCGAATTTGTCCAGCAGATACGCTCTGCTGAACAGACAGTGCAAGACACTTCTTGTTGTAGGCACTTTACACTGTTAGATAAACTAATCTCAAACCCGTTAGACCGGTCATTAGGTGGCAGACTCTAATGTGATTTAGGTAATCTGTGGTTAAAAGAGCCACTTATGTACTTAACAAATGTAAAACGTGTGTGGCCTTTATCTTGCATGACATTTTATTGTTTAAATTTCAAGTTGGGTGGTACAAACCACTACACTGAGACCAATTTGCAGCTTAAATATAGTCACATGCTTGTGTAATATAATTAGGTACCATTATGTGACCTTAAACCTCTTAACCTCTGGCTTTCTGTTGCATTGAAAACTGTAATTACTCATGCATCTCAGGAACTATGGAACCAGAGGACCTAAACTAGGAACTAAAAGTGTCTTTGGCACATTAATGTTTGTGTTTTCACTGCACTTAAAGAACCATATAGATTAGGGAAATTAGACGGGTGAGGGTCATCCAGTTGTTTTCTGTATTTACTGTGGTGTGACTCTGTTGTTTCAGTTGGATGTAAAAAAATGAATGAGAAAGACTAAAGACCCCTTTCACACTGGACAAAAAACCCACTAACACCCACTAGCATCAGGCTTTTGTCCTCAGTGGGAAAGGGTACAATCGGCATTCATTCCTGGGTCAAATGACTCTGTAGTTGTCACGGGAATCTATCGGCTCCAGCTCCGATCGGCAGTGATGGATACATGACAACCGATTGGAAACTTTTCTGGCGCGACTCTTTGACCCGCTTTGTCGCCTCCGTCAGTAACTCCTGCAACTTTGTCATGTCAGCCACAAATTCCATCCGTTTAAAGAGCACTACGACATCGTTCCAAATTAGTTGGCCTTGAGTTTGAAAAAGAGACTGAAGTAAAAGGTAAAATAATGAAAAAACGACATTGTCACTGGCCTCCATCTGGCTTTCTACTGTTTTTTCCGTTTGTGGCGTAGAGCGTGGCACACCAGGAAAAAACATAAAATGGCAAACTCGTCGAACTTGGGAAAAGAGTCAGTCGCTTATGTTTAGTTTTTTAACTAAGCGGTAATACAAAAGTTGGAAAAGGAGACTGAAAACTACAGAGCGTCCATCTCCAAAGTAGACATTTTACTGAGTGTGGATGGTTAGTTATTTTAACTTTAGAAAGTAGCCATAAAACTATCAGCAAATAAAGCTAAATTTCTTGTGGTGACTGGCTTTGTTCTCTCATCGCGGCTCCCTCTTTCTTGTTCACACGTATTAACAGCACACACACACACCCTGTCTTTGTTTCATTTTTTTTTTTTTTTTTTTTAAACAAGTCAGAAATCCAACAACAAAGCCTAACATTGTTTTTAAATGTGTACTCCTCCTAATATCTTTACTACAGTACTTCCTTTTTGTACATGAAGTGGTACAGAAGTTGGAGCAGCCAACATTGCAATATGTGTTTGACCATTTCTTCTACCCCTTTGCAGTAGGGACGTTTTCGTACTATTAATCAAATTTAGTCCCTGGTTGACAGATAATTTTCATTAACTTGCTTACTGTTTGAAGGAATAACCATAAACAGACGTCTTTTTTTTCTTTTTTTAAAGCGCAGAGGTGGGAAAAACACAAATGTTTTATGAAAGGCTGAGATTTTTTTGAGAATGCATTCAGTCTGTTGTATTATTGTACCAGCTGTATGCTCTAGTTTCTGTTTCAGTGATGTAATGGGGTTGTTTGAGGTAGCGGGGTAGAGGCGAGGTCGGTGAAGCCTGAACAGTATAAATTATAGGAAGTCTATGGGACACTGGTTGTTCGTTCTATTTTGTCTTTGTGCTGCTGGACAGCTGACTACACTTTAATTTGGAAAAATCATGTGTTAGAATTGATTTCCTTTCAGTGTTGTCCTTTTTAGGTGTAGACTTCACAGCTTTTAGGAACTTTGTCTTATGAGAGGCTTTTTTTAAATTTCAGTTTGTGCAGCAGAACGGTTGTTCGGAAATATTAAAAAAAAACTAATTTTAGATCGCAAAGCCAAAATTGACTCAAATTGCTTATTCGACCAACAGTCAATAATCCCAAAGACTTTTTCAATTAAATATTGTATATGATATCATATGTGGGGTGAAAAGTTCACCAGTCAACATCACAAACAAATGTGCATTTGATTAAACTGTCAAAGAACCAGTTGAACACGAAAAGTGTCAGATAAAACACAAACTACAAATAATTTTTATTGGTAATTTAGCTTGTAAACATTCTTTTATGTCACATTTTCATTATTAAGCTTGTGTATAACTGCATAGTATCTTAATTACTCAAAATATAAGGTGATTATAAATGGCAATGCCATTTTCAGTTTTGGCAACCAAAAGTTGGTGCCTGGTTACCAGCCTGGCCACCACTTTTAAAAGTTAGTGCATTTTTACTTGAAAATTGAAATGATTAGTCGATTATCGTAATGTCTGATCAGTTAATAGGCTATTCGTTTCAGCTCTCGTTCCACGTACCCCAGGTGCTTACCTTGCTTTGTGTTTTTTTCGACCCACCTGGCCGACCTGCAGGAGGTTTATGACATGTCAAACGGTTATGAAGACCACATGGGCGGGGACGAGGGCAAGGACTCCAAGACCAACCTGATAGTGAACTACCTGCCTCAGAGCATGACGCAGGACGAGCTGCGGAGTCTCTTCAGCAGCATCGGCGAGGTGGAGTCTGCCAAGCTGATTCGAGACAAAGTCGCAGGTATGCTACACTCTGAAGCGATAAGACCTGTGACAGACCAGATCGACGCTTAAACACGAGATTTTGTTTTAAGTGGCAAAGATTTGTGTTACAGACTTAGCAAAAATACAAATTGTGGCAGCAACCTCTGAATATGTCAGTGGTGGTTCAGCTTTATGACTTAGAGAATAGTTCGGCCTGTCACTCATTTTCAAATGGCCGTGTCTTTATTGGCAGGATCTCTACTAAAGGCCTGTTTTCTGGCTCCTTTGTCCTCAGTGATTTTATAATGTAATTTTTTATTTGAAAGATATCCCAAATTGATTTCCTGCTTGAGTTCGGTCGTAGTTTGCTCAAAGTTTTTCACCACCACAAAGTTTTTGTTTATTCCAACCAGTCCAACCCTGTTTAACTGTAGATAGTTTCTTTGTTTGTTGAGACTAGCATGCAATGTTAAGATTTGTTTTTGTTTTTTAAATATTTATTTGTTTGCAGATTTTTTTTAACTATACAACGTTTTTTTGTTTTATTTTATTGTTTTCCTTTTTTTTTCTCTAGGCCACAGTTTAGGGTACGGATTTGTTAACTATCTTAACCCTAGTGATGCAGACAGAGCTATCAGTACACTGAATGGACTAAGGCTACAGTCCAAAACTATCAAGGTAACGTGCAATAAGGTGTTCTACAATTCTCAAACCAAAGATGTCATGTCATATAACTCTCCTGTGGCTCCTGTGCTGTCCGCTAACTAGCTAGTACATGTCAGCCCGAGGAAGTGATACTGCTTTTACAGCTCACTTACTGCCCTATCTGACATGTCTGTTGAGTTTGACTTTTAATTTTACTTATTTTATTTGACACATTCTGTCAAATTCAATGTATTCCATGTATTTAATTCCTAAAAAAAAAAACACCCTTTTGATGAGTTTGATTTCATTTTTTGTTGCTGTAGTGTTCTTTTTATGCTTCTGACTCATTTTTGCTTAGACTGAAGACTTAATACCTGAAACCACTTAGGTGACAGTTAGCTCATGAGATTATTTTGTTAGTTGTCTTAAAGTCCAAAGGTGTTGTTTTTAATAGACAGAAAATGTCAGATGAATGAATGATTTTAACTTATAAAACACCTAATTAAATTACATATGTAAATCCAAAAAAATGTTAAAATGTCAACAGTTGGTTAGATTGATGTACTTCATTGTACGTTTTATTTTTTATTTTGGTTACTTTGTTTTTTACATGTGTATCAGTAGAGCTTTAATCCGACAATTGTTGCTTCCTGTTGCCAGGTTTCATACGCCCGGCCCAGCTCTGATACAATAAAGGATGCCAACCTGTACATCAGTGGCCTGCCAAAGGCCATGACCCAGAAGGACGTGGAGGACATGTTTTCACATTATGGCCACATCATTAACTCACGTGTACTTGTTGATCAGGCCACAGGTACGACAGGTGAATGACTTCCTTGCTTTCAAAAATTTCTCTTGAATATTAGATAGCAGCTATTGAATTGTGTATCAGAATAGGCAGTCACCAGCTGCTCTCTCGTACCTAGGTGCGTCCCGTGGGGTGGCTTTTATCCGGTTTGACAAGCGGGCGGAGGCAGAGGAAGCTGTCAAAAACCTGAATGGCCAAAAACCACCCGGGGCCTCCGAGCCAATCACAGTGAAATTTGCTGCCAACCCAAACCAGGCGAAGAACACGCAGCTCATCTCTCAGCTCTACCACAACCAGTCCCGACGCTTCGGGGGGCCCTTACACCACCAGGCACAGAGGATTAGGTGAGCGAAGTTGTGAATGTTTACTTACGCTGAGTAGGACTTGATCTTTAAGCCACAGCTAGCTTCAGACAAGCAGTCTGAAAAGTCAATGAATAGTCTGACTAGTTAGAAGTCTTGATGTTTTTGTGAAAGATAAAGTTTGTGTTCTTGACAGTGGTTTTTAATTGAACTTTGCTTAATTGTTGATTAAAAATACAATGAATGTATACATCAGGAACAAAGGGGGTTTGACAGAAAAAGTTCGGGAACCAGTGATTTAAACAGTTCTTAAATGAATGAGAAAGTATTTCCATGTGCGACTGTTTTAGAATACCTAAAAAACATGTTTGTGGCTCAGTGAGAAACCACACTGCTTGGTTTTTGTTGGAGGACTTTTAATGCATATCACAGAAGTAAAGAGCTGAAATGATTAGTGGGTTAATTGACAAGACAAAAGACAATTTACAGAAAATTACAATCAAATCAATTTTATGCACCAATTAGTTGAGAAGATAACCAAAACATTAAGCAATAATGAAAATAATCATCAGTTGCAGCCCTAAAATGAGCCGGTCATTATGTCGTTGTAGTGACAGACGTTCACTTCGGTTTCTGTCTTCTTGATGCTCTAAACATTCTCATTTCCAGGTTCTCCCCCATGGGTGTTGATCACATGGGCGGCATGGGAGGCGTCAGTGTCCCTGGGAATTCCACCTCCGGTTGGTGCATCTTCATCTACAACCTGGGCCAGGACGCCGATGAGAGCATCCTTTGGCAGATGTTCGGTCCCTTTGGCGCCGTCACCAACGTCAAGGTGATCCGAGACTTCAACACCAACAAGTGCAAGGGCTTCGGCTTCGTTACCATGACCAACTACGAGGAGGCGGCCATGGCCATCGCCAGCCTGAACGGCTACCGGCTCGGAGACAAGATGCTGCAAGTGTCCTTTAAGACCAGCAAGGGCCACAAGTAGAGAAAGCTGGACAATCAGGTGTAGAGGAGAGAGGGAAATGACCTGCGCCAGGCTTTTATTGCAGAGAGCAGAAGTATAAGTTTGCAAAGTCTGGCACATCTGTTTGGGTTTTACTGTATTCAGAGTTAAACGAGATGTTCACTCTTCTGCACCTTTGTACTTGTCTAAAACAGTTTTTTTTTTTTTTTCTCCATCTTTATACTCATGCTTGGGGCTTGAGGACACTAGGTAGTTTTAATTTTTAGAGAGGGGATGGAGAGGGCAAAAATCCCATGATACCCCCAAGATAACTTTTGAAAATTATCTAAAAAGCTAAAATACTGTCCGTATGTGTTGCATGTATAATTGTGGGGACTAGATAAAGGAGGCAAGCAAATGGTCCTTAGCACTGAAAATATGGAGCATAAGGAACGCTTTGCAAATTGTTCTCCAAGTGTTGACATTTTAGTGGATGATTTAGTCTAAAGAAGGCGAAGAACAAGATTTTGCCCGTAGCCAGTGGTTCTTTCATTTTGGAAAAGCAGTGCTCTATTCTGGGTCCTTGTCATAAGTAGAAATAGATGCCTTAAATTATCATCCAGTGGACACACAGACCTACAATACCACTCACTGTCTTGAGTTAATATAAGAGCAAAGCACTTTTAACCGATTTGTTTTAGGTTACTATAAATATCAGTCTTTTTGGTGTTAATCTATGACTTTTGCTCACCCTCCTCCCAGGTTAACAATTTTAAACATGACGACCTCTGGAGGGAAATGTTTGTTTTGTTATCCCTGTGTAAAGTGTCTTTTTATTATAAGTTGTATTGTATTGAGAGTCCTGTTGAATATGAACCCCAGTCAATAAGTAGGGAATTAAGATGGACCAAAGGCAGAGAGAGATTTGATCCTATAATGGCAGAAGAGTTTTCTGAGCAAATGTTCACAAGGTAAATCTACACCTTTTTGGATTTGTTTTTTTGGAAGAGGTACGAAGGTTATATCTGATGCTGACTGAGAGAAACATCACTTTGGCTCAGTTTGCTTTTCTGTTTTGTTTTTTCTTTTATTTTGAGTTAGTTTTTGTTTGAACTTTTTTTTTCTTCCTAGAGGCATAGATTTTTATTTGTTACTGTAAGTTACAAACTTGTTTTAGCGAGTGCTTATCTCAAGTTTGGAGAGAAATTAATGGCCTTTTGTTAATGATTTCAGTTAAGATTTGCTTTCTTTTTCTTCCTTTCTTTTGTTTTGGTTGTTTCACTTTGAACATAAACCATTAAATTTTATTTCTTTTTGCTGAAAGTTTTGTTTGGTTTGTTTCTTTTTTTATTTACCTTTTTTAGATTTGCTTTGAAATTTTGTTCTATTATTTTTCTAGTAGCAAATCTGCAATGCTGACTAAAGATTCCTGGTCAAGCGAAAACAGACCGTTACAAAAAGTGTTTCCACTGGAGACTTTTAAACATCTGAGGCTGGCTTAAGATGTTTGAAAGATTATCAATATATGGACCAATGTTAATTTAGAGTATGTTATTCAACCTGTATACAGACACTTGAAGGAAAGTGATTGTCCAGATGACATTTCATGAAGCAATTTTTCAAAGATTGCTATCGAAATTCCAACCACTGAAGCGCAACATAATTTGCAAGTTGTGTGTTGGCAGTCGTCTTTTCAACCAGTTAAGAGTTCAATTTCAGGTGTATTTATTGAAATCTGGATCAGTAAATCAGCTTTTTGATTCCCGGCTGTTTGGTGAGAGCAATATATACATATGATAATTTGTCGGCTCCAGTGTAGTTCCCTTAAGTGAAGCCAGATTTGTTGTGCATTAGCTGCATTGGATATTTCAACACAACAAATTAGTTTACACCGTTGACTTGAAGACTCGGGCCTCTTTAGACCCAAACCCATTGCTCTGAACTTTGTCTAATGGGGATTAGTTTTAACTAGTGTGGACTTTGTTATGCCCAGTGAAACACTTCTTATATCATCCATTTAGAAAAGATCATATCATAGCTCATCTTTTTATAGTGATGATTTCGGTAAATTATCTTGTTCCCCAAGGTGGAGCGTTAGGATTGGTACGGTAATTGTTGTTTTAACCTGACCACAAATTGAACAGAGGAACCGCCTTCACAAAGTGGGAAAAGAACCTACTCATACTTTTTAGGGATTCACTTGGAAATCTTTTTTTATTTTTATTTTTTTCAGCAATAATTCCCACTGCTTCATTGAATGCCTCTTTGATCTGTGTGCCCCCTCTGAACGGATTATTCCCATTACAGGCTTCAGATTTTGGTCTTAAAAGTGCTTTTTGATTTAGTATTTCCATGTTATTTTTGTGTCACAATCCTTAACTTTGTGCAATATTTCATGGCTTGCTTAAAGCAGGTAATTAGAAATTTGTTGTAGTCTTGGACTGTCTTCTTTTTTATAATTTCTTTTTTTCTACTGATGTTATATGTTACTGCTTTTTTTTCTCAGCAGTGTAGTTGGAATTGCATGAAAGATGCAAGTGAATTTGTTTTAGGGGCAGTCAGAATAAACTGCATTCCGCCTTAATTTATAAGTGGAAATGGTGTATTTTACACCAGAGGAGGCGTAAATATTTATTTGACAATGTATGCGGCCATACTTGTTACTTATTGGAGTGTTTTTAATGGATTATTGATTTTTGTTTTCGTGGTTTTGAAGGACACCAAGTTGAAGTCCATTAAATGTCTTTTAACATTGGATCATTTCAATAAAAACATGGTGGCTTTTCAAAAGTGAAAGAATTAAATGTCTCTTCAGAAGCTTATTGTGGATTTCTTGATAGTAGAGTTTTTCTTGACAAAAGCTAAATGTATGAACATGTATCAATGTTTTGCATTTTGTTAGATGACTGTATTTCCTGTTTTCCTCATCAGCAAGCCATCAACTAAAAACAAAGGAAGAGACGAAATATGCAACCACTATGATTCATTAGAAGCATTTGTGTTGTGCTACAGGAAGATGGATGATTTATCTTTCAATGTCATCTGGCCTGCAGCTGATCACGTACTATAGGTCAAGTTATTACCTTCTGAGACCAGACGGGGGAGACATGGCAACTTATTTACTGTAGCTGACAACATCATCAACACTGAGTAAGTTTTCTGCAGCACTGCTAGTGGCTGTGTGCATTTACTTTCCGCTTCATATGTTTTAATTTAGTAAGGAGCAAAACTGGCTGTGGTGGATTTCTGACACATGAACATTGAGCTTATATATCGCTTTTACCCAAAAATCTACCACCTGAACTACAGCCGCCATACCAGACATGGTGATCCTGCATCTTGTAGATTTTAGGCTTGGTTTCTTTTCTTTCTTTTTTTTTTTTTTTGTTTGGTCAATTTTGCATTAATACAACATTACTACAACTTTGAGTGGCAAAAGCTGGACATTTCAGCTATTTGTAACTTTCAGTTTTCAAGTTGGACTTTTCTGAACACTTGCCCACTACTGTTTATGTTATTGAGACAGTAAATATACACAGTTCAACTCACTTCCAATCCAGTTTGTGTCTTTTTCCTTCTAAATACAAATTTGTGGATATACATAATTTATGGGACTCAAAATTGGCAAAAAACCCCCACATTTTTTCACAATTTGGTCTAAAATAAAACCAGTCATTGACGGGACGTGGATTGCAGTAGGTTTTTATTATAAAACGTGAACACATAATTTAAAAGCATAGGTATAAAAACACAAATGATAATATAAGCAGAATGTCAATATTCTTATTAATGTTGCTTCAATGTCTATCCATAAATGCATTGTCTAACATAAATAAAGGTTCACTTCAACAAAGTGAATTTGCTTCTTGTCTGTCAGCTTCTGTTTACTTCAAGTCTTTCAAGTTCTCAGTATTATTGTCAAAACTGAGATCGTGTTAAGGCAACTCAAAACCTTGTCTGAAGTCTAAACCTGCAGTCAAACTTCATTAGGACTGTCTCTAAGTGTCACCACTAATCCATCTAATGCATGTCAATGCAACACATTTTCATGTGCATTCGGAGTGTCTGTTTAAGTTTTAGGTTACATGTGGAACTTGTGTGCGTTTCCTAACAGCTTCTGTCTAAAGTGAATGGAGACGTACAGTACACCAAGTAATTAAGGTTTTTGTTTTCGGCATGGCACAGGCAAAATCCATATAAGCCGCTAAACCCTGAAACCACTATATACTCGATCTTTGGTCTCATTTAGGATGGAATTCTTACATGATTTAAACCAAACTGGATTTTTCTTGGCCTCAGGTGATGGTCCCTTTGGTCCCGAGAGCTGAATCTCTGCTGTAGAAGGCAGTATCCCATGCTGTCCAACCCGTAAATGTGTCTCAGACTTGGCAGAGGTTGTAAGAGGCCACAGGTCTCTCTAGCACGTTGTCTCCGTCCACCTCAAACACATAATCGCAGCGGTGTGCGATCAGAGGAGTATCAGACATCGCCACGCTCTGATTACCAAAGGAGATTACTGTGTCTCTCTGTAGGGGAGAAGTCACCAACAGTACAGTTAGTTAAGGTAGTACAAATAGTTCTCAAAGGTCTGGTTTTTCTAAAATTACATGAAAACAGGTTTAAATGATGTACAAATAGAAATGGTCCTTCTTACCCGTTTGGGGCCACCTCCGTTACTGGCAGTAGAAGTGGCAGTTGTTGCAGCAGTACTTGCTGCTTTCTCAAAGTCCTTCTTACATATGTGAGCCATAATCCCAGCAGCTAAGGCATCACCGAGAACGTTGATCATCGTCCGGAATCGATCACTGGGAATGAGACGGAAAAAATTATTTGAACATCGCCCCAACTATGAGCACCGCTGAGGCTGTATGTAGTATAATCATAGTTGGGGGACTCACAGAACCCAATCGATGGCCACAATCAGCGAGATGTCAGCAGGCGGTAACCCCACAGAGGTCAGGACAATCACCATGGTAACCAGACCCGCCTGAGGTATCCCAGCTGCCCCGATGCTGGCTGCTGTTGCCGTTATACTGATGAGACAAGAGCCGGGGCGTTAGAAATGCAAAATGAATTGGTTCTCGACACAGAGAAGTTATCATGGGAGGAGAATCAGCTCGGTGTTTGTTCTCACCTGATAGTGACCAGCTGGCCAAAGTCCAAGTCATACTCATTGACCTGAGCGATAAAGATGGCCGCCACTGCCTCGTACAGGGCTGTGCCATCCATGTTGATGGTGGCTCCCACGGGCAACACGAAGCGAGCGATCTGCCGGTCCACTCCACAGTTCTCCAGGAGACACTTCATGGTGATTGGCAATGTAGCAGAGCTGCAGAGGGGGAGAACAAGAGGAAATGGTCAGGGTACTCAATGGACTTCAGTCCCAAATATGACCAATAAGAACTGGTGGGATGTCCTCACAGCACGTATTTTTCAAATTAAAAAAGAGAGGACCAAGACAGTGGGCTACATCTACCTGGCTGGGAATTAAAAAACAAAACAACAAGCATTAAAAAACACGTCTCCTCCTACCTGGATGAGGTGGCCAGTGCAATGACAAGAGCCTGCAGCAGCCCTCTGATATACGTGAAGGGATTTTTGCGAGTGAAGAAGTAGTAGAAGAGCGGCAGCAGGATGAGGCCGTGCACGAACAAACCAGACAGGACCGTGATGAAGTACATGCCCAGCTTCTCTCCCAGGTGGGCCGGGTCGTGCATATCCAGAATCTTCCCTGCCACAAGGAAGACGATGCCGAAGGGGAAGTACCTGCATGGAGGAGAGAGGATCACGATCATGGACGTTGTTATCAAAGTGTTGATCTCACACTCTACACAACAAAAACAGTCAGTGGTCTTAACTTTCTCATAATCTGAGGAGAACTAACTCAGAAGGAAGTGAACTGCATCAGGATCAAACATGGCGCTTTACTCTAAAATAACAAAGAGACTGTGTAGTTAGCTTGTGATGCATTGGATCTATTAATACACTACATGGCCAAAAAGTATAAAGACCCTGTCCACATATATTTGTGGCAGTTTTGGTGTGAACCTTTTTTCAACATTTTGGGGGGAAGGCTCTCCTCTTCTAACTTGACAAAGCTCCTGTGCACGAAACCAGGCCCCTAAAGTACCTTTTTCCGAGTTTGGCGTGGAAGAATTCGACAGACCTGACCTTAACCCCATCCAACAGTATTGGGATTAATTGGATTTGATCACCCAGGATCAGTGCCCGACCTCACTAATGCTCTCGTGGCTGAATGGGAGCAAATGCATGCATCCAGGCTCCAGGAGTATGGAGGCTGTTACAGCAGCAGATTAATGCCCATGACTTTGGAATGACGTGTTCAAAAATCACATATGGGTGTAATGTTGGGGTGGCCACAATCTTTCCTCGAATGTCCACCGTCACAACCAACTGTATTGGTATTTACGATTATGCGGCACTAATCTTATTTATGAAACAGCCTCTTTGCTCCATTCTCACACCTGTAATCCGAGAGTCCACTCAGAAGCTCCCGTGTGACACGCAGTCAGGACAGTTAAGACGCCACAAGTGACTCTTAATCTCTAGCTATAATCTGGCACTGCTCTGTGTGTGTAGTCGTTTTTTTTTTTTTTCTTGGATGTATGTGTGTGATGCAATAGTCTATTTTCGGGTGTGTTTGTGAGGGAGTGCAAACTTACCACATAGCAGCGTTAATGATCTTCATGACGCACTCGTTGATGCACTGGCACACATTGACCAGTGGCGCTCCACGTTCTCCCATCTTCCCCAACAGCAGACCTACGAACAGACAGTACATTCACACGTGTTTTTGTTGTGTCTTAAGTCAACCCTGAAAGAGTTCTTAAGCTGTAAGTAATGACTTAATTAATGGTTAATTAACAATTAACTAATGCTTTATAGATCAGGTATAAACAGTACATAAGAGTACGTTTTGGTAGGCTGTGAAAAGTCGCTTTGGCTGTTTAAACTCTCTGCAATTAACAATGCTAACAATGTCATTAGCAGGGGTGGAAAGTAACTAAGTACAAATACTCCAGCACTGTACTGAAGTACAATCTTGAGATACTTGTACTCTACGCAAATAATTACATTTCTGGCTACTTTATACTTTTTTTTTTATTTTCCACTAGGAAATATGGCTTGTGACCCCTTACAAAGCAGTGTCT
Source organism: Lateolabrax maculatus (assembly GCA_031216445.1). Classification (NCBI taxonomy): domain Eukaryota; kingdom Metazoa; phylum Chordata; class Actinopteri; order Acropomatiformes; family Lateolabracidae; genus Lateolabrax; species Lateolabrax maculatus. The sequence goes on along the minus strand of CM062205.1, from coordinate 17,865,588 downwards.
AGTTGTGACCCCCTGGAGAGGACCATACCCCTAGGTTAGGAACCATCAGACTACACTACCTAACTGTGTTTAAGGTAGTTTAAACTTCACCTTACCCAGCTACAATAGTAAAATGCTGCTACACTTTTTATATCAGTTACAGGGGCCATTTCTCTGCAAAATGAGTATATTTTGCTGATAATACTTACTACGTACTTTTACTTAAGTAAAGAATGAATACTTTGAAGTACATAACTTTTCTAATAGAAATAATTAGCTCGTTATGCACAAACAGCTCCATTGAAAAAGTGATGAACTAAACAGCCAAAAGGACAAAGTCATGTTGGAATGGGTTTTTTCACAACCTGGCAACCCAAAAGTTTTTATGGCTTATGATGTAATGAATGTTATAATGGCTTTTAACTGATCTACAAAGCATTAGTTAGCATTAGATTTATTAACAATCAATGAAGCCATTAGTTACAACTTCTAATCTCTTTATAAAGGCTGACTTATTAGAAAGTATCATAAGGGTTATACTTAAACAAACAAGGGTTAGGGTTTTGAGATGTTTTGACATAATGAGCTGTGTGATTGTCTTACCCATGGTGGCCGAGAAGATGACAATCCCCAGTACGTTCATGCCCTTGCTGGTACTGGGGACGATTTTATACTTGATGTCGGGAGCAGGAGTGATCTCCAGGAAGACTGGGTGGCCCAGTTGAGGGTTGTGGTAGTCGGGCATGACATATACATAGTTGGCCTGAGACTCTTTTACGTCAGAGTTCTGCACAATAGGTACCAGGTCTGTTCGGTACTGGAGAAAGAGACACAGAGAGTTGTTAATATGGGGAAGTTGAACATAGAACTTCACAACCTGTCGTACAATCCATTGTGAGTTTCCTGCGTTTGTCCACTCACCTGCTGAAAAGTTGCTTCAATTAGATTTGACGGGATCATGTTCCTATAAAAGACAACAAACAAACAGATTTATCAGATCATGTCTGTAGTGAAATATGCAATTCAACCTATGGCTTTTGTGTTTTTATTTTATTGTGTATGACTCACTTCATTGTACAAACAATAAACAGCCTGGCAAATTCAATTCAATCTTACCACAAGGTTAATTTTGTAACTGTTTTGGGTTTTCCTATCACATGATTTTGATCAGCAGATGGTGTGTGCCCAGTTTCTTGGAATTGTGGACGTTCAAATTTCCTCTGATGAAGATCATATGGTATGATTGAGAGCTCCAGAGCAGCTACTAAATGGACCTTGTTTTCTCAGCTTCCCTTTCAAGGTCAACAGTGAACTGTATTTGAACAATGTATATCATTTTCAAAACAGACCTTTACTCAAAATTGTGTATCTCTATTATGTGTTGTAATTGAGAGGAACTAATAATAGTCTGATCTCTGCTCCTACATGGATCTGTTGCTGTTTTACATGCAACAGGCGATACCCTTTTGTGTAATATAAGAAAACAGAGAAAGACCTTCACATGTTCATAAGGTGGAAGGTGCATGCACGGATGTACTGGGACTGTACTTATACAGCATACGTCAATGACAAAGAACCCAGGCACAAAGCTCGTCAAACACTTAGGAGGGCTGAAATGTACACCTGATAGACACCAGCCGCAGCTCACTGAAATAATCAGGTTTAAGAGGAGGTATTAGTTGATCTCTGACATGAATGGCCCTGCAGTAAGCCTGATCACACACACCAGACAGCAGGCTCTGTCTCACACGGCGTAACATTGCACAAGGACCTTCTGAGAAAGTGCAGGCTTAACAGATCACAGTTAAGTGTCTCCCTATTCTTAGCCGACTTGCTGCGTAGGAGTGACAATGCAACTATCTTACAAGCACATTTTTACTCTTTCCTTTTTAATTTAATGATGAATTTTTTCTCCTGCTGACAAAAAGACTGCCAGGTGTATCAATCATGTAATAATTGATTCAAAGATGCTGCCTTTTCCTTTTTTTTATCATAATTTTTGGATTCCCCGGAGTTCACTAAATGTGAGAAGAAACAATTTTTTCAGGAAGTTTTATTCGCTGAGAATTTCGGGATTTCTGAGTGGTTTTGTTGTGAAAGGTATTATGTAAGCTGTCTGGATCAAGTTAATGCCTTGAGATTTTGTGATTAGGGAGCTTCTTGTCCTGAGGAATCACGGGAAGGTCTCAAGGTCTGAACTGGATCTGTACTGGATGTTATTGGTCTGTACTGGTTTTCCCCCCGAGTATTACACAGCAAATCCTCATCGGGGAAAACAACAGTACTAAAAATAGTAGAAAATCTGGAATCACCTGAAAAGCCCTTACCCCTCCATTTTAGAAAACAGGTTCAGGTGGGAAATACTTGTGTTACTACTGTTAGATCTGTCCCAAAAACAGCAAAGACCCTATGTCACTATGTCTTCTTATTGTGTCTAAGGTTAAATCAGCTTAGGAACAGCATGTAGAGCTGGTAGGGACTCAGCATCCTTGCTCAAGGGCACTTCAGTGAGGAAAATGCTTGAATGACAGAATTCCCATCACTAAGTTCACTTTGACAAAGTGTGATAGCATCAATGTTAACCTGATGAGGTCCAGCAGAGCGTCAGCGGAGGTCATAACAGGCCCTGAACTTGCATGGTGGCCGTCTTTCTCTGAGCCCGTCCCAGGGTGAATGATGAGCACCAGCACGATGCCAACGATGACAGCGATGAAGGTCGTCCACAGGTAGTAGGTGATGGTCAGCACTCCTAGCCGACCGCTTGCCCTTGTGTCCATGGCTGATAGGCCGGACATAAGACTGCATGGGAAAACAGGAGGTGTCCAGTTAACTCTGGTTTAAATTGTAAAATGCTCTGATTTCAAAACAAAGACCCTAAAGAATTGTATAATTTCAATGTTTCAATGTACCTTCTCAATAGTTCATAAACAATTCATTGATTAACCAATTTGTTGATCAACAGAAAAATATATGATTGTCACTAGTCAAGATTCATTTGAATAAACATTTTCATGATTTTCTTAAGAACAAACTTGTGATGGCCATTATTATTTTTGACTCACTGAACAATTATCAATTAACTAAAACAATAACAATTCAATTGTTTTACGCAGCATTAGAAAATGCAGATATTGATATCATTAAAGGATATTAATGATATTAATTTATGTGTCAGTGTTCACTTTTTAGATGTAGATGTTGCAATTGTAAGATTGTTAGATCTTACATATTTTGGTTTCTGGGTTTATAGTAATTGGGTTCCATTAAGACATGCAAGTAAAAACTTTTCATCCAGAATTTCGGGTGAAGGGATGTGAATAATTAATACAAATATTGTGTATGGGAGTTTTTAGTGGTTTATGCTTAATCTTACAGTTGTAATAACATCAAAATGTTTATCAGAGGAGTGAATTCTTCATCTGCCCAGGGTAGGAGGACTTTTCTCACCTGGAGGTGATAAGCGGCAGAATCAACATCTTTAACATCCTCATCAGGAGTTCTCCAGGGAAGGAGAAGTAGATCTTAGCCTGTGTGAGAGAGAAACACTTGAAGCAAACCTTGTTCCCATATATGGCTGCCCTTTCAAAATGTACTATTGTACTATAAGCACCAAAAACATCTGAAAATCCCGTGGGGACACACGTCTAGTGCAATGTAGTAGTAGTATGTAGTGGGAAGAAAAACACAATGTTAATTCAGCATTTGGATAAGAAAGATGTACCTGTGTTTTGCAAATATATATACTGTGGATATTATGGAATCTTTTTTAATCACGCCCCTCAAGTCTGTTGATTTTTTTGCTGTTTGGCACTGCACATCTGATGAATAAATGTTTCAATTTCTTTTTTACATTTTACCAAATGGGTCAATAAGGATCAAATAAGTTTAGCTTACATTGAAATCAATCACAATGATCTTTTAAATCATTTTTTGTGTTTTTTATTTGTCTCATTTGAGTAACTCACACGTAAAGATATTTTCAATAGCCCAATTATAGGCCTATTATTTTGTTAACCTTAAAATTGCTTTTTTTTACGAATATCTAATTGTCTTAAACTTTTATGTATGCAAATTTAATTGTGAACTGACTGTGTCTTTATTTAGCAGCAGTATCATTGCACAACTCTGTTAATGGAAGTTGTTTAAGATCAAACGAAAGAGGTCCACGTCAAACATGTCAAATTAGATGTAGTATTTTTGTTAATATTAGATTCAACATATTAAAGACATTGTTGTCCACTTTGGCACTTCTAACAACTACTTCAAAACATCACAACAGCTGTGAATGCGTCCCTTTGTTGCAATTTGCTATTTGTGTTTGACAGATTTTATTTTGATCTGCAGATCAGGATGCTGTATATTTTATTGGCTTCTGCCAGCACTCAAGGTTACATTGCTGAGTACACAAGTCTTACACCACAGTAACATAATGCCAGGAGAACATGTAGCCTTTAAATGGACATTTAAACATTTCTAACCAATTTGCTGAGACATCATCATGAAATGAAAACAACACACATTTAAAAGAGTTTTATCACACAAATAACATTTACCCTTTTTAAATCAACTGATTGTTTTGGCCACTACTGGAAATAAGCTGCAAACACAACACTGACATCACCAGATGAGTTAATATGGTAAACTTGTTAGCAAATAGTTACCTATTTACACTTTGAGCAGTTACGGAGTAACATTCAATGTTTCTGGCCACCTGGTGAATATACAGTACATACTATATTCGCTCTATTTTAGCTCTGTGTTGATCTCAACTAAACTCTAACCATGTCTGCCTGCAGTTTGTCTGCAGTGTACAGTGAGTGTAAAGAGCTTATATTGATGAAAACATCAGCCTGCTGCGGCCCAAAAAGAAAAAAACAACTCTATGAGAGCTGTGAGAGTGACTCACAACAGTAAAGTTGTGGGCTGCAAAACCAAAACAAATGGTTTACAAAATTCTACAAAACTCCATGAAGCTGAGGGTTTATACCTGATTTTCTGCCTCTATCGGCTGCCACGCTCACTGTGACATAACTGGCTTTAACTAATAGTGTCTTGACTGGCTGTTACTTCCCATCCTGAATGTTGCGTTGGTTTTTCACACAGTGTTACCAAACCCACTACATCATATCAAGGTAATATAATGGAAGACTGTCAGACCCAAAGCCAGTCACATTGCCTCTTGTTAAGTATCTATCCATCCATTCATCCATACCTGTGTGGACAGGTTGAGTGACCTGAGGAGGAATCCCAGCACACAGCCCATCACTACAGCGATGACCGAGAGTGTCAGCAGGCCATTCCTCTTGCAGTAGTCCTTCACGAATGCCCTGAATTTCGCCGACACCATACCTTTCAACAACTTCTTCAACCTCTCCATCATATTTCAGGCTCGGTTCGTATCCCAGCAGGCCCCCCCTCCCGCCTGAGTGACTGCTGGTATCCGAATCTCCTAGTGAGTGAGGTCGGTCAGTATGTATCCCACAAGATCTGAGGCGGACGACGGCCAGGGAAACTGATCAAATGTTGGTCCTGTCTCACACCGAGGAGCTCATCCAGTCAGAGAGAGGAAGTGTTGACTAACTGATTCCTGGTAAAGCATTGCCTAAAAGGATTATCCCTATCCCACGCTAACAGAGGCTCCTCCACAGCGACTCCGGCTTATTAAAGAGGCTAAAGACAAGACCTCAGCACTGATTAGTTCCTCCATTTATAGTTCATTATGAGTTATTACTACCTGCCTCCAAGTCATCACATTCATAAAACAGGTGCTAGAACGTCAGCTCTCATGTGGACAAGGTCATCCTCCAATCAATCATGTTTTGGGTTAATGAACTTATTACATTACACTTACTCACATGACAAAGGTTATTGAGGAATTATAAGTAAGAGTAATCTAAACAAGATGAAAGCTGTTAGATTAAAAGTGACATCTACCCAGGACGTTACTGTTCAAATGAACACTGATGCAATTCTTGCTCCCTAAGGACATGATAATGGTGGAAGTCGATTTCACTATGTGCAGGTGAAGGAGTTGTGCTGCACAGGCAGGATTATCAGAGGGCAGAGGCCATAGGTAAGATACCAGCACACGGCTTCGGTGTTCAGAACATGCCCTGCCACTTGTTGTCCCACGATCTTACCATGACGTTAGGATTTGTCGTCTGTTCAGGGGCCGGGGAATGCACTGAGAGGCCTTAACGTCAGGACTTGGCACTTAAACTTGTAAATAATGCCCTGTTGGCCCAACCAGGCAGCCTCAAATGAACTTGGAGGTGTCGGCGTGAACTTGCAACCCTGCAAGCTGTTGAGGAGAATATGTTTGCACTCTTGCTGTAGATGAGACAAATGATCACTGCCACGCTACCATGGTGTATACTGTCCATTATTGCTGTAATTTCAGCAATGATTCAGATTTATTCATGTATGGATAAAGATAATAGGAAAATAATACTAAAGTGTGATTTTTTTTCTTTTAAATAGGGGCATATCACCTTCTAATAGAGCTGTTAACAGAAATCATGGTATGCCATTGTTGTCTGGCATCCAAGCATTCTAGCGTGTTGTTTGCATGTCTCGTTAACTCTGCAGTCGACCTTTGTCTACTGACGTCACAGAGTCCATGCTGACCTGGGAAGAGAGCCAAATTTGACTCCGTCCTGTCCAACAATGTCTGCTTACGTCACCTGTAACCAATCCAATAACATTTAATCCTTATTTTGAACAATGCGGCCAGCGAGATCAACAAATGGAACAAAAGGGGCACACGCACTTGGAAACATTTGTCTCTGTTTCACTGTAAATACATATCTGTATTGTTGTGCCAATTCATCAATTAGATGTTGAGATGTTTCAATGAATATGTGAAAATGTTGACCTGTGTGCGGTGCTGCAGGAAGAGTCAGGGGATCGTGTAAATCATCGGAATAGATATTCTGGGCAACATGGATATTTGAACCAATAGTTTTTTTAGGCATTTCACTAAAAAACAGAAATGTCAACCTGCTTGTGGTGCTAGAGGTAAATTCAGGGGATCACGCCAGTCAGTAGGATTCATCCCCTTTGGACCATGAATATCTGTATGTTGCTGAGTGAATCAACATGTAAAAGAGCATCCAGATGCGGATGGTGATGAGAATCATGGCGGTTGGGTTTTCTGCTGTGTTGACTGAGTACTACAGTAAAAATTATTTTATGGTCCCAAAATGAAATATTGTAAAGAATGTGGCAGAAAGCAGAAATAGTCAAGTAGCTACAAATACCTAAAAAATGTACTTAAGTAAATGTACTTTGTTCTATTCTGTAAATAAATAGTTTTATACCTTCTAACTTCTATCTGTGGAAAATAAACATCCTGGAATAAAAATAACATGCAAATACAAGTTTCACAACATTAATTTATGAGGAAAGCGGGTGAAAGAGTGGAATAAAATATAAAACAGTCCTTCGGTGAATGTGAAAAATTCACGTCCTTAAAGCTGTTTAAAGGCTTTTTTGATAAACTGACTAAAGTAGGTCTGAAAGATACAATATAATGTACACATGTATGTATGTGTATCTGTAGTTTGTGCTTGGTGAGGTTACTGTCAGCTCTGTGTTCAGTGGTCTGTGTCAGAGTCTCCTCAGCAGCTGCAGTCGGTTCCTGCTGTAATAGCTCAGTGTCTCTGCAGCCTGACTGAGGGAGGTTTTTGTACGACTACAAATCACTGTATAACACGTTAGCATTGTTTATGCTGTGTACACTCATACAGTAATAAACTGCTGCATCTTCAGCCTCAACTTCAGTGATGGTCATCACAGTGTTCGCTCCGTCTCCTCTGCCAGAGAATCTAGATGAAAACTCACTTGTAGCATTTTTACCCAACTTGATGACCAACTTGGGAGCTTCTCCAGACTTTTGCTGATACCAGTTTACTGCAATATCTCCATTTGACCAAACATAAACTTCTGGGTTGGTTTTACATGTCAGAGTGACTGTTGATCGAGGAGAAGATGTTACAACATCAGGTTGAGTCACAGTCACTTGACTATTAGATCCTGAAAAAAACAACAACAAAAAAATTGACAATTATGGTGTTATATTCAGCAATTACTCAGTTTGTGTGAATGGTTTTAGTATTTAGATTATTTTCTAATTTCATTTTCCAAATAATCCTGACCTGTGAAACAGCAGCAGGCCAGCGTCCAGATGAGGATGGTGATGAGAGTCATGGTGGTTGTGGTTTCTGCTGTGTTGACTGACAGATCTGAGTCCTGCAGTGTTGAACTCACAGGACTATAAACCTTCTCAGTTCACTGGAGGATCAGCTGACGATGCAAAGCCTCCTCTCTATGGAAATGATTCCTCTGCTCTCAACACACTGAAGGCAACATGGGACACAAAATCAGGAGAAATACTGCTGTTTTTTAGTTAGCTTTCTAATACTGATCTTCTTCATATTCTTCTCTATGTTCACTAATTTTCAAATTAAACTGTAAACTGTTTGGCATAAACATTAAACCATCATTAAATACAATGTGAAATATATTGAATGATGGTCTTTGTTTCTTTTACAATGTATTCATTATAAAAAATACTGTCTTAATCAACCTAATATCATCCCTGATATGATACTATACCTCATAGTAGGGATGTTTATGTTTTTATAACTTTGTGACATTTCAATTGAATATACTTTATTTTGAGTATAAAATCATTTGCAGCTTTAGTAATGAAAAGGAAATTGTTGTGGACTATTGTTATTTAGATGTTATTTGTGCAGCTATCAGTTAAGACACAGATTTTATTCACTGTTATGGATTGAAGTTTAAAACTCTAGCTGGAAAAACATCTGTGAGTTTGTTCCAGTTTTATTTAGATTCATTGTGGTTCTGCTTGATGACTCTTGTGTTCACTGGACCAGTTATCCTCATCACAGTCTCTTCACCAACCCTCTGCACCTGCAGCAGGCCATTTTCACTTCAGTCAAACTGAAGGAGGTTTTTGTACGGCTCTAAATCACTGTGTGAACGCTCCACCATGAGCTCCCAGACAGTAATAATCTCCAGCATCGTCAGCCTCAACACCACTGATGGTTAGAGTGTATTGAGAACCAGATCTACTGCCAACGAATCGAGACGGAGTGCCAGTGAAGTGAGTTGATGTAGTATATATAAGAAGTTTGGGAGCCTGTCCAGGTTTCTGAAGGTACCAACTGAGATCAGGACCAATATTTGAACTCCCTGTGGCGCTGATGGTCACTGACCCTCCAACACTAACAGACTTGGATTTGTCAGTCTGAGTCAGAAAATTGTTGGCAAAAGACTCTGAAATAAGAAATGAAATGTGACATTGAGAAGAAACATTTGATAGCCAACATGAAGCAGAAGATTAAGTTATAACAGTAAGATGAAGACTGAAACAGAAAGCCAATTGGACACAAACATGAAAAGAACAAACTGAAATTTCACCACATGTACAAGACTCCTATAATGTCAGATACATTTTCAAAATCTCTCACCCTGACTCAGAAAACCCAACATCACAAGCAGAGTTATGGGCGACATCATCCTGATGCAGTTTTCAGTGTGAGGGCATGAAACAGTTCAGACTCTCTGTGACATGAGAACTTAAACTCTGAGGAGCAGTGATGCATGAAGGTCATGCAAAATATATTTAAAAAGGCAAACACACACCTGTTCTTGTGAAACAGAAAAAGCAGACGTGAGGTGGAGTGACAGTTCTTCATCTTGAGGATTATTTGGACATTCAAAGTCCATCTACAAAATGTTGACTTTATGCTTTTTTTTTATTGAAACATTTTTCTTTTTACGTCTTTATAGTCTCACATGACTTTGTCCTCATTAACATGTCTTTAGTACCCCCTGCTGGCAGACTGGATCAACAAAGAACTCACTGTGAACAGACACAATTTTTGATTGATTTTGATTTCTCTATCATTATATTATTACAGGTGTAGCATGATGGGATGTAACTCTCTGTTTGATTCAGTGTATTTAGTTTAGAGTCTCAGTACTTCAGGTGACCATCTCAACTAACTGATCTTTCTCACAACACTTCAAAGAAAGATCAAGACATGTTTCTTCTTTAAATGAAGTATAAATATAAAGTATAAATTTGATTTTGTTAGTTTCGTTTTTTATTTGGTGGACAACATGTTCAGTGTGATTTTCGCTGTTGCTTGCTCTTCACACTTTGAAGGGTGTTAAGTTGAGTCGCTCACTTAAGGAATCTCAGTGCCCGCGAATGATGGCGCCTTCAAAACGCAAGTATGCCTATTATAGTGTAGGCTACACGGTTCATTTACTGCCAGATGGTCAGCTTCACTGCTTACCTTTTCCTCTGCTCTGCTCGCATTCCCCGACACTTTCTGCCACTCACTCTCTCACTCGTGCATGTACAGTGGATGTTTGAGTTTGAAATTGACTGTGTCACTATAGTTATATTTAAAAGTTCCTCATAAATCATAATGAATAGCACAAATGTATTTTAAACCCTGGTATGTGAAAGGTCACTGTAAGAATAATCAATGAAAAAAAATACATTTGATTAAAATAGGACTACCTACTTGTTTATAGCTTTCTTTAAAACAAATTAATTTCAGTTAAGTTTTGCATCATATCTTTTTGGTCATATCATATCCTTTCTACATTCGGAGATCATCTCTCTATCACCAATCAGCTTGTATTGCTGTCTTCTATTATTACAGAAACACACACAAAAACTGGACTTTGCATTTTACACCTTTGTTTTCACCTTTGTTTGAACCAAGTACCTTGACTCTGCATCTCCTTTTTCCACACTCTCACCAGAATATCAAATAGTGTCCTGATCGGACACCCTGAAGTGATTTCTGCAACACTTGTGTATCCAAAGCCTACACATTATTTCACACAGTAAGGGCTAGAGGGGCTCTGTGTGGGGGGAGCAGGAGGAGCACAGCTGCTGCTCTGATCAATATGAGTTTTAATGTTTGTAGAGGAAACTAAAGCTTTGTGTGACAGACAACAACACTGCTGTAAAGTGTTGCACAACAACAACTTAGAGAGTAATGTGTGTAGCTCAGCAGCTAGATGTGAGTGTGCTTAATAACTGTCATCTTCATCATTTATGTTGTTGCCAATAAAGCTTATAATGATAAATAATTTTATGTTTGGACTTTTATTTCATGAAGAGTAGTAAAAAAAATGGTTTGATAACATCAACTGATGAAAAGCTTTGGATTGATCATATAAATATCAATGTCGCGCCTTATTAAATTGCTAATGAAAGTGATATTACATGTAGTAGTGAAGACAAGTAAAGAATTCATGTTTTTATCAAGATAATAAACTTGGACAATCAGGTGAACTTTGTTTTCAGTCAAACATCATGACTCAAATATGTGATCAGGTAACGTTTGTCTCTGAAGTTGTAAATGTGAACAGAATATGATGTGGTGTCATTAGATTTTTTTGAATTTTTTAATTAATATAATATAGTGAATCTGTAGTTTGTGCTTGGTGAGGTTACTGTCAGCTCTGTGTTCAGTGGTCTGTGTCAGAGTCTCTTCAGCAGCTGCAGTCGGTTCCTGCTGTAACAGCTCAGTGTCTCTGCAGCCTGACTGAGGGAGGTTTTTGTACGACTACAAATCACTGTGTGAACACTGGGCCACTGTGTACACTCAGACAGTAATAAACTGCTGCATCTTCAGTCTGAACTCCACTGATGGTTAAAGCAGCATTCACGCCGTCTCCTCTACCAGAGAATCTAGATGAAAACTCACTTGTAGGATTTTGCCCCAAGCTGATGACCAACTTGGGAGCTTCTCCAGATTTTTGCTGATACCAGTGTACTCTACTATCTCCATCAGACCAAACCTGAACTTTTGGGTTGGTTTTACATGTCAGAGTGACGGTGGATCCAGGAGAAGATGTTACTACATCAGGTTGAGTCACAGTCACTTGACTACTAGATCCTGAAAAACAATTGTAAAAACACTGTAATTTTGTTGTTGTTTCCAATTACTCCATTTGTGTGAATGTTTTTAGTATTTTGATTATTTTAAAATTTTATGTTTTCAAATAATCCTGACCTTTGATGCAGCAGCAGGCCAGCGTCCAGATGAGGATGGTGATGAGAGTCATGGTGGTTGTGGTTTCTGCTGTGTTGACTGACAGATCTGAGTCCTGCAGTGTTGAACTCACAGGACTATAAACCTTCTCAGTTCACTGGAGGATCAGCTGACGATGCAAAGCCTCCTCTCTATGGAAATGATTCCTCTGCTCTCAACACACTGAAGGCAACGTGGGACACAAAATAAGGAGAAATACTGTTTGGATTTACACCATCTATGATCTTAATGGAATAGAAGAAATATTTTAGAAAGATAGTCGAGGTTTTGACGATAAGTTTGTGTCAACTGTGGTTGGTATGATGAGTCTGTTTTTCTTTTTTTTTTTTGTTACTTACATGGTTTACTGTAGAGAAATAACATATTTCAGTTGTGCTTAGCATGAGTTTTAAAATCATTATCATTAAAAAGCATCATGTTCATTTAATCATGTATCAACTGATTTAATATTGTGAAAAAGTGGTTTTATTACAAGGAGACTGTAATAGTTTCTCTGTCAGGTACAAAAAAAAAGCAAAGCAAAATTAAAAAAATTATCTTCATTATACTATATTTTTAATCCATATCATCAGAAAAGTTTGTAGATTCAGTAAAGTATAAATGTTGCTGTATTATCACAAAGAACAGAGAGTTTGTTCAGTGGATTGATGCTTGTTCACAGTGCAGGAGGTTTTTGTACGGCCACTTAATGAGTTTGTATCACTGTGGTGGACTTTTGGTGGAGGAACCAAACTCGTCGTTGACTGTAAGTACCAGACACTTTTATTTTTAATGACACATAGTAAATATAACTGTTATCAAATATTTGATGAGAATTTGGTCAGGTTTAGTGTTTGTAAGTTGTTGATAATTTTTTTCTAATTCATGAAGCAAGGCCGATCTCACAATCTGAGAAGAAACTTTGAGAAGATTAATGTTCATTCAGTTTTGTAGATATGAAAAATTTTAAAAATAGAAAAAAAAAACATATTTTTCTAATATGTTATTTGTAATGATTAGATGTATTTAGTATTTTCTGTTAAAATGTTTTAAAGCAGAATTTTCTCAAGCAAAATTCTTCAAAGCACAAATAAATTGTTAAAAAATATACTTATTTTGAAAATATGAATTAATTTATTGAATTTAAATCTGATGTGGATTCCTGCTAAACGCAAATATGATTTTATCAGTAAATGCAGCTTATCTTTGTGTTCACGGTTCATTCGTTTTACATGTAGTGAAAAGGAAGTGAGAGAGACAGATGACAACTGTTTTAACTGTATTCACATGAATGTTAAACAGAAGAAAATCATCAAGGAATGAGTTATTCACTGTCACACATTAATAATCATATATGAAGATGTCATCAATAATTATTATCTATTAACCTTTTTAGCTGCATTAAGACTTGAATCATGTGTCTGATGGTCTGATACTGAGTGATTCATGAGTGTAACAGACACACAAGTTATTCTGTTTTATTTGGTAAAATACAAGAAATTACCAGCATGTCATGTTTCTTTATTACCGAACCTTCACTCTCATTGCTTTGTCTTTTCTCCCCCCCTCTCCTCCCCCTCTCTCTCCTCCAGTGGGTGTGGTGCGGCCCACCCTGACCGTCCTCCCCCCCTCCAGAGAGGAGCTGCAGCAGGGCCGTGCCACAGTGTTGTGTCTGGCCGGCGGGGGCTTCCCCTCAGCCTGGAGGCTGGGCTGGAAGGTGGGGGGCAGCAGCAGATCCTCAGGGCTGTCAAACAGCCCGGAGGTCCTGGGGACGGACGGCCACTACAGCTGGAGCAGCACCCTGAGCCTCTCTGAGGACCAGTGGAGGAAGGCGGGCTCAGTGAGCTGTGAGGCCAGTCTGAATGGACAGAGCCCTGTCACTCAAACCCTGGACCCTGACAGCTGCTCAGAGTAGAGCTTCAGCAACACTTCCTGTCTAGAAATGATGCTGCTGCTTTGATAGAGAGCTTGATGAAGCTACAGATCTCCTCTGTCCAGATATTTCTGCAAGTTTCACAGCTCTTTACTTAGTGTTTCAGTGTGCATGTTGCTTTCTAATAATTATCTTTTTCTTCTCTAAATTCAATACTTTTCAACTTAAACTGTAAACTGTGTGGCATAAACATTAAACCATCAATCTTAATTATAATAATTGTCATGTTGACCATTGATGTTTTTGCTAATAAAGCTTGCACTGATAAATAACTTCATGAGGTGTTTGGTCTTTTATCTCATAAAAAGAAGGAAAAAAAGAAATGGTTTTATAACTCCAACTGATGTTCCTCTCTTTGGAAAATGAAAAGCTATGTCTTGATCACGTAAATATTAATGTTGCTCCTTTTTAAATTGATAATGAAAATGATAATATATAGTAGTGAGGATGAAAGTGATGATGAAAAACTTGGACAATAATGTGATTGTTTTTTTCAGTGAGGCATAAATCATAACTTAAATATATATCAGGTAACATTTGTCTCGTGGTGTCATTAGATTTTTAAGAATCTTTTAATTAATATAATATAGTGAATCTGTAGTTTGTGCTTGGTGAGGTTACTGTCAGCTCTGTGTTCAGTGGTCTGCGTCAGAGTCTCTTCAGCAGCTGCAGTCGGTTCCTGCTGTAACAGCTCAGTGTCTCTGCAGCCTGACTGAGGGAGGTTTTTGTACGACTACAAATCACTGTGTGAACACCCCACCACTGTGGTAACTCTGACAGTAATAAACTGCTGCATCTTCAGTCTGAACTCCACTGATGGTCAAAGTGAAGTCAGAGCTGCTTCCACTGCCACTAAACCGAGCTGGTGTTCCTGATTGACGGGTGCTCACATATCTTATTAGGAGCTTTGGAGGCTGTCCAGATTTCTGTTGATACCAGAACATTCTCTCACCATTACTGTCACTGTAAACAGCTTTGTTTGTTTTACAGGTGAGAGTGACAGTGGATCCTGGAGTAGATGTCACTACTGGAGGCTGAGTCACAGTCACCTGACCGCTGCATCCTGCAGACAAAAACAAATCATTCATTCATCAGCAGAAATTAATGAGAGAAAAGGCAGCACATCATGTTTGAAATGTTGCTGAGTGAATGAACCTGTGAAACAGCAGCAGGCCAGCGTCCAGATGAGGATGGTGATGAGAGTCATGGTGGTTGTGGTTTCTGCTGTGTTGACTGACAGATCTGAGTCCTGCAGTGTTGAACTCACAGGACTATAAACCTTCTCAGTTCACTGGAGGATCAGCTGACGATGCAAAGCCTCCTCTCTATGGAAATGATTCCTCTGCTCTCACCACACTGAAGGCAACGTGGGACACAAAATCAGGAGAAATACTGCTTTTTTTTGGTTTGTTTTCTAATACTGATCTTCATATTCTTCTCTATGTTCATTAATTTTCAAATTACATTGTAAACTGTGTGGCATAAACATAAAACCATCATTAATGAAAAAATGTGACTTATATTGAATGAGGGTCTTTGTTTCTTTTATACTGTATTCATTATAAAAAATACTGGCTTAATAAACCTAATATCATCCCTGATATGATACTATACCTCATAGTAGAGATGTTTGTGTTTTTATAACTTTGTGACATTTCAACTGAATGTACTTTACTTTGAATATGAAATCATTTGCAGCTTTATAAAGAAGAGTAATAAATAGGAAATTGTTGTTTGGACTGTTGTTATTTAGATGTTATTTGTGCAGCTATCAGATAAAACAGATTTTATTCACTGTTATGGATTGAAGTTTGAAACTGTAGTTGGAAGAGCATCTGTGAGTTTGTTTCAGTTTTATTTAGATTCATTGTGGTTCTGCTTGATGACTCTTGTGTTCACTGGACCAGTTATCCTCATCACAGTCTCTTCACCAACCCTCTGCACCTGCAGCAGGCCATTTTCACTTCAGTCAAACTGAAGGAGGTTTTTGTACGGCTCTAAATCACTGTGTGAACACACCAGCACTATGTAAGCCCAGACAGAAGTAATCTCCAGCATCGTCAGCCTCAACACCACTGATGGTTAGAGTGTATTGAGAACCAGATCTACTGCCAACGAATCGAGACGGAGTTCCAGAGGAGCGAGTTGATGTAGTATATATAAGAAGTTTGGGAGCCTGTCCAGGTTTCTGAAGGTACCAACTGAGATCATCATCAATATTTGAACTCCCTGTGGCGCTGATGGTCACTGACCCTCCAACACTAACAGACTTGGATTTGTCAGTCTGAGTCAGAAAATTGTTGGCAAAAGACTCTGAAATGAGAAATAAAACATGGCCTTAAGAACAAATGTTTGATAGTCAACATGAAGCAGAAGATTAAGTTATAACAGTAAGATGAAGACTGAAACAGAAAGCCAATTGGACACAAACATGAAAAGAACAAACTGAAATTTCACCACATGTACAAGACTCCTATAATGTCAGATACATTTTCAAAATCTCTCACCCTGACTCAGAAAACCCAACATCACAAGCAGAGTTATGGGCGACATCATCCTGATGCAGTTTTCAGTGAGAGAGCATGAAAACAGTTCAGACTCTCTGTTACATGAGAACTTAAACTCTGAGGAGCAGTGATGCATAAAGGTCATGCAAAATATATTTAAAAAGGCAAACACACACCTGTTCTTGTGGAACAGAAAAAGCAGACGTGAGGTGGAGTGACAGTTCTTCATCTTGAGGATTATTTGGACATTCAAAGTCCATCTGCAAAATGTTGACTTTATGCTTTTTTTTATTGAAACATTTTTCTTTTTACTTCTTTATAGTCTCACATGACTTTGTCCTCATTAACATGTCTTTAGTACCCCCTGCTGGCAGACTGGATCAACAAAGAACTCACTGTGAACAGACACAATTTTTGATTGATTTTGATTTCTCTATCATTATATTATTACAGGTGTAGCATGATGGGATGTAAC
The DNA here is from genome assembly GCA_031216445.1 of Lateolabrax maculatus. Lineage (NCBI taxonomy): Eukaryota > Metazoa > Chordata > Actinopteri > Acropomatiformes > Lateolabracidae > Lateolabrax > Lateolabrax maculatus. Next base: position 17,848,605 of record CM062205.1, on the reverse strand, counting down.
TCTCTGTTTGATTCAGTGTATTTAGTTTAGAGTCTCAGTACTTCAGGTGACCATCTCAACTAACTGATCTTTCTCACAACACTTCAAAGAAAGATCAAGACATGTTTCTTCTTTAAATGAAGTATAAATATAAAGTATACATTTGATTTTGTTAGTTTCGTTTTTTATTTGGTGGACAACATGTTCAGTGTGACTTTCTCTGTTGCTTGCTCCTCACACTTTGAAGGGTGTTAAGTTCCTCATAAATCAAAATGAATAGCACAAATGTATTTTAAACCCTGGTATGTGAAAGGTCACTGTAAGAATAATCAATGAAAAAAAATACATTTGATTAAAATAGGACTACCTACTTGTTTATAGCTTTCTTTAAAACAAATTAATTTCAGTCAAGTTTTGCATCATATCTTTTTGGTCGTATCATATCCTTTCTACATTCGGACATCATCTCTCTATCACCATTCAGCCTGTATTGCTGTGTTCTATTATTACAGAAACACACACAAAAAAACTGGACTTTGCATTTTACACCTTTGTTTTCAGACTCACTTTACACACACCTTTAATTTGTACTTGTTTGAGATAGATAGATAGTTTGAACCAAGTACCTTGACTCTGCATCTCCTTTTTCCACACTCTCACCAGAATATCAAATAGTGTCCTGATCGGACACCCTGAAGTGATTTCTGCAACACTTGTGTATCCAAAGCATACACATTATCTCACACAGTAAGGGCTAGAGGGGATGGCTGAAGCCCGGGACAGGAGCTCTGTGTGGGGGGAGCAGGAGGAGCACAGCTGCTGCTCTGATCAATATGAGTTTTAATGTTTGTAGAGGAAACTAAAGCTTTGTGCGACAGAAAACAACACTGCTGTAAAGTGTTGCACAACAACAACTTAGAGAGTAATGTGTGTAGCTCAGCAGCTAGATGTGAGTGTGCTTAATAACTGTCATGTTGATCATTGACGTTGTTGCCAATAAAGCTTGTAATGATAAAGAACTTTATGTTTGGCCTTTTATTTCATGAAGAGTAGTAAAAAAAATGGTTTGATAACATCAACTGATGAAAAGCTTTGGATTGATCATATATATATTAATGTCGCTCCTTATTAAATTGCTAATGAAAGTGATATTACATGTAGTAGTGAAGACAAGTAAAGAATTCATGTTTTTATCAAGATAATAAACTTGTACAATCAGGTGAACTTTGTTTTCAGTCAAACATCATGACTCAAATATGTGATCAGGTAACGTTTGTCTCTGAAGTTGTAAATGTGAACAGAATATGATGTGGTGTCATTAGATTTTTTTGAATTTTTTAATTAATATAATATAGTGAATCTGTAATTTGTGCTTGGTGAGGTTACTGTCAGCTCTGTGTTCAGTGGTCTGTGTCAGAGTCTCTTCAGCAGCTGCAGTCGGTTCCTGCTGTAACAGCTCAGTGTCTCTGCAGCCTGACTGAGGGAGGTTTTTGTACGACTACAAATCACTGTGTGAACACTGGGCCACTGTGTTCACTCAGACAGTAATAAACTGCTGCATCTTCAGTCTGAACTCCACTGATGGTTAAAGCAGCATTCACGCCGTCTCCTCTGCCAGAGAATCTAGATGAAAACTCACTTGTAGGATTTTTTCCTAAGCTGATGACCAACTTGGGAGCTTCTCCAGATTTTTGCTGATACCAGTGTACATCACTATCTCCATCTGACCAAACATAAACGTTTGGGTTGGTTTTACATGTCAGAGTGACGGTGGATCCAGGAGAAGATGTTACAACATCAGGTTGAGTCACAGTCACTTGACTACTAGATCCTGTAAAAAAAAAAAACAAAGTGAAAACGCAGTAAATTATTTTGTTATATTCAGCAATTACTCCGTTTGTGTGAATGGTTTTAGTATTTTGATTATTTTCAAATTTTATGTTTTCAAATAATCCTGACCTTTGATGCAGCAGCAGGCCAGCGTCCAGATGAGGATGGTGATGAGAGTCATGGTGGTTGTGGTTTCTGCTGTGTTGACTGACAGATCTGAGTCCTGCAGTGTTGAACTCACAGGACTATAAACCTTCTCAGTTCACTGGAGGATCAGCTGACGATGCAAAGCCTCCTCTCTATGGAAATGATTCCTCTGCTCTCAACACACTGAAGGCAACGTGGGACACAAAATAAGGAGAAATACTGCTTGGATTTACACCATCTATGATCTTAATGGAATAGAAGAAATATTTTAGAAAGATAGTCGAGGTTTTGACGATAAGTTTGTGTCAACTGTGGTTGGTATGATGAGTCTGTTTTTCTTTTTTTTTTTTTTGTTACTTACATGGTTTACTGTAGAGAAATAACATATTTCAGTTGTGCTTAGCATGAGTTTTAAAATCATTATCATTAAAAAGCATCATGTTCATTTAATCATGTATCAACTGATTTATAATTGTGAAAAAGTGGTTTTATTACAAGGAGACTGTAATAGTTTCTCTGTCAGGTACAAAAAAAAAGCAAAGCAAAATTAAAAAAATTATCTTCATTATACTATATTTTTAATCCATATCATCAGAAAAAGTTTGTAGATTCAGTAAAGTATAAATGTTGCTGTATTATCACAAAGAACAGAGAGTTTTCAGTGGATTGATGCTTGTTCACAGTGCAGGAGGTTTTTGTACGGCCACTGAATGAGTTTGTATCACTGTGGTGGACTTTTGGTGGAGGAACCAAACTCATCGTTGACTGTAAGTACCAGACACTTTTATTTTTAATGACATATAGTAAATATAACTGTTATCAAATATTTGATGAGAATTTGGTCAGGTTTAGTGTTTGTAAGTTGTTGATAATTTTTTTCTAATTCATGAAGCAAGGCCGATCTCACAATCTGAGAAGAAACTTTGAGGAGATTAATGTTCATTCAGTTTTGTAGATAATACAATTCATAAAAATGGAAAAAAAACATATTTTTCTAATATGTTATTTGTAATGATTAGATGTATTTAGTATTTTCTGTTAAAATGTTTTAAAGCAGAATTTTCTTAAGGAAAATTCTTCAAAGCACAAATAAATTGTTAAAAAATATACTTATTTTGAAAATATGAATTAATTTATTGAATTTATATCTGATGTGGATTCCTGCTAAACACAAATATGATTTTATCAGTAAATGCAGCTTATCTTTGTGTTCACGGTTCATTCGTTTTACATGTAGTGAAAAGGAAGTGAGAGAGACAGATGACAACTGTTTTAACTGTATTCACATGAGTGTTAAACAGAAGAAAATCATCCCAGGAACGAGTTATTCACTGTCACACATTACAAAACATGTATGAAGATGTCATCAATAATTATTATCTTTTAACCTTTTTAGTTGCATTCAGACTTGAATCATGTGTCTGATGGTCTGATACTGAGTGATTCATGAGTGTAACAGACACACAAGTTATTCTGTTTTATTTGGTAAAATACAAGAAATTACCAGCATGTCATGTTTCTTTATTATCGAACCTTCACTCTCATTGCTTTGTCTTTTCTGCCCCCTCTCCTCCCCCTCTCTCTCCTCCAGTGGGTGTGGTGCGGCCCACCCTGACCGTCCTCCCCCCCTCCAGAGAGGAGCTGCAGCAGGGCCGTGCCACAGTGTTGTGTCTGGCCGGCGGGGGCTTCCCCTCAGCCTGGAGGCTGGGCTGGAAGGTGGGGGGCAGCAGCAGATCCTCAGGGCTGTCAAACAGCCCGGAGGTCCTGGGGACGGACGGCCACTACAGCTGGAGCAGCACCCTGAGCCTCTCTGAGGACCAGTGGAGGAAGGCGGGCTCAGTGAGCTGCGAGGCCAGTCTGAATGGACAGAGCCCTGTCACTCAAACCCTGGACCCTGACAGCTGCTCAGAGTAGAGCTTCAGCAACACTTCCTGTCTGGAAATGATGCTGCTGCTTTGATAGAGAGCTTGATGAAGCTACAGATCTCCTCTGTCCAGATATTTGTGCAAGTTTCACAGCTCTTTACTCAGTGTTTCAGTGTGCATGTTGCTTTCTAATAATTATCTTCTTCTTCTCTACATTCATTACTTTTCAAATTAAACTGTAAACTGTGTGGCATAAACATTAAACCATCAATCTTGGTTATAATAATTATCATGTTCACCATTGATGTTTTTGCTAATAAAGCTTGCACTGATAAATAACTTTATGAGGTGTTTGGTCTTTTATCTCATAAAAAGAAGGAAAAAAAGAAATGGTTTTATAACTCCAACTGATGTTCCTCTCTTTGGAAAATGAAAAGCTATGTCTTGATCAAGTAAATATTAATGCTGCTCCTTTTTAAACTGATAATGAAAATGATAATATATAGTAATGAGGATGAAAATAATGATGAAAAACTTGGACAATAATGTGAAATTTTTTTTCAGTGAGGCATAAATCATAACTTAAATATGTGATCAGGTAACATTTGTCTCGTGGTGTCATTAGATTTTTAAGAATCTTTTAATTAATATAATATAGTGAATCTGTAGTTTGTGCTTGGTGAGGTTACTGTCAGCTCTGTGTTCAGTGGTCTGTGTCAAAGTCTCTTCAGCAGCTGCAGTCGGTTCCTGCTGTAACAGCTCAGTGTCTCTGCAGCCTGACTGAGGGAGGTTTTTGTACGACTACAAATCACTGTGTGAACACCACACCACTGTGGTAACTCTGACAGTAATAAACTGCTGCATCTTCAGCCTGAACTCCACTGATGGTCAAAGTGAAGTCAGAGCTGCTTCCACTGCCACTAAACCGAGCTGGTGTTCCTGATACACGTGTGCTCACCAATTTTATTAGGAGCTTTGGAGGCTGTCCAGATTTCTGTTGGTACCATGACATTCTATCACCATGACTGTCACTGTAAACAGCTTTGTTTGTTTTACAGGTGTGAGTGACAGTGGATCCTGGAGTAAATGTCACTACTGCAGGCTGAGTCACAGTCACCTGACCGCTGCATCCTGCAGACAAAAACAAATCATTCAATTATCAGCAGAAATAAATGAGAGAAAAGGCAGCACATCATGTTTGAAATGTTGCTGAGTGAATGAACCTGTGAAACAGCAGCAGGCCAGCGTCCAGATGAGGATGGTGATGAGAGTCATGGTGGTTGTGGTTTCTGCTGTGTTGACTGACAGATCTGAGTCCTGCAGTGTTGAACTCACAGGACTATAAACCTTCTCAGTTCACTGGAGGATCAGCTGACGATGCAAAGCCTCGTCTCTATGGAAATGATTCCTCTGCTCTCAACACACTGAAGGCAACGTGGGACACAAAATCAGGAGAAATACTACTTTTTTTTAGTTTGTTTTCTAATACTGATCTTCATATTCTTCTCTATGTTCATTAATTTTCAAATTAAATTGTAAACTGTGTGGCATAAACATAAAACCATCATTAATGACAAATGTGACTTATATTGAATAAGGGCCTTTGTTTCTTTTCTAATGTATTCATTATAAAAAATACTGGCTTAATCAACCTAATGTCATCCCTGATATGATACTATACCTCATAGTAGGGATGTTTGTGTTTTTATAACTTTGTGACATTTCAACTGAATGTACTTTACTTTGAATATGAAATAATTTGCAGCTTTATAAAGAAGAGTAATAAATAGGAAATTGTTGTTTGGACTGTTGTTATTTAGATGTTATTTGTGCAGCTATCAGATAAAACAGATTTTATTCACTGTTATGGATTGAAGTTTAAAACTGTAACTGGAAGAGCATCTGTGAGTTTGTTTCAGTTTTATTTAGATTGATTGTGGTTCTTCTTGATGACTCTTGTGTTCACTGGACCAGTTATCCTCATCACAGTCTCTTCACCAACCCTCTGTACCTGCAGAAGGCCGTTTTCACTTCAGTCAAACTGAAGGAGGTTTTTGTACGGCTCTAAATCACTGTGTGAACACTCCACCACCATGAGCTCCCAGACAGTAGTAATCTCCAGCATCGTCAGCCTCAACACCACTGATGGTTAGAGTGTATTGAGAACCAGATGTACTGCCAACGAATCGAGGCGAAGTGCCAGTGAAGTGAGTTGATGTAGTATATATAAGAAGTTTGGGAGCCTGTCCAGGTTTCTGAAGGTACCAACTGAGATCAGCACCAATATTTGAACTCCCTGTGGCGCTGATGGTCACTGACCCTCCAACACTAACAGACTTGGATTTGTCAGTCTGAGTCAGAAAATTGTTGGCAAAAGACTCTGAAATAAGAAATGAAATGTGACATTGAGAAGAAACATTTGATAGCCAACATGAAGCAGAAGATTAAGTTATAACAGTAAGATGAAGACTGAAACAGAAAGCCAATTGGACACAAACATGAAAAGAACAAACTGAAATTTCACCACATGTACAAGACTCCTATAATGTCAGATACATTTTCAAAATCTCTCACCCTGACTCAGAAAACCCAACATGACAAGCAGAGTTATGGGCGACATCATCCTGATGCAGTTTTCAGTGTGAGGGCATGAAAACAGTTCAGACTCTCTGTGACATGAGAACTTAAACTCTGAGGAGCAGTGATGCATGAAGGTCATGCAAAATATATTTAAAAAGGCAAACACACACCTGTTCTTGTGAAACAGAAAAAGCAGATGTGAGGTGGAGTGACAGTTCTTCATCTTGAGGATCATTTGGACATTCAAAGTCCATCTACAAAATGTTGACTTTATGCTTTTTTTTTATTGAAACATTTTTCTTTTTACGTCTTTATAGTCTCACATGACTTTGTCCTCATTAACATGTCTTTAGTACCCCCTGCTGGCAGACTGGATCAACAAAGAACTCACTGTGAACAGACACAATTTTTGATTGATTTTGATTTCTCTATCATTATATTATTACAGGTGTAGCATGATGGGATGTAACTCTCTGTTTGATTCAGTGTATTTAGTTTAGAGTCTCAGTACTTCAGGTGACCATCTCAACTAACTGATCTTTCTCACAACACTTCTCAGAAAGATCAATACATGTTTCTTCTTTAAATGAAGTATAAATATAAAGTATAAATTTAATTTTGTTAGTTTCGTTTTTTATTTGGTGGACAACACGTTCAGTGTGACTTTCTCTGTTGCTTGCTCCTCACACTTTGAAGGGTGTTAAGTTGAGTCGCTCACTTAAGGAATCTCAGTGCCCGCGAATGATGGCGCCTTCAAAACCCAAGTATGCCTATTATAGTGTAGGCTACACAGTTCATTTACTGCCAGATGGTCAGCTTCACTGCTTACCTTTTCCTCTGCTCGCCTCGCATTCCCCGTCACTTTCTGCCACTCACTCTCTCACTCGTGCATGTACAGTGGATGTTTGAGTTTGAAATTGACTGTGTCACTATAGTTATATTTAAAAGTTCCTCATAAATCATAATGAATAGCACAAATGTATTTTAAAATCTGGTATGTGAAAGGTCACTGTAAGAATAATCAATGAAAAAAAATACATTTGATTAAAATAGGACTACCTACTTGTTTATAGTTTTCTTTAAAACAAATTAATTTCAGTTAAGTTTTGCATCATATCTTTTTGGTCATATCATATCCTTTCTACATTCGGACATCATCTCTCTATCACCAATCAGCTTGTATTGCTGTGTTCTATTATTACAGAAACACACACAAAAACTGGACTTTGCATTTTACACCTTTGTTTTCACCTTTGTTTGAACCAAGTACCTTGACTCTGCATCTCCTTTTTCCACACTCTCACCAGAATATCAAATAGTGTCCTGATCGGACACCCTGAAGTGATTTCTGCCACACTTATGAATCCAAAGAATACACATTATCTCACACAGTAAGGCCTAGAGGGGCTCTGTGTGGGGGGAGCAGGAGGAGCACAGCTGCTGCTCTGATCAATATGAGTTTTAATGTTTGTAGAGGAAACTAAAGCTTTGTGTGACAGACAACAACACTGCTGTAAAGTGTTGCACAACAACAACTTAGAGAGTAATGTGTGTAGCTCAGCAGCTAGATGTGAGTGTGCTTAATAACTGTCATGTTGATCATTGACGTTGTTGCCAATAAAGCTTGTAATGATAAAGAACTTTATGTTTGGCCTTTTATTTCATGAAGAGTAGTAAAAAAAATGGTTTGATAACATCAACTGATGAAAAGCTTTGGATTGATCATATAAATATCAATGTCGCGCCTTATTAAATTGCTAATGAAAGTGATATTATATGTAGTAGTGAAGACAAGTAAAGAATTCATGTTTTTATCAAGATAATAAACTTGGACAATCAGGTGAACTTTGTTTTCAGTCAAACATCATGACTCAAATATGTGATCAGGTAACGTTTGTCTCTGAAGTTGTAAATGTGAACAGAATATGATGTGGTGTCATTAGATTTTTTTGAATTTTTTAATTAATATAATATAGTGAATCTGTAGTTTGTGCTTGGTGAGGTTACTGTCAGCTCTGTGTTCAGTGGTCTGTGTCAGAGTCTCTTCAGCAGCTGCAGTCGGTTCCTGCTGTAACAGCTCAGTGTCTCTGCAGCCTGACTGAGGGAGGTTTTTGTACGACTACAAATCACTGTGTGAACACCCCACCACTGTGGTAACTCTGACAGTAATAAACTGCTGCATCTTCAGTCTGAACTCCACTGATGGTCAAAGTGAAGTCAGAGCTGCTTCCACTGCCACTAAACCGAGCTGGTGTTCCTGAATGACGTGTGCTCACCAATTTTATTAGGAGCTTTGGAGGCTGTCCAGATTTCTGTTGGTACCAGCACATTCTCTCACCATGACTGTCACTGTAAACAGCTTTGTTTGTTTTACAGGTGAGAGTGACAGTGGATCCTGGAGTAGATGTCTCTACTGGAGGCTGAGTCACAGTCACCTGACCGCTGCATCCTGCAGACAAAAACAAATCATTCAATTATCAGCAGAAATAAATGAGAGAAAAGGCAGCACATCATGTTTGAAATGTTGCTGAGTGAATGAACCTGTGAAACAGCAGCAGGCCAGCGTCCAGATGAGGATGGTGATGAGAGTCATGGTGGTTGTGGTTTCTGCTGTGTTGACTGACAGATCTGAGTCCTGCAGTGTTGAACTCACAGGACTATAAACCTTCTCAGTTCACTGGAGGATCAGCTGACGATGCAAAGCCTCGTCTCTATGGAAATTATTCCTCTGCTCTCAACACACTGAAGGCAACGTGGGACACAAAATCAGGAGAAATACTGCTGTTTTTTAGTTTGTTTTCTAATACTGATCTTCTTCATATTCTTCTCTATGTTCATTAATTTTCAAATTAAACTGTAAACTGTGTGGCATAAACATTAAACCATCATTAAATAAATTGTGAATTATATTGAATGAGGGTCTTTGTTTCTTTTACAATGTATTCATTATAAAAAATACTGTCTTAATCAACCTAATATCATCCCTGATATGATACTATACCTCATAGTAGGGATGTTTGTGTTTTTATAACTTTGTGACATTTCAATTGAATATAGTTTATTTTGAGTATAAAATCATTTGCAGCTTTATAAAGAAGAGTAATAAAAAGGAAATTGTTGTTTGTACTATTGTTATTTAGATTGTTTCGTGCAGCTATCAGTAGAGAAACTGTTCAGTGGCGATTGACCAACAATAATGTAACTTTCCAATCTTACTCATGAATAGATTTTATTAACTGACATGGATTGAAGTTTAGAACTGCAACTGGAAGAGCATCTGTGAGTTTGTTTCAGTTTTATTTAGATTCATTGTGGTTCTGCTTGATGACTCTTGTGTTCACTGGACCAGTTATCCTCATCACAGTCTCTTCACCAACCCTCTGCACCTGCAGCAGGCCGTTTTCACTTCAGTCAAACTGAAGGAGGTTTTTGTACGGCTCTAAATCACTGTGTGAACACTCCACCACCATGGTAGCCCAGACAGTAATAATCTCCAGCATCGTCAGCCTCAACACCACTGATGGTTAGAGTGTATTGAGAACCAGAGCTACTGCCAACGAATCGAGACGGAGTGCCAGTGAAGTGAGTTGATGCTCTGTAAATAAGAAGTTTGGGAGCCTGTCCAGGTTTCTGAAGGTACCAACTGAGATCAGCACCAATATCTGAACTCCCTGTGGCGCTGATGGTCACTGACCCTCCAACACTAACAGACTTGGATTTGTCAGTCTGAGTCAGAAATTTGTTTGCAGAAGACTCTGAAATGAATAATTAAATACAAATCTTGAGAACCAACACAGATTATGTTAAATTATACATTAACTAAAGCCAGATTTTAGGCACAAGGCGAGGTAAGTGATCTTTACATCAAATTAGCGTTTGATAATTTAACAGTGTTAGATAAATGCAAAAAAAGTTTCTCACCCTGACTCAGAAAACCCAACATGACAATCAGAGCTACTGGCAACTTCATCGTGATGCAGTTTTCAGTGTGAGGGCATGAAACAGTTCAGACTCTCTGTGACATAAATACTTGAGGAGAACTCTGAGGAGCAGTGATGCATTAAAGTCATGCAAAATACATCGGTGCACACCTGTCCTTGTGGAACTGAAAGGGAGAGATGAAGTGGAGTAAGTACAGGCTACATCTCCCTGGGGAATGACTAAGCACATGTAGAAACTTGAAACTTCCAGTTCCTTATCAGTCCCAAAGTCCTTTGTGCTCATAAATGGAAGCAGGCTGCCCTCTGCTGGCACTCCAGGTTCACAACAACTCCCTACTTTAATGAGGTGGATTTTGTACTCTGTCCTTATTTTCATAATCATGTAAATCAATCAGTTATTCCAGATCCTCCAGGAAAGAGAAACTAAACATTCAAACAGAGACCATGAATGTAACCTACTGTAACCTAAGTGTTCCCGCACTTTTATGAGGTGAGATTCTACAGGTATACTGCTTAAAACATATAAAAGGTCATAATAGACATTTGCTGTTAACTGGTGATTTGCATATATTTTATATTTAAGTTTATATACCAACTGTTACCATTTTTGAAGATATTCATTTATTTATCTATTTATTTAACAATTTGTTTGTTTACAACCCATAACATTTATCACAAATGCTCGACTTTGCCTAACATTATCTTGTCAATACATTTAAACAATACAGCTGTACTAAATATAAAAGTTTAGTCCTATATTTTTATGTATACTATATACAGTATATTGTGCAATCGCTTGCCTGTTGAGATAAAGATAAAGTTGAAAGCCCTGGAAAAAACTAGGAAATGGATTTTAAGTTAGGATTTTCTTCAGGTTTGTTTTTTTTTTTTTTTTTTTAGATTTCCTTTGTCAAACTAAACATTACATTTTCCAGTATGTCTTTCCTTGACAAACACTAGGCCATGTTCAGGAATCAGGGGCAGTACAACATTTTAAACAGCTTCTACATAAAAAAAAGTATAACTTGAATCCAGTGGTCGAAAGTAAAAGGTAAATTGAACAATCTAGAGGTGAATACTTTTTACTCTTTACATTTAGCCTATTTGATGTCCACACTAACTAGTTTCTTTGCAAATTAAAATAATACATCTAAAACATATGATTATTATAAAATATGATGCAAATTTACTGATGGAAGAACCAAGCAGTATATAAAGTACCTCAACCTAAACCAGCTAAAACATTCAAAAGCTACTTTTGATACATAAGTAGGCTACATTTGGACACTAGCTTTACATCCTCATGTTTTGGGGTCCCACGGCCCCGATGCTGCATGTGTAAAAATTCTACTAAAAGTTACAGAATCAACCAGTTCTTTAAAAGTTTCTTTTCTTTTCTTCTGACCCTATCAAAACCCAGTGTGTATTAGAAAAGGATTAAAGTGGTAGGCCTTTCTCTCTCCCACAAACTGGACTTGCACATTTGTCTATACTAAACCGTACACAAACAATATTTTGCAATATTTTGCACATTCCTCGCAGTTTTAGTTTTATTCATTATCCTCTACAAAAGACACATAGCACATATTTAGTAAATTTCTGTTCATATTCTGTACTGTAAATCATACTTACTTAGCACTAGCACTGTATTATTTTAAAATACAACACTTATGTATACCCTTGCACCTTGCACTGCTTGTCTTGTCTTGTCTGTACTTGTCTGTAATTGTCTGAACTTGTTACGCATCAATACACCACAGCAAATTCCTTGTATGTGAAAACCTACTTGGCAATAAACCCAATTCTGATTCTGATGAAAGACAAAAATATGGAAATAAGAGATAACATAAGAAATGAGAGACTTTATTGTCATCCATCTTCATACAGTGCAATACAGTGGAGTACATAGAGGGGTGAAATTGTGTAACTTAATGATGCAACATTAAGTGGAGTGAAGCAAACATTCAAACTAAAATGGAGGTGCAAACTAAAGCGGACAGGAAATAAGGTACAACATGGAGTAGGGAGGGTTATAAAAACATAAATGTATAAACATAAATGTAAATGACCATAAAGCATTGATACCACACCAAATAAGGAAACATTTCATTATTTATTTTTTTTTTGTACCTTTTCCTGATCTCACTTTGGGGCCTAACGGACGGCCCCAGAGACTTGAGGGGAAAAAAACTCCAGAAGAATAAAAGAAACACAAAAAGACCTCTCACGTGTTTGAGGATTTGGTGGAGGTAGCCATGTGTGCAGAGGAACTACAGTCACATGTCCTGAGGTAAAGCAGAAAACCCACTGTATTATTAAGTTTCACAGCTGCTGGGCAGGTAAAGATGAGTGTCATCAGCTCAAAAGCAAAGTAAAGAGATATCGAGCACATAAAACAGGCTTTATGTATGTGTTTTTTTTTTTGTTTTTTTTTTAATTTTTTTACCTGTTTAAAAGACCTTCAGCCTGCAGCTCAAACCGTCTCAATCACCTGCGGCAGTGGAGCGGACTCACCGGAGCTCTGTGATTGGTCAGCGGGACCCTGCCACACTCCTCCCCCCTCTGCCGGCGCCTGCAGCCGGCCTCCCACAGGCGACTTCCCCCGCCGAGCGGAGTGACTGAAACAACCCCCATCCCCTTTTTTTTTTTTTTCTCTTTTTTATTATTTCTAATCACAAATCACAATCCCTCGAGCGTGTGACCTTCGGAAAGCCCCACGATGAGTCAGTTCAAGGAGCGCTTCGTGGCTCTGCTCCGCGAGAAAAACTTCGTGACGGACCAGCTGGCGACGCTGGAGCAGAAGACGGGAGTGAAGAGGGAGTACATCGCCCTGGGTACGTGATCGGCCTCGGAGGAGGGGGAAAAAAAAACAGGACATAGTCAAACTTTTCTCGCGTGTGCTTTGACGTGCCGGGGTTAATGGTGTGCAGCGTCTCCCTGCAGACCTGCAGGCCTGCGTTGACTTGAGCTCTTTTCTGCCACTCAAACTGGCAGCCGGTTGCGGTCTCGCTGTCGCACGACTTGACTTTTCAGAGCAGGTTTCGTATCCTGTGCCGCTGGCTCGCTCTGTTGCCCCTCTCAGGCACGAACAAAGTCCATTCACATCATGTCTTTGTGCTGCATTGCAAGATCAGAGCGGGCATGTGTAATCTCCTTTTAGTCACACCTGTTTCTGGGATATTGCTGCTGAAATGAAGTGGCTCTTCTGTCCCAGGACGGCCACCAGCTGGTCCCAGGGGTATTTTTATCCCATCCTGAAATATCCCCTGCCAGGGCAGCTATGGAAGGAGATTCTGGGATGGCTGCTTTAGGTTAAACTGCAGGCTGCCCTCAGTTGGCACCCGGGAGTTGTGTTTTGACACCGCTCTGTTGTCAGTGTGCACAGTGGAAGTCAATAAAGACCAGACAACCTCAGGCTGTGGAGTCAACGTTTTGTCTGCACTGGCACTCCCTTACTGGAAACATGTTAGCCAGGGGTGACCTACATTCACAGCCACTGTCTCTACCCAAAATTGATCTGCACAGATGTGTGTTCACAGCATGAGAGGGGGTGTGCATGTTAACTGTATGTGAAATGTGTTGTCGGTGTTCAGCCGCGCTATATCAGACCTTGATCTCCAGCGTGTTTGCAAATAGCCCGAGAATATTTGCCTTCTCAGTTAGGGTTTACTGCATCAAATATAGCACAAACATCATAGGGCAACTGATATTGGATTTTGGAGGCCGATATGGACATGGACAAAAAATCTGATAATGTATTGGCAGATTTTTATTTTCAAGCATAATACACACTACTTTGTCTTGGTAAGGATCCTTTAAATTTAGTTCTTAAACAACTGTGACCAAGATATGTACTAAGTGAGATAATGAACAGCTGGAAAATAAACGTATAAGGTGTCTCAGGTGGACAAACTATGTAATGGAAACACACTGTAAACTAGAGTTTAAATGATCAGTCAAGCAATCGATTAGTTGATTGAAAACTACCCCGAACATGTCTTTGGCATTTCTGTACTGCAGTTTCTTGGTGTTATTCAGCTGACATTAACCACGATAGTGATGTATGTGTGATATATGGGCCGATATATAACACAGGTGATCTATCGTGCTGCGTTCATTCAGATCTGTATTCAAATACCTCCAGATTTTTGTCCCACAGACAATACCAAACCAGCTTGCCAAATAAATACCGCTTGACTCCTCTCAACCCTGCATTTAGCAGAAGGTAGACCCAGACAGAGCAGCCAAATTATACCATGACCAAAACTGTCTTGTTTGTGTCTTCTTAGCTTTTTAGTGAGGCAACAGCCATTCATTTTAAACTTTGTCCCCATTGCAGGCTTGTCACAAACGTGTGCCCTGATAATAGGTTGCATACAAGAAATTCTTTCCTGCTGGCTCATTATAATGTTAAGTTGTACTTTGCCTTGGCGGACATGTCAGTCGTGCACAGTTACAAAGTGGTGTCCGTTAAACTGTCATCTGTTTTAGCTGATCTAACGTCTCAAGTTCATGCTGACTCCTGTGACACTCTAATGTGTGAAGACTAATGTGCTGACTGGCTCAGAGAGATGTCTCATCTCTACTGCAGCCAAACTAAGTGAGTGGCCGTTGTTTGTTAGTTTCATATTTTTAAAAGCTAACTTCAACCCCTCCTCCACTGTACTCTTAACAATAGTTTTTTGTGATGATTTGAGGCTAAGAGGAACTGAATTCTCACATGAATCACAACTTCTGCAACTCTAATGAGTAGTTTGAGTCATACAGTACTGGATTACACAACTTTGTAAATGCCTTTGTGCCCCTTTTTTTTTTTTTTTAGCTTTTCCACAAGACGGACATGTGTTTTCATTTAAGGCTGTACAATTTAAATTATGTCACATGGTGGATGCATTGTTCATTTTCTTAGAGCAGTTCAGGAGTTGCTTACTCACAGTATAGAGCCAGATGGCATGCAGGTTTGGAAATGTCTGTTGCAGTCAAAAAGATCCTACAGTCAGCTTTTTATTATTCATCACTGACTAATTAAATTTTATTTTTTTCCTATACAGAGCGTTGCCGTGCAGATCGGAGTATTTGCTTATGTCAGTTGCCGTCTCCCCAGGGTCTTCCATTTCAACCAGTTTTTCCAGTTTTGCCTTCACTGAGGGGAGATGGGCAGCCTGGGAATTGCATGGATATTTGTATATGAGCTGGGAGAAACAAATGAGATGTAAAGAGCAGGCAGTGGTTAGGACAGTATCAAAGGCTTTTAGTGCTTTTGATACTGTGTGACTTCATTATGTTTATGGCAGCTGAGTTTCATATCAACAGTTGAGTTTTGCCTAAATTTAAATGATATAATGCATTACCCGCACAGACAACTGCTTGAAGGTTAGACCTTCATTCCTCTTGTCCTGCTTTGCATTAAACCTGTCTCCAGGTTTGTGTGAAAAACAGACACAAAAGCTGTGAAAAAGATCTGGAATTTTAAATTGTTTTATAGGCCTGGGAGTGTTTAGTGTTAAAAAGAAAAAATGCATTTTGAATGACAAAAATGACCTTTTTGATAACCTAAGGGGAGAAAAAAATCAATAATTTAGAGAAATCAATCACTAATGGAAGAAATTGATAGGTTAAAATGGCTGGTCAGACTGCAGTGTATTTGCTTTGAAGTCAACATCATCATCAACTCCACACATCTGAGAAGCTAGAACCAGCAATTGTTTGGTTTTTTTATTATTTTTTTTAAATGCCTGAAACAATTAATTGGTTATCAAAAGTATTGCAGAAAAAGTTTCTATGGATTGACTAATGGATTAATAAACCAGTAATTTCAGATCTAAACCAGTAATTTCAGATCTAAATGCACAACAAAGTATATAAATTAGTTGGAAATACCTGTTTGCATTTATTAAGATTGCTTTGTACTTTACACATACATTGTAATAGTAATACTTTTTTTTTTTTGGGTAATGTTAATGTTAAAGTTAAAGTTATGGAAAATCAATGGCATTTGTGGAATTTCTCACATACTTGAGGTGTACAGTACAGCCCAGGCTATTTCCCATGACTGTGCTACTTTGTGATGTATTAAAGGTTGACTCTGCCACTGACTGGATTGGAATAGCACTGTTTGACTTGTGTTTAGTGCTCCTCCTCATCCTGGTACTGTGCTGTCCTGACATCCTGCTCTCAGAAACAGGGGCTGTTGAACAGGGCTTGACATTAGAGTTGTTTGTCAAGTAACTGGATAACCTGACTCTCCCCTTCCTGTCCCACCTTCTGCTGTCCCATCACTGAAGCCTCTCATCTCTGTCCCTCTGCAGGTGTTCTGAGTTTTCTCGGGCTGTATCTTCTGTTCGGATACGGAGCCTCACTGCTCTGCAACCTGATTGGCTTTGCCTATCCAGCATATTTCTCGTATGTATGGAGTTAAGCATATTTCGACAAATGCCAAAATGACACAATATGTAGCAGGGGTTTTTTTTTGGCAATTCTGTCATTTTATTTAGCTAATTTAATGTTTCAGCAACAGGCTCTTGTTCAACAAGTGAACCCACTCGCACGAATACTTTGGCAATCTGCTGGAACATTTTAAAATCACCTAGCAAAAATATATAGAAAATATTATAGAATATACACACACACACACACACACACACACACACACACACACACAGACATATATATATTTATGAAATGCCAACCAGCAGACATTTTGAGTTTTCTTAGTAGGAAATCCATAGGTGTATCAATTACTATGGCTCTGTCCAGTCAAGCACAATACCAGAGCTTGACTGTTTACCTCATCTGTACCTTAACAGGCTGTTTCCCTGGAGGACATTTTGACATGTTGCAGTAGAAAAGGCACACGTATTAATATTAAATAAATGTGTTGTCTTAACACAATACTTGCCCGCTCATATGTACATTGAAAGATTTACTGGTCCCCTGTTGTACTAAGACACACTCACATGCCCATTAATCTGAACCTATGCTTGAAGTGCTGCTTCAAGGTACCCTGTGGATTTTTTTTATTGTAGGCAAACAGGTTTTTAAACATTCAATTTTCTTCACCGAACACATTGTGTCTGTCCTTCAGGACTAACAAACATGCAAACCCATAGTGCATGCTGGTACTTCATCAAAACTCCACAGCATACTTTTAAATCCACCCCGCAGTTCAGACTTAATATTTATGTACTGTTTAAGTCATGAACTCATCAGTCTCCTGAATCAAACATGTCCTCCTGTCCATTCAGCATTAAGGCCATCGAGAGCACTGCTAAGGAGGATGATACACAGTGGCTGACCTACTGGGTTGTTTATGGAGTCTTCAGCATCGTCGAGGCCTTCTCTGACATCTTCCTCTTCTGGTTCCCCTTTTACTATGCTGGCAAGGTAGGCTGACCTTTTAGTTTAAAGGGTGTTTTTGTGTGGCTGATATTTTGTACTATATATTGTACTATATAAAGTAGTCTTATCATTTTATTACTTTCACTATCTAGCTCCTCTGTATGAAGTTGACGCCTGACCCAAAGTTTACTTTCACTGTTAAACCACACACAGTCATGTGGTGTTGAGTCACACGAGGTGTCTCTACATCATAACTTTCCAACAGCACACTCTTGTGGACTTGTCTTGTAATGGCAAAGTGTGTGTGTGTGTGTGTGTGTGTGTGTGTGTGTGTGTGCGCGCGCGCTTACACTTGTTCAATGCACAAGGTTGTGTATTATAGGGCTGCAACTAACAACTATTTTTTAGCATAGTATTTAAGATCTGCCCCCTGCTCTCTCCTCAGTGTTTGTTCCTGATATGGTGTATGGCTCCGGTGACGTGGAACGGTTCTGACATCTTGTACAAGCGTGTGATCCGGCCATTTTTCCTGAAGCACCAGGCTACCATGGACAATATGGTCAGCGATCTGAGTGCCAAGGCTAAGAACATAACTGAGACCGTCACAAAGGAGGGTGAGCCAACTACAGTATACATGCAAGTACATCCACATCCACATACTGTAGCAACACAGTCTCACAACAGACAAACATCTGTATCACCACACACAGGGCTGGGCAATACAACCTGAAATCAATATCACAATTAATTGCCACATTCACCTAGGTATCTATTAATAAATTATATCTTATTGAAGACACCTGTGCACAAGATTCTCAGTCCTCACAGTGAAGCTCGTGTTAATTATCATAAATTATGACTGAGTAATATTTATGTAACATTCAGTACTTAAGAACACTTTTAGATATATTTTTGCTAAAACAGGTGAAATGGGCTCTATTTGACATCTCTTGTGACTATCAAAATAAGAATTATTAAGTATTAGTTTTGAATAACAGTATCAAGGCTATCAGCCAGATGTTTTAGGTTATGGAGTGAAAATATTTTAACAAAAGTATGCGTAATCGACTGCGTCTGGCATGGCTTTCTTCGGCCTCCAGCCTGTGGTCTAGGGACACTCCTTAGTTGGTCCAGTTCTGGGTTGTAGCTAACTTCAGGGCTGCTGGTAAACAAAACCCAGGAACTCCGCTTGGTTCCTAGCAGCTTTTCTTCAATATTTGAGTGGTTTTGTATTTCTGAGTCAGACCGGACACGCATAACTACATTGTTTAAAATACCACAGTGGAGTAATGCTGACTCAAGCAAACTCTGGCTGGTTGTACTTTCAGGTGCATTACAGGGGTAGGTGGCAGCCTGTGCAAAGGAATTAATTTATCGAGCGTGACTGAAATTAGGTCAGTTAGAGAGTTAAAAATGTTGGGTAACTTTGTTATTAATTGCCCAGCCCTAACCTTACAGATTCAAACTGTTAAAAATGCATCCTCAAATACAGTAATCATTTAGTATCTTTGAATCTTTTTTTGCCTTTCTGTGAAATATTTTTTTTTTCTCCTCTGTTTGCTCCATCAGCTGTTAACCGGGCCCTTAACCATGACAAGGACCAGTGAGAAACATGGGAAGGCTTTGTGTATGTGTGTTTGGGTACTTGAAAGGGTGACTAAATGAGTGTTTGTTTGTTGTTTTGATCTTGGTTTGTCCTCACTCCGTCCATGACGAATGATGATGATCAGCACACCCGTCATGTGGTAAAATGAAGCTTCACACTCCTGAAAATATATAAAAGCTTGTTTGTGTGTTCAAATCTGTTTACTGCCATCGGTACTGCCAAGACAATCGGTGAAACTGTGACCTTTTATGTGATCTTAATTTCTTTTGTTGTAGTGTGACAAAATGAAGTGGAAAGAAATGCGTCGAAAGCAAAAATGACGATTGTGCACCGACAGGTTTCAGCCACACTGGTCAATATTAGTCAATAATATGTCTGTTTGAGCCGTTATTGACAAAAACTGAGGCTGAAAACATTACGGTTATAGAAAAGGGTTGTCTTCAAATGTGTCCATAAACGGATGTTTTGACATTGTTAAGCAAAACTGGAACTTTTACATTTCATTTATGTCTTCTTGCTCTTAAAAGCTTTACTCTTGCATGTTCCAAGCAGCATTTAAAGTCTGTTTGAGCTATTGGGAAGGTTGTCAATCTGTAAATTTAACTGGATGACTTCTGCCTTTTGATATGTCTTAATTTATCATCTCGTAATGATGAAACAATAAAACTGGAACCCTAATGAACCGAAGAACAGTGTCTGCCTGTCTTGTCTTTAAACTTTCAGATTTATTTCTGTTTCTTCTTGTGCCCTCTCTCCAAGCAGTGTCATTCTTCACAAAGTGGGAAATGGGATTTTATTTGGCCCAAATTACAATGTTCATGCACCAGTGGTTTCTGTAATTGTTTTTTTATAGCAGTGGGTAAGTCAGGGAAATTGTATTTCTGGATCCATAACCTCTGCAGATTTGGTTATAGTTCATTTTGCAGCACCAAATTTCTTCTTGTTAATGAACTTTATCTGCAGTAATTGTAAATGGTGCCCAAATATCTCGCTCTGTGCCTTTTGAAAATATTCAAAGTGACAGTTACCCTTTTCCAAATGGTTATATATCCATTTAAAGAATGATTACCCCTAACCGTACCTTACTTTCTTTATTAAACATCTCTGATCTACAGAATGTGCATACAGAATACATGTAATTCAAATTTTCAGTTGTAGCTGTAGATGATTTAGATTTAAACTTTAGATTTAGTATTATTTGAGATTTTCTGTAGCAGGAAATGTTTGTTTTTTGTTATTTGCTGCAGGGAAATTTGCTCTCCCATCCTATGTATCCACTTGATCTTTTGACCTGTCATCCTCAAGCACATTTACTGGCATTCAGATGGCCTAACCACTCGCTTTAATTCGTGTTTGGCTCTGTATTCACGCTTGAGGGGCTCTGAATGAGAGGCCCTTTGTGTTCGTGCACTGGATGTAATGCATGGGAAATGGTGGATGGAGCCGGTGCGATGGCCACACACCGCCACGGAGAGAGGAAGCACCCATCTGGAAATGGCTGCCGTGATGATGTGTCTGCTGGATGTTTGTTATGTATCCCCTTAGCTGCCGGTGGCCGACAGGTTATTGATTACTCGGAGATTGGACAAAGAAACCAATCATTGCATCGTGTTGCTGCGTGGTTTGATCCAAGGTCTTGTATTGACTGTGCGGCTTGTAATGGCATAGGACAGTAGACGATGAGCTGAAGAGAAGGGGATCAAGAGAAAAAGGAGTGAACGTATGCAAGCTTATTTTAGACATACACCAACATTTTTCAGATGCCTTTTCTTATTACAGACTGCTTTTTAGCCACGCAAGAGTAGCACAGCTCTACAAATGGCAAAGTCTTATCAATTTGTCCGTCAGACTGAATATCTCAGCTATTGAATAGATTGACATGAAGTTTTATACAGACGTTCATGTTCCCCAGAGGATGAATCCCACTGACTTTGGTGGTCCCCTGACCTGTGCCACTAGCAGGCCGCCACATTTTAGTTTTTGGTGAAATGTTGGATGGATCGCCATGAAGTTTGGTACAGATATTCATGGTGCCCAGATGATGAATCCTAATGATTTTTGGTGATGCTCTAAATTTTAATGTATCCTCGCCAGCAGGTCAAAGTTTTCACAGAAACATCTCAACAATCCTACTGACTTTGGTGACCCCCCCTAATTTGAAATCTAGAGCCACAATCTGGTTAATCTAAATTAGTGAGCATGGTAAACATCAACATGTTATCCTTGTCACTGTGAGCATGTTAGCATGGCTGTAGACATTTAGTTGCGTTGTCTTGGCACTCAAAGGACTTCTTGTACAACTAGAGATTTTAAAGTTAATTTTTGTCCATGAATACCTGAATAATGATATTAGGAAACTTTGACAGGGCCCAACAGTTACCCCTGTATTCTATTGCAGATAACACACTCAGGCTTATTACAAATAAGGTAATAGTAATGTTAACCCAGGACGGTAAGAAGACTTCTCCTCCCTGATGTTCTGCTCATGATTTGCCCCCCCCCCCCCACGACTTAAACAACAGTGCTACCTTTTCTGCAGTTCCCAGGCTCGCCGACAGAGGGAGACAAACACCAGGCTGTCTGCGTGGAGACTTGGTGAGTCATACAGAGAAACGGTCACGTACTGACAAACAGCTCACAACAAGGCCCGGTCCGACTCGGCCACAGGCCTTTACTAGCACCGGGGCTATGCCTCCTCACACTTTCACGAGTGAAATGAAGCGAAATGAAAGAAATGTTCTCATCCCTGCCGACGTGGACTGAGAATTGATTTGGCCGCCTTTGCACTGGGCCGGTTCACTTCCTGGTTTATCGACTCTCTGATCTCTCACTGTTCACCACCAGTGTCAGCCTACATGTTGTTGTGTTCAGTACGTTCAGCCTATAGTCTTTCTGTACACGGCCCACGTGTTCGTGGATCTCTCCATGGTGCTGAAACACAATCAGGTCGCTGTCCGTGGTGCTGATCCTGGACCGGACATCTGGAGAGGTGATTTTGTTTTACCAAAAGCTGACTTCACATATGGCCTTATTAATAAAACTAAGTGCAAAGCATTCAGTCATGTATTTCCACTATCTCTAGATGCCCTCTCTTGGTATAATTTACATCTGATACAGTTATAGCTCTGATGTTATGTAAACTGCGTTTATATCACTTTTATTTATGTAGAAAAGTATAAGAACTTAAGCACTTAAGGTGGTTTTACCATGTGACTTCATCCAATGAATCCGACCATTCTGACATTTTACTCTCAAGAGATTTCACTCAAAATTTCGCGTTTAAGTCGTTTTTTAAATTTCTGCTGCTGTAGGCCAAAGTGAAAGTGACATAAATCTGCCTGAGTTGGCCCTGGAGATATCTGGTAGCTCCAGTATGCTTGGCTGTGGCTGAAACATCGACAAAATCATTTGGAAATGAAATGGGGCTCTGCTTGGGTTACATTTTTGACCGTGAATTTAATTTCACCAATTGGGCTGCTTTAATGTGATCTGCTGCTCAGGGACCATCACTATTTTTCCTTCCCGGGTGTCTTAGATATTTAATATTACATGTGATTAGATTGTGGCTCTACATAGGAATATCAGGATAGCATGTAAAGTGTCTTTTTATTAATGCCATTTTCTGTCGTTTTCTTTCCTTAGTTTCGGTTTTTTTGGCACTATCTCGTGGTGAAATTCCCATAGTTGCACCCATCCAGGATAAAACACATTTCTTTTTAGAGGAACTCCTTTTTTTCCTTTTTTTTTTTTTTTAAATATCTCATCTTGCTGGCATCCAACCACTAGGAAGTGTATGAACTGAAGGAAATTCAAGTGTGGACAGAAAAGGGAGAGGGCATAGCACCTCCCACGTCCTATCTGCGATAGAGAGGAAGGGAGAGAGAGCGCGACAGAGAGTCTGCTGTGGTGGTGTTGGAAATCGGACGACATGAGCTCTACATGAACCGTGTAAAATGCTTTAAGACGCTTTCGGCGTTTGTCTTTCACCCGTCTCACCCGAGGACGAGCCTGAAGCGGAGCTGTACTTCACGACCAGGTACGGAGCCGCTGCTCATCCCCATCTTAGATGGAGGTTGGATGTTGGGATTGAGCGTCGCCGCGGCGCCTCTGCCCGGCTGGTGCGGGACAACACATCTCTTTTTTTATTTATTTATTTATTTTTTTTATTTTTATTTTTTAAATCTTGTCTTTGTTGATCGAAACCGGCTCCTATCGCCACTCACGTTTGCGTTCGGTAACCTCGGTCGTGTGAATTGTATGTGGCCCGTGCCCGCTCAGCCATATTGGCCGTCAGCAGGAGAGAGAGAGAGAGAGAGAGGGCAGAGATATGAGGGTGTTGGGTTTATCATATTGCTTTGAAGAGTAAAGGGAGGTGGAGGATTGGGGGGGGGGGGGGGGGGGGGTCGCTGCGACTGCGAAACGACGGCACCGCTGCGAGATGGCGATCCTCTGGTATTTTATGAATGAACCAGGCGGAGTAGGGTGGTCTGTAATGGCGTTGCGCACCAATCTGCGGACAAGCCCTCTGCCGCCAGCCTCTCCTGGCTCCGGCTCAGGCGGAGGCGCGCGTCAACCTTAGACTGTGGACTAATAATGACGCCAGCGTGACGCATGAAGCCCCGATTTTTTTCGTGGCAAACGCCGCGGTTAATCCTCCATCTGCGCGTCTCCGAGTCTCCTCCTCCGTGCCTGATGCGCTGTCTTGTTGCGGGGTCTCAGGACTGGAGAGGAGAGCCGTCATGACGCGCAAAAAAAAAGGAGTTTGTGAATCATTCAGGCCTTCTCCATGTATGCGTGAATATGTATGTGACTCGACTTCCTGTATGCATTGAGCGCTGCCAGTCATGGGTGTGTGTGAGTGTGTGAGTGTGTGTGTGTGTGTGTGTGTGTGTGGGTTGCAGGCTTTGCGAGAGCGAAGGCAGTAAATCCTGTGATTAAGCTTTAAAGTGTGTGGTTGAGAGTAGCGTAGAGATGCAGATGTTAAAGCATGCATGTGTTGGGGGGGGGGGGGGGGGGGGGGGGTGTCAGTGTCCTGCTCGCCTGTCCGCTTGTCTGTCTTGAATAGTCACAGCACGGTTGCATAAGAACACTTCTCTCTGCAAATCCAGGACAAAGAAATGACTCAATACGTGGTAACAAGCAGAAACACAGGAGGAAGAGATGATGCTGGTAATGATGCAGACGTTTCTGTATGGACGCTGATAATTCATGATGATGATGAGTGTGGGGGTATATATATGTTTTTATTATTATTATTATTATTATTTTAGCTAAGACCCATTAAACCACACTGGTGGCCAGATGCTGAGAAAGATGTGAAATATGTTGGGGAGGTCACTTGTGTCTGCTGATGTGTGGAGCCAGTGGCCAGCTGCACACACACAAGCAGCCCCAGTTTTCTGCAATTATCATGATCGTGTCAGGTCAGTTTGAGGCTTCAGAGAATGAAAAATGAAAAATATTATAAATAATAATAATAATAAAGTATATTATATAAAGTAGCGCTTATCACTTATGTGGCCAGAAGATGCAGAAACATGCCTATGAGCTTTTTCTGGCTGATAAAATGTGGTAGGGACAGACATTTTTAAAAAGCTTCCCTTTTGTTAAAAAAATTAATGTCAAGAAGCTTTCATTTAATGTTTGCAGCCTGTGTGAAGTTGTTGTTTTGTTGGATGGCTGCCATTTATAATTAGTGAAAATGAGTGAATTTGACAGGCGCAATAAATTATTCCTGAATAAATAAAGAAAAAATACCCAAAACATTATATATATAGTCATTTTTATTCTTGTATTTGTATTTAGTTCTATTTATACCTCCAACTGAACTTATGTTCCTGTACATATTGTTTATGTAGAACATTTTAGTAAATATAAAGAAGGAATCAGTTGATAATGCTGCAACAGCAATAGGTGAGCTACATTTGATTGTAAACTAAATCTCACTTTGTGTATCTACAAACTGGGCATTTAATTGGAAGCATGATTCATAACTAAATCATAAGGAGTAGCAGCCCCTTGATGACTAACATTCAGGCTTGATTTACAATCAGTCAAATCTCAAAAGCATGAAACAAAAATAGGTTCTCGTCTCAAACAGAGTTTACTGTGCTTTGTAATGCTTGTTTGAATCTGAGAAGTGACAGCAGAAGTTTTATCTTCACCTGGTTATTATAATTGATACAAATAGTTAACTGCTGTCTCCTCATAATGTTTAAGTCTGTCTGTTGCTTTGACAGCACAAGTCTAGTCAAGTGCACCATCACTGTTGAGCACTTTTGAGCTATATATAACTATGTACTGCATAATGTCTGCTTTAATACTGGAACAGATCAATGCTAAAGTGTTTTGGTTGTTCTGACAGCATCAGCTTATTTGATAGGTCAATACAGTCTTCATTATACATGGCATTAGGCAGGATTTTCTTGCTCCTGTGCATAACTAATCGAAGGCCAGGATGGCTGTTCTGGTCTATTATGCACACTGTGACCTCTGAGTTATTGTGTTTTATTTGACATTTTGTTCAAATATCAGCCGTTCATTTAATGTAGAACACCATGACCACCACCCATCCTTAAATCAGTATAAAGAAAATATAAGAACTGAGAGAAAATGGAACATATTTTGTGGTTTGAGATACAGAACAGTGAACGGTCAGTCTCTTATAATCCCAGTTGCATCATGGGAGCATCACAAGCAGTTTGGTGCGGGATTCCCTTGTTGTCTCTGCTTTTAACCATCTGTGCTGCTATTAGACGTGGATCAACTGGTATTATAAAAAAGCTGTGCCTGGTTGATCTCGCCTGTAGAAACCTGTGGACTCAATCCAAAACTACCAACCCTGTCACCATCTGTCACTGCAGGCAAGTTTCTGCAACACACGCCACCAGTCTGTAGTTAGTGCTTCAGTCAGGTGGGGGCCTTTGCAGCGTCTAAAAATAGACTTTCTTGAACAGAATAAATGTGAAAACATTATGCAGACGTTAAAACACACCTGGTTGTTTTTTTACCTGTGCTGGGAACTGAATTTTCTTTCTCTTTCTTGGCCCAATTCTGAGGTTAATAGCCAAATGCCTCCGTGTTTCTCAGATTGCCAGGCCCTGGTATTAGCAGGGTCTTATGGAGAGGCCAGACGGAGCAACCCAGGGTTCCCCAGGTCAAGCTAATACTCGGTACTAATACACACTGAAAGACTAATTACATGGCCATCTTGCATCCAGTCCCGTGTTAAAACTGTTGCAAAGGATCAGCCTGATTATGGCTGTAAGGTATAATTACAGCTCAGGAATCAATCTGCCAGAGGGGGAAATGTTTTCCTAAAATGTTATTAAAAGTGCACATTTACTATATATTTTCATATTGTGATTTTCATATTCATTCAGGGATTTTCATTTGCTGATAGTAGTTGCATGTAGAGTGATGTTTTAGATAGATAGATAGATAGATAGATTACTTTATTCATCCCCGAAGGGAAATTAGGTAGGAAATTAGGTTTTGGATATAGACTGTAACACTAAAGCTCAGTATGGCTGGTTATTTAGTTTAAATAAAGGGGAGGGAAGTCGTCATAGTCGGCATAAAAAACATACATCATTGGAAATTCACATATTAATATCTTTTAAATATTAAAAACTGTTATTTATTTTTGCCTATTTTCTATTCCTGTTACTATTCCTATTATTGTAAATATTTTTAATTGTTAGGATTTTCATGGACTCAAACCCAAGTTT
Source organism: Lateolabrax maculatus (assembly GCA_031216445.1). Lineage (NCBI taxonomy): Eukaryota > Metazoa > Chordata > Actinopteri > Acropomatiformes > Lateolabracidae > Lateolabrax > Lateolabrax maculatus. The sequence goes on along the minus strand of CM062205.1, from coordinate 17,821,589 downwards.
TGATGCTATTTATGGTATACTTTTTTTTTTTTTTGCAACAGCCATTTAATGTAATTCTAGTTGTGTAATTACTTCTCATACTATTAGTATTAGTAGTTTTCATCATTAGTGGCAGAGTCCACCATTCCATGCACTGGATTAAAATTGCCTACCTATGCATACCAACAATTTGGTTTGTTTGTTTGCACTTTAAACAGATACACCAGTTGCTCTTCTGTGTATTTCTGACAAAGTAGCTGCTCAAGAAGAGTTTGTTGTAGTATTAAACTGCACTTGCTGTAACCACGTTAACACTGGATGTTGGCAAATCAAGGATTAAGGATTAAAATCTTCCTGGCAAAACAGTTCTGTTTTGATAATGTCTGCACTGTGCTTGGATTGGATAAAATAGAAAGTTTGCTCTGAACCTACTATCATTCTGTTAAAAGCAAAAAAACATTCTTTTCATTTCTTTCCAATCAGAATCACCCGAGGCGAGCCTAAACTGTTCACAGCTCACAAGTGAATTTTCAAAATAGTGCCAAGGGGGAAATTCCTGCTGCCTGTTCTGTAATTAATGGATGCAACTCTATTGTTTGTGAGTCTGCCTCTGCTGATATTCCCATGCAACAGTGTTAGCGTCAGTGCATGCTGAGTCAAAGGGATGTGCATGGAGTATCATAGGGCTTCAGCGTGCATCAGGAGCTGCATGTAGTCTTATAGGGAGACCGCTGGTAACTTAAGTCCTGGGAATTGGGTCAATGCAGAGCAGGCCAGGAGCACAGAGGAGGTTAAGCTCAATGATTAGCTACTAAGCCAAGACCACAGTGCTGCAATCTCTTGGACAGTCTTACGCTCATACTCCATGCACGAACTGTGGTGTATGCTAAATCACAGTATAGATTGACACTGATGAGTAGCGGACACACTATAGTCTCAAGTACAGCCTTCAAACACCCCAAGCATACACACAGGTATTGTTACATGTATATTTTCTCACGCATATACACACATAATCACATTTAACCTGATTTAAATTTAATCATCTGATCATTTGTTATTTGAAGGATGTAATGTAGGGGTTTAATGCAAATTATAAGATATTATATATTTTAGATGTTGTCTTAATTACTAAAATTATTCAGAATTACTTAGAGGAAGTGAAATGATTGTTTCTATGGTCACATTGATTAATTGACTGATTAGGCTGGCAATACTCTAGACAGACTGACAGTCACTTATGTACACACAGCAAGTAATACTGGTGTAAAGAGTGGTGTAAATTGTACTTCCATTGAAGGACGACACACTGCTCTGTAAACTCTTGGAGTGCAGAAATTATTTAAATCCCATTTTCGTTAAAGAAATCTTAGAGATTTTGTTATAATACGTATTTTCCTTCTTGTCGAGAGTTAGATAAGAAGATTGATACTGCTCTCATGTCCATCCTTTAAATATGACGCTGGATCCAGCAGCCAGTTAGCTTAGCTTAGCACAAAAGCTGGAAACAGGGGGAAACAGCTAGCCTGACACCTCTAAAGCTCACAAATCAACACGTCGTATCATGTTTGTTTAATCCATTCAAAAATCATGTAAAACACAAGTTATGCTTCCAGAGGGGGCTATGGAAGGACTATTTCTATATCTTGGCCGGGTGCAGTGACTTCAAGGTTGACTGGCAATCAGTGATGACAAGACTCCAAAAAAGTGTAATTTTTACATTTTTGTTTTTGGATGGATTAAACAAACAAGATGCAATGTCTTAATTAATGACATTTTTAATTGGACAGAGCCAGGCTAGCTTCTTCCTTAATTACACTCCAAGATAACAAGCTGCTGGCTATAGCTTCCTGTACACACGAGAGGGGTATCAATCTTCTCATCCAACTCTACCCATATTTAACATCTTTTGATATATTTGACAAAACCAGTGAACATATTTTATAGATTGAGCTTTGATAGGTATGAAAGGAATGTTTCTTTTTTTTGCATCATCACCCTCCGGTAAACACACACACACTCACACAAACAGTGGAGTATACAAGAAAATACGTGGTCTTCCTGATGATGGAGAAACTTTTTTACATTCACATATCTTAAATTAACTCCAACACATTAATCTTAAAATAAGCACATCCGAGCTGTTGTCTGTGGGCTTTCCATTTGTGTGTTTTGTTAGCAGGTGTGAACACAGTGAAGCAGCAGCGTGACTGAATGTGTGAGACTGAATCAAAATTTATAAACTGAACCTCCAGAGTCTGCTCAAACCTAATGAAAACGCCTGGGTCTAAAATTACTCTCGCTAAAAATGCAGATTCATTCCTCTGGTAAAACACACACACACACGCTTGAAAAGTGTTGAGCTGATGTGTGCACAGAGAACAGGGAATCTTCTGCTTGACTGCTCAGACGCAAACACACATCTCACACACACCAACTAACAGTCTGGTCGCCAAAGAAACTTTGTGCAGGTTACAGACATTGTGATGAGTGTGGGTGTGTGTGTGTGTGTGTGTGTGTGTGTGTGTGTGTGTGTGCACACACACAGATGTGGCCAGAAGAAGAACAGAATATTTTGGAAAAAAATAAAAATCTGTTGATCCTGTAAAACACTCATCACCAAATAGCCGTGTATCCACAGCATTCCAGTATCAGTGGCTTGATTATAACCCTTTCTCCACAAGATACCATGGGACTGCTTTGTGGGTGTCTATTTAATCACGCTCTTGATCTGGTGAATGGCATTGTGTTTGATGTTGGTTAATGCGCTTCCTTTGTGCCGCTGCGTAAGTGGCTCTCTTGAGGGAAATTATGTGCATATTTTTGCTAAAGGTGACATTTCCTTGCACGCTCTGTGAAATAAACGATTGGAGAAGGCTGCGTTGCATCTATTTCTGACTGAGAGGAGAGGAGGCCTGTTTGGTCTGTGCCAAAGCTATCTGCTAATGGAATTTGGCTGCACTGCCACAGATGCATTTATAGTATACCATTAATTCATTAAGGAACTGCAGTCCCTTCATTTCAAATAAAACAAGAGAGGAGGAGGGGGAAAGGGAGAGAGACAGCTTGCATTTGGGAGGAGTGTCATTAATCTCAGAGGCCTGGTGTCAAGGACAAATGGTGAAGGAGCGGAAGTACATTGTGTGTGTGTGTGTGTGTGTGTGTGTGTGTGTGTGTGTGTGTGTGTTTGTTTGTGCGTGCATGTGTGTCACTGTGAGGTTGCACCTGTGTGCGCTGTTATAGCTGCTGACAGAGGGAGGAAGACAGCTAATTTTAGTTCAGGTGAAAAGAGGGTGGGGAGCGCAGGAAGGTTTTGATGAGCAGGATCGTTGTCAGGGAGCTGAAATCCGCGTCAAAAAAAACAACAGGCACCAAGCGAGGCAGAATGACAGACTAACAAGGCCCAGACAGACGAGCCCCACTGTTCAAAACCACAGCGGCTTTAGTTTATTGATCAAACAGCACGGAGACCTGGGGAGTGGGAGAGCAGGAGGCAGAGGAGAAACAGAAGAAAGAAACTTAGGGAGCAAGTCAAAGAAAAAGAAAAACAACAAAAGCTACAGAAGGACAATGTAAAAAGAATATTTGCAAGCACATCAGTATCAAGAGCATGTACAAGTGTGTGGCTCCATTATAGACGCACAGACATCTGATTTAAAAGACAGTAATCCTACTAGTTTACTCTTTTATTATAGTTATTTTGACAGTTGTGGAATTTGTATCCTGGTTTATTATAAATTGGGTTTTATTTATGTAGTATTTGCCATCATTTCGACCTTTACAAATAACACAGTACTGACCAAGTTGCTGAGATCTGGGAACACAGCTACACTGCTAAAAATAAGTCGGACAGGACAAGAAATCCACTGTTTGGCCAAATTGATTTGGCAGAGAAAATGAAGGCAACCTGTAATATTATTACCCAAAACCATTACAGTTTACAGACCAACTCACATTTAGCTTTACCTACAAAAACAGTTTATAAGGAGGCTTAGATAGCCAATCTGTCTCTTTTCTTTACAGCTTTCCCCCATCAAACTTAGCATTGTTATTCCCAGATCAGCAATTGCTGCAAATAGTTGCCTAATTCAAAATCCAGCAGATACTGTGCCGAGTATCATTAGCTTTTGTTTGGAGTTGTGTTTGTGTTCACGTGACAAGTCCAATATTCATTCTCCTTTAACTTAACTTAACTGTTTTTGGTCTCCATCAACTCCTGAGGGAAATACCTGATTCTTTAGCTTTTTGTCTGTAAACAGCTATCTGCTGCGGGGCTAATATGAGAGCACTGAGAAAATATTGATTATAGCAGCTTTATATCATAACCTATAGAAGTGATGGTAATTGCTAGGAAAATAAGACCCAAGTTGTAATAAACTAAAATTCTGTTAAAAGCTTAAAGTCCAACTAAAATTAAATTGCTTTTTTTGTCTTCTACAGCATACATGTCCGCTCTCTCAATCACTTGTCCTGTACTTAAAAAAATAAATAATCAGAAACCAAAAGAAAAAAATATTTTTTGCTTTCATGGTTTACATTTACAACAAAAACACATCGGCATCATTTTTGACTATGAGAAGGGATGACTGATGTTATCTCAGTTGGACTTATCTCCAAGATATGCACATCTGAAAAACTGATTTGGCTTTATAAATCCATATTAGTGTTTTGTTAGTGCCCATGTCCGTGTCTGAGCAAGAGCAGAAAATCAGCTCAGCTCTGGGAGCTCAGACCAGGGCCTTATTAAAGCAAAGAGTTTGAGGCAACACAGATTAGCATCACTGCCAGCAATTTTGACCAATAGTTTTGTCTCGTAGTGTTGTTGCTTATCACAGCCTTGAAAATGTCCATCGGCCATTACTTTAGAGAGGAAAAACTTGAAGTTTAAAGCAGCTATAGTCAGTAGGCGATATGAGAGTGGATGCCATCGCCCTTGTTTTCAAAATGACCAAAATGCATCTTGTTGTTAACCTACCTGACTCATTGATCCTTTATCTGACTGAGGTCTGTGCAAGAAGAATATCAGTAGCCTGACTGTGCTGTGTATTGATAAATCTATGGCACTGTCCGTTGTGCTGACGCAGCAGACAGATTTAGAATGGCGCCTTTTTTCTCTCAATCCCGCCCTTTTATCAGTTTCGTCTTGGATCTAAAATATTCTCTACACTATATACTATAAATACTGAATTCTATACTCTATTGTAGCCTATGTATCATATAGAGTAGTGGTGCTTTATGTATTTCTCTTAGTAGTTGTCAATATTGGACATTCATTAAGTCACCAGAAACATGAATCCAAATGAATGATAATGTTGCTCCCTAACTGCTGGATCTGTAAGTTCGCTATATCAAATTGAAAGGTGTTTAAAACTGGTTTCCACTCCCCTTAAGTGTAGAAAGAAAATCAGTTATTTCAGGTTTAAACATTTATCTTCAAATGAACCATTAAACAAGATTATCTGCTTTGCCAGACCAGAGTAAAACAGTCAACAGTCTGCAGGCATATGAGCAAAAGACACAGGCTCACCTGTGGTTGTGTGTTCAGCATGGATATAAACATTCTTATATGTCACCCAGACTTACAGCTATAGATTGACTATAAAACTGAAGAGGCTCTCCCTGAATCCCCATTTATTTTGAACTCCTTGAGAATGATATTATCTAGGCCCTGGCAATGCAATTACAGGGGCCCTGCCATCAATAGTGGGTTCCAGCAGTGCAAGCATGACAGAAATCCACTTATTCCATCTGGTATTGATGTCAATTTACTGTTTCATTACAGCAAGAGCTCAGAGAGCAGAACATGATCACAACTGAACGAGTATCTTATTATGGGACCTTAAAGCAAGTTTAGAACCACAGCAGATAAATAATGCAACAGATACAGTGCGTAATCATGCACAGATGCTCAACAGACCAAAAGTACTTACAAAAATAGCAATAAATTAGGTGTTAGGACATTGTTCAGATGCATATGTATGAGTTGCAGCAGGTGAGGATTTGTAGAGTGCTTCGTTGTGCACCGTGGCTGCTGACTACAAACCGTGTTTATTATAGATTTGGAATTCTTTGTTTTTATCTGTATACTCTTGTCACTTAGAACTGTAAATATTATATATTTTTAACCTGGCTGCACACAATGAGGGTTTGGTTTTAGTTTTCGTTTCTTTTTTTTGTACACTATGTTTCATAGTAGATTAGCTATAATACATTGCATTGTTTTAATAGGTATAACACTAGGTGTACTACAATTTTGAATGCAGGACTTTTACTTATATAGTGTTTATACAGTGTGATATTGCTAAATATTTCTTCCACCACGTGTGTGCACAGCAGATATTTTGTGAAAGAATAAATCATTACTGGTTTCTAAATGACCTTCCTTAAACCTGCATTAATTGATTTTTTGGCCACTTAGGGGCAGCAACAAGCTGAGGCGTGTGATAGCAAATAATAAGCTGAAAGATGCCTGAAGGCTCTGTAGAATTAAATGGACCTACAGAGTTTTGGATACTTCTGTGTTCATTTGTCGCAACGAGCGATACCTTTCACATATACGTAGTCATTTGATCCATTGTTAGTAGAAAAATATTGATCAGGGTAGCTTTAATTTTTGGGATATTAATGAGTTGTACAAGTAGAAATGTAATTGACAGTGGCAACATTCACATTTCCCCATAGAGCCAGATATGTTTGAGAGTTATGTCACAGGATAGCACCACCTCACAGATTTTCCAAAATTAATTATGTTTACCTTTCAAGTGAACAAAATGACAATGAAAACGTATCACACATGCATCTAGTTTTCATCTTTTTAGTTTTAGTTTATTTATATTATTTATTTTTAATAAATGCCCATCCTTGCTACCCTGTTCTTGGATCCATACCAAAAGGAAGCATGACAGAGAGGCACTGGTGAATCAGTTTAAGTTCATGTTTGGGCAATTTTGCAACCTCATAGAACCCAATACAGTAACCTTGCAGTGTACTGTATAATTCTCATGTGAGGCTAATGTTCTGTTTTTGTGTTAGAAAGATGTTGATTCAACTCTAGTCATTTCTTAAGCTGTTGTTTGGGGTTCTGTTGTATTACATTGTGTTGTATTATACATGAGTTCATGTTATTGTTATTGTTGTTCTCCTTTGCTGCAAGAACTCTCTGTCTCTGTCTCTTCCAGGGTTTGCTGCAGTTGCTAAAGTTGATAAATGAGGAAACGCTGGAATGTTTTGGGGCCTGAAACTGAGAAACTGTGATTCTGCGAACAGTATTGATTAGGGAAATGTCTGCGTCAGGTGAAACACTTGGAGTCCCACCAACCTCATCCTCTGTAATTTGTACTCTGGCTCATAGTCAGACCACGAGGACAGTTTGAGTGCTTTCACGCCCACTGGCTTGAGGTCAAGTCCCACCAGCACTTCCCTTCCTGTTCCCCTGTCTGCTTTGTTTCTGCTGACTGCTCATTTGCTAAAATTCCTCTTTGCTAAAATGATCCTCTTCTCCCAACCCCTCACCCTTCTCATCCTGCTTCCCCCCCATGCGCCTACCCTCAACATCATAGGTGTAACACTGTCTTTAGCCTGAGGGGGGCAGAATGCCGGAGCAGAGCAACGACTATCGTGTGGTGGTGTTCGGGGCAGGGGGAGTGGGGAAGAGCTCCCTGGTCCTGCGCTTCGTGAAGGGTACCTTCAGGGACACCTACATCCCCACAGTGGAGGACACCTACCGCCAGGTGATCAGCTGCGATAAGAGCGTGTGCACCCTCCAGATCACCGATACCACAGGGAGCCACCAGTTCCCGGCCATGCAGCGCCTGTCCATCTCTAAAGGCCATGCCTTCATCTTGGTCTACTCCATCACGAGCAAACAGTCCCTGGAGGAGCTCAAACCCATTTACCAACAGGTGGGGATTGATAGTGTGCGTGTGTGTGTGTGTGTGTGTGTGTGTGTGTGTGTGGATGGCTGGGTTGATTGTAGGTGAGTGTGTACTGTAAAGAGGGATGATGGTGTTAAAGTTAAGTGTATGAGTGTATTTATATATGTTTGGCGGTCTATTGATGGTGAGTTATTTTGTTTGTTTGTTTGTTAATACATTATAGAGAGCCAAAGTCTTGACATCACCCCCAGGCTAGCTTCTGTATGGAAATACAGAATAAATCTATTATTTTGATCTGTTGATAAAAGGCAAAACTCACAGCAGTTTGTTTCCGTTAATAGATAATAATTAACTTTTATTTTTATTGCACAATTCATGCATGTCTGCAACACAAAATGCTTTACAGAAAAGCAAAGAATAAATGGTTTAATTTATAATAAAGCAAGGATAAATAAAATAATAAAAATATTTTTCTCCTCTTCTGCAGGTCTTGGCCATAAAGGGCAATGTTGAGGCCATCCCCATAATGCTTGTGGGCAACAAGAGCGATGAGACCCAGCGGGAGGTGGAGACCAAGGACGGGGAAGCCCAGGCCAACCAGTGGAAGTGCGCCTTCATGGAGACGTCAGCCAAGACCAACCACAACGTCACCGAGCTCTTTCAGGAGCTCCTCAACCTGGACAAGAAGAGGAACATGAGCCTCAACATTGACGGCAAGCGCTCGGGGAAGCAGTCCCGCGCCGAGAGACTGAAGGGCAAATGCAGCGTGATGTAAATCCCGGAGAAGAGGAGAACGGAGGAGGAGGCGAGAGAGGGTGGAGGAAATACAGCGAAAAGGAGGAAAAGAAGGAAGATGAGAGAGAAGAGAGACTCACTAAACGTATCAATCAGAGCTAAACGTCTGGAAGGCAACAGGAATCTCATCATCCACATCCTCCTCCATTTGACTGGTGCATTCACAAACACAACTCAGCAGTTATTTTAAAGACATACAGGATTTCAGTTTGGAGCATTACATCCATGTGCATTCTGCTAAAAGGAGAGATGAGGGAGGCTGGCACAGAATATCGAGAAGCAAATTGAAAACAAGAAGTGTGTGTCACAGATGAATTACCTGTGGACGTCAGCTGCAGTCGGAAACAGCATGGGTATGGACTTTTGCATCATCCAAGTGCCACAAAACCTGACTGAGGAGCTCATCAAGACCATGGACTGCAATAAAGACCAAAGACTGCAGCGTCCCTTCAAAAAGACTGAAGGTTTCTGATCTACCCAAAACATCCACTGTCCTCTCTCACTTCTACACCCGTCCCTCCCTTCCTGCTCAACTCACACCTTAACCCACTCGACATCCCAGCACCCCCATCCTTTGCATACCCCCTACTATAACAAATATAGAGAAACGTAATGTATATGTAACAGAGTCGACAAAGTTAGTTAACCTCACTCATCTGGTAGAAACACTATTTTAAGAGACTGAGGTGTCAGTCACGCTAGACAGCGGAGGACCTGAAGGTTTGAAACTGCAAGCATGAGCGAAACGCATTACAGCAGCAAAACATGCGACCCAGCTACATCCCAGAGCCACTCCTGAGGACTCTGATGTATATAAACATGGGATATTTAAATATATTCCATCTAGACTACACATGCCCTGCCCAAACTAGTAAATCAGTGACAAGAATAGGGTCAAGTTCAAAGCATTAAAGCTTATATTTGTGGCTAGAGGACAAATCTTGTCATCTTGTCATCCAAACCATTCCTCCAGAAAAATAAAAAAGACTACTTTGCCTTTATCAAGATGTTGTTATGTTAAAAACTCATCCGCAAACTCTCTAAATGTCCTCATTTGAAGTGGAGAAGCAACCAGGTGCAGTGTATGCACACGCTACTGATACGACGCAACAATCCTTTTAAGACTCTCATGCAGTGTAGGATAACTCTGGATGAAAAGAAGCTGGACTCTCATCAAAATTCAAAAACAAGTCTGCCTTGTCTACGAGGATGATACACTTGGATAAGCATTGCCAAGCTGGTAAGACGAAAGCGAACTGGGATGATTTTTTGGTTCTGAGGTCGAGAATGTCAGTTTGCTTTGGCACTTTTCATGTGAAGGTTTCTTTTCTTTTGCCTTTTTTTCTTGTTTGTTTGCTTTATGAAGCTATTTAAAGTCATGTAAAAGACGAAAAACCCCTTCTTAAACAAAAGCACAGAGAAAGATAAATAAATAAGGCATGGATGTAAAATTGCATTATTATTCAGTGCGACCTGAATTGGTAATTCTGTTTCCTCTTTGGTTGGTTTGGTCATATTACCTCTCATACGCTCATGCAGACATCAGTAAACAGGAAACAGAATGGGTCTTACGCACATATACACACATAGCATGCATACAAATGCATTCATGCAAGTGTCCAAAAAAAAGAAAAAGTCATCTGAGTAACACTGTTGACTGATTACATGAAGACAAACAGGGCTCACTCAGCCTAAATGCCCTCACATTGCACTTTATATCATAAACACACACACACACACAACTGTAATTTGTCATGTTTTTGCCTACATTATGTATTAATGATTTTCGTTTAATACAGAATATTCTCCTGGAGCCATTAAATAGCTCTACTGTATGTCCAAAGTGCATGTATACACCCTTTTTTCACGCAGGAGCTCGGAATATTGTACACAGTGTACACAGGACAGCCAAAAGCACAATACTTTTTTACCGACATATCTATTTGTACATTGTTTCTTTTTGTATATTTTTTCCTTATTGTCTTCTTTGTGCGATTTTCATCTTTAACATTTATTCACCAGTGCTAAACATGGAGGAACAATCGCATAATCATAGGTAGCTCTCCGTCTCGATGTAGATGTAAAGTGTTTTATTTGTCCGGTACATGGCACAATGAAGTTGTGGTTCTGCTGAACAACAGGGTATTGTGATGTGACCGGTTAGCTGTGGTCGTGAAGCGTGTAAATGTGACGTAACCCCACAGGATCGTAGGCCGTTGGACCTACGTAGTAGAGTCAGATTATTTGCCTACTTTTCTCCATCTCTCAGGCGCTTTTAACAACGATTTGGGTGGAAAATAATCTGCTCCTGTACTGTTAAATCCAAAGACACAGATGATGCCCCTTTTAACTGTGTGTCCGTCTCTCTGGAAAAAAAAAGAAAAGAAAAAGCACAGCAACTGTTTTCATCTGTCTCCTTGTCTGTCTTTATGTGTGCAGCAGAATCAACAACTGGGCACTTTAGGGTGACATTTTACTTGAAGACTTATGAATCAGCAAGGCCTCATTTATAAGCACCATGTAAAATGTCCCTCATGCATTATTCACGCCCCCACAGACCTACATAAAAACTAATTAAAATGTGTAGTTATTGTAAATAAGCATATGGTAGTTGAATAAAATGTTTATAAGAGCTTCAAGTAAGATGTTACCCATGTAAAGAAAAACTGTACCCGCTGTCTTTCTGGGAATAAGTCCTTTGTAACCAGGAAATGTTGTTACAGTAGGAGGTTCAATGTTGCTATGTACTGTAATATACAGCTTAATAATGATGCTCATGGTATAATGTATTTGACAAATCCACTCTTCAGATCTATCAATCAGATAATAATAGCAAAATGTGAATATGTAACTAAAGGTTCCACTCCATGGCTGTTACTTCTTTTATTTTGAAAGCTGAATGAATCCGTTGTTATCGATCGTTGTACTTTGCACTAATGTGAGGTCCTGTTAAACTAAACAATTTGCATTGTAAACGTACCCTTTACCTGTTAGATGCCAGGGATGCTCACTCGTACTCTTTTATTCTCTTATTTTCATCAGTTTATTTAAAAAAAAAAAACAAGTTGTATTTGAAATTGTTTGTCTTGGTTTGTTTTTGTTTTTTTCTATTAAGATGCCAGAAGGATGGAGCGATTTCTGTCATGTACCTACCTGATGTGTCCATCTAAAGGTTAAAAAGCTCAAAAAACAAAAGCTGGAAATTATCTGTACACCTATCGGACAGCTCTGGTCTGATCTGATGTGTAGCTACTGGCAGCGGTGATGCACGCGCTACATAAATATCAGCTTGACACGTCTGGTTGCTTCACGCAAATGCCAGATTGCAAGCGCATGTTTATGCAATCTGTTGTTCTGCTGACGTCTATAGGAGACTGTCGTTGTTCATGTCCCTGCGTGGAATATGATACAGCAGGGAGGAAAAACAGTGAGACAGCGTGCAAGAGCAGTATGGACAACAAGCTGGAGCGAGAGAGGGAGCTGTGCTATTAATAGAAATAGTGTGAAAATATGGAGTGCAACTGCAGTAACCATGGCCTGTATAGGATTCAAATGGGCTTGCATGTGGGGAGGCGTGCATGGGAAGTTGTGAGAGCGTCCGTTGAGTTTCTGGACTGTGTGAGTTAAATGCTGGCATGAATCAGGACGGACACCTCTGCCCCCATCCTCCCATGGCTCGTCTCATCTCATTTGTCAATGAAGCATATTCACTGCTGCTGTCTGTGTCTGTGTGTGACCATGAGTGCATCCATGTATGTGCGCAATCAGCCACCTATTTGCATTCCCTCACTCTGGTCTGCATGAGTGCGTATGTGTGCTGCATGTTCGTGTGCTGTTGTTGTACCATCTTATGAAATGTCTGACAGATATTTGACGCTTTCCTGTGGAGAAAGCCTACACATTCTGCATGAGTCATCCCGCTGCTCAAACACACCCCTATACACACACACACACACACACAAGCATATAAAAGAGGCATGCAGGCAAAATAGACAGACTGCATGACCTTAGCTGCACACACACACACTAATACACACATATTACATTTACAAAAGCCTTGTCAGTGAAACCTGCTCTGCACTGTTGTACAGGCCCCACTGTCAGCACAACTTCTCCATAAATCAACTGTCCGCCCCCTGAGATTTTGAGTTTCTTTCACATTCATCCCTCCGATTTTATATATATTTTTGTGTGTCGGTTGCACTTGAACAGACTGAAGGCCGACCCTGCTCACTTCTGATTGTAGATAGTTGTAAATAGTGTTCAAAGGACATAATATTTCAGAGATGAGAGAGGAACGTGTGGCGAGGAAAGGATGCTGTGGTGGGAAGGTGCTATCAGCGGCCTTCCCTTCTTATAGTCAAAGCATCCAATTGGAAGTAGCTTAGCAAAAGTAAGAGTTTCTTTCAAAGGTGACTTTATATCAACATCGCCAGCTCTCATGAAGTCGTTAAAACTTTGGGCTTTTCTAAAGTGTGCTATAATTTTGATAAACAGCTAATTGACTTCAAAAGAGGAAAAACTATGAAGGTCCAAGCATTCAATATTAAATTAATTAAATAAGATGTTGTAAAATGAATAATCGTGTGACTAAATACAGACAAAATATATAATATAACCATGAAATTCTGAAATAATCCAATAAATGTTTAAAATTCCAGTATTACTATGAATTTTCCTATTGCTTCTTTTTCACAATAGTTTATTGCAGGTAATGTTTATTTCATTCAGTGTTTTTTTATTTTAAAAATGTTAATTTTACATTTTAAAGTCTGTTTTTTACTTCACAATACTTTTCCCCCTACTGAACATATATTTTATAACAACACTTTTCATCACAAAGTCTTTGTCCGTCAATCCAGATAAACAAGGCAGAGCTAGTTCTGTGAGTGGCTGTCTGCTTAATCAGACCAATCAGCAGCCAATCACATAACAGAATATATGTTAAATGAATATATAATAATAATATGTTTCTTTTGATGAAAAGTAGCATTATAAAATAAACACTTGTAAAATTACTTTGTGAAATAAAAACAGACTTTGGAAAAAGGAAATTTGAGAAATTAAAATTGCTGCAATAAAATAAAAATGTCCTACAATTAAATTATGCTATTGTGAAAAAAAGAAGGATAAAATAAAATGTAATAATATTGAGCTGAGTTTTAAAAATAATCTGGAATATTTCACAGTTTCATGGTTAAATTATATTTTGTCATTATGTTATATTTATTTGTTTAATATTGAACACTTTGGGTCTCCATAGTAACCTACATAGGCAGCACTTAGATTAGGACCAGGCCAAGTTCACCTCACTTTGTGAAGTACTTACTGGTCGTGTTGCTATAGAGTCTCGTACAGCAGAGGAATTGCGGTTCACATGTGTTCTTACATAGCAGGATGGGAAGCATGACCCAGTGATGCTGACACAAAGGGCAATCAGTAAAATCTAAATACACAGGAAAGGTTGTGGTTTTTCTAGTCCAATTAAGGTATGGTCCATAAACTCATTTCTACCAACGAGGGCAGGTTACAGTCCTGTCGAGTCGAGCTAAGAGGCTGAGGATCTGAAGGAAATCACTGTTGGAAGATTAGTGGAAAACTGACCCTGTTAACCTCTCCGGCTCACCCCTTTACATCTCGTCTGATCGCCTCAGATCCTCACAAGCTGTTTTTGTGGACAGGGGCGTAAAGAGGGGCATATAGACTTTTTGGGTAACGTAGTTTGGTACTATTCTGTCGCTCTGGCCCTTCATTCCTGCATGGTCCCTATTGGTGTTCCAGCCAGCATGAGAACAAGGACACAAACTGTGAATCATCTTTGTATTTTTTAAATAAATTCCTCAGCAGCATTTACGGCTTTGGTTTTGCAAATGGTTTATTTCTTAAAAGCACTTATTGTTTTTTGTAAATGATTCTATTGTTTTTGTTTTCTTTCTGTTGGGACTTTTTTTATTTAACTAATTATGATGTATAGATATTTATTCTAGCAATAGTCTTCCTATTAAGATATACTGTGCTGATGCATCCTCTGAATAACTGAAAATAACATATATATATATATAGATGATAATAATAATCAAATCTGCAAAATGATTTTCCTAATAAAAATGTGAACCGAGGAGTGTTTCTGGTCTTTTGATTTTTCTCCTCTGGCTTGCCACCAGTGTATGATGACTCAACCTCACCTGCGCTAACGTTGCTAACTGAGGTTTGATGCCAGTGGCATGACTCTGTTAGTCGGATCAGTCAGTCCACCACTTTGGTTCAAACCGAAATATCTCAACAACTGTTTGATAGATTGCCATGAATTTTGTACAAATACTCATGGTTCCAAGAGGATGAATCCTTGTGATTTACAGTACAGTCTTCTGATTTTTCTTCTAATGACACATCTGTAGGTTTGAATCAAATGTCTCAACAACTATTGGACGGATTGCCGTGAAATTTGGTACAGACATTCATGTCCCCCTCAGGATCCTTTTGGTCCCTCCCTGACTTTTCCTCTAACATGTCAAAATTTCAATTTGTACAACCTTTAACAGTGGTGGAAGAAGTATTCAGATCCTTAAATAAAAGTAGCGATACTGCAATAGAAAAAAAAAATCCTATAATAGTTAAAGTTCTGCATCAGTAATTGAAAATTACACTTAAGGAAAAGTAAAAGAGTTATCATAGTATTATAAAGTACTCATTATGAAGACAACTGGCCCCTGTGAGTGTTATACTACAATGTATTATTGGATTATTATATTGTATCTATGTGTTTACTAATTGTATATACTGCTGGGTAGTTTAATCAGTAACAAGGCATCATATTCATATTTTCTATGTGTTAAATCTTCACCTGTAAAGTAAGTTACTAAAGCGGTAAAATAGATATAGGCGTAAAAAGTACTATATTTTCCTCTTAATTGTATAAGTATAGAGTACCTCAAATATGTACTTAAGCACAGTACTACCTGAGTAAATGTACTTAAAGTTACTATACTAAGAAAACATTATACCTGCTAGGCATCAGCAAGTTAGCATTAACATAAGTGTACCTAAGAATTTATACTATTACACATAACACACACGCACACACACACACACACACAGATACACAGAGATGCCGGATTCACGCAGTCTCCCACTCCTCCCTTCACCCTCACTTCTCTCTTAACCCCTCCAACATCTGCTCGGGGATGCTGTGCCCAGCGCCGTTGCCATGGCGACGGCGTGACGTTGACGACGGTTGTCGCATCACGGCGTGGTGTGACCCTGGTGGGGATGGAGATGCGTTGCGACATGCTGAGGTCTCGCAGGCGGGCTGCTGGAGCGCATAACAACGGGGGTGTGGGGGGGGGGGGACTCTCACCTCCTCCAGGCCAGTGAGGCAACCCCTCTGCTGGCGCCTAATGAGATGATCCCTTTTTTGTGCACAAACACACGCGCAGAGACGCGCACCTGTGCGCATTATAGACATCTGGGAATAAGTCTGTGCACAAGGGGCGAAGATGAGCGTCGCACACGACGGCTCAGAGACCAACAACATGGTCTGTGTGGGGGTGGGTTGGCGGGGGTGCCGCCTCTGACAGCCTGGATCTTTTATCCGTGACTCATGGGCTTCCACCGCTCGTTTCTTTGAAAATGAAGAGCTCTGCTGTAATCCTCTGTAACCTTACTGCCTCCTCCACAACACACACATAGGGGGGGGGGGGGGGGGGGTTACAGAGAGTGAAATGGAAGAAGGAAGTAAGACAAATGAAGGAGGGAGAAGGAGAAAGAGAGCTAAAAAGGTGAGGGAAATGAGAGTGAAACGTATAGGCATCAGCATTATTTCACACATCAGTAGGAATGAGGCCAATGCGGTACTGTGGGGGTTATAAATAGCTCTCCTGTGGTTATAATAAGGAGCTACAAAAAGGTTTCCACACAGCCGCGAAGAAGACATGGGCGAGTGTGCGTCAGAGCAGCACGATCTCGAGGCTGGTTGCAGGCCTCCACATCTCCACCTCTGTCAGCATCACCGCGGGTTTCGTGGCCCCGAAAAAAAACCAAGATGCGGTGCAACAGATAAGGCGCTGTCCCGCACATCAGACCTCCTGTCCCCCCCTGCACCGCGGAGCGCACCGTCCGCAGTGACTCTCAGCTCCGCGTGGAGGAGTGGACTAACAGCTCGGTGGAAACGGAGGATGAGTGTTTGCGCGGGGCCTGCCAGGAATAGAAGGAGCGGCCCGCAGCCTCCCTGGAGAGGACGGGAACCACAGCCGGGCCAGTGGCGCCACCGTGTGGCGGCGCAGCGCGGTGGACTCGAGTGGAGAAGAGTCTTTTTTTTTTTTTTTTTTTACTTGGTGTTTTCACTGAGGTACACGGATCCAGATGTGCACCGCAGAGGGAAAATACGCAACTTGCAGGTTGGATAGGTTGGGAGCTGGGTTAAGGTCATGCTGGAGAAGTGAATTTTATTATAAGCTTATTTTATTCAAAATTTGCAGCAGAAAAAAGGACATGCCAATGTACTTTATTTGATCACTAACAGTAAGTTAGTTAGTCAGTGACGAAAGTACAATGAATATAGAAAAGACATACGAGTCGTGCACTACAGTCTTCATTAAATGCACAGAAAAGACAGTTATTTTGTTTTTTTCCTTAGTTAATCCTGCTCAAAGAGGAGGGTTATAAAGGGAAACACAGATTTGTAAGCTTTAACATTTTAGAAACTTGTTTCTAAATGCCTTTAGGGTACTGTGATCTAATATGATTACATAGACTATTATAATCAAAATATGTAAAACAGTATGTTGGAGACATGTGAAATAGACATAATCTGAAAATATAAAAATATATCTATTTGTGGCACTCAAAATTGATTATACAGTATTTTGATTTATCTAAACGTAAAGGGCATTTTTATTCAATTTCATATGCAATTAAAAAGATATTCTGGCAAATTCTCTACCAACCTTTCATTTGCCTGGAATCTATTATTAGTATTTATCTACAATGGATAAAAAGATCAGAGATTAAATCTGCTGGTAGGAAGATAAAGCCATTCAACCACTAAGCCAGTTTCGAGGGGATCCAGCAGGATATTGTTTGACTTCATTGTTAAATAAAGTTTTTTTTTCTAAATGCATTTTGAATGGGGCTTCTGTTCATGCAAGTGTCGCCTCATCTACACTTCAAAATATCCACCAACATTTCAAACCCTGCAGGGCTACAACAGGTATGTACGGGTCCTGGTAGAGCAACAGGGGTCCCCAACGAAATGAATGAAGATGAATTACATTATTGCCAAATATTATTTCTTTCTAACATATATTCACTCAAACTGTTCTTGTTTAGGATGCATTCGGTGTGAATGCCTGAAAATGTTTGTTTGGGAGCCCCTGGGTTAAAGGTGCTGTCACCCGATCAGATGGAGGGAGCGAGAAGGAGAGAGTGAGGGAGTGAGGGAGTGAGGGAGGGAGGGGGGTGGAGGAGTGGACAGACACTGGTAACGGAGGGGGAGGCGTTTGGCTCGGCGAAGACGGGGAGTGAGCGAGCAGAGAGGGTGAGAAACCAGCGGATCTGGCCCTTTAAATCACCAATACAGCGCATTCGGAGGTGAGTTTGGAGATATTCGGGTATTTTTTTCTCCCGGTGTATAATAATTGTACCGCGTCCGGGCGCCTCTGCGAGCCCGGCTCCCCGTCACCGAGGGGCGGCTGCAGCGCAGCGGAGCCTCATCAGTGTCACGAATCCGGTTTCCCCCAGCCCCTTGCCGGCAGAGAGGGTGGGGAGGACCGGGGACGGGGTCAGTGGAAGATTTCCTACGGCTCGCCTGGACTCTCAGGACGCACAAGTCGCCGTATCCAGGAGAAAAGAAAAAAAAAGAAAAAAAAAAAAAAAAAAAAACCTCTGGACTGTGCGCGCTGAAGTAGGCCGTGTGCCGAGCGAATTTGCATAACAGCGGAACATAGAGGCATGCGCTCCGGTCTTGTGCCTGTTGTCGCTGGATGGGCTCATATTGGCTGCCGGAGCCTGCCTCCCTCCAAACATGTCACCACCCCGCTCCCACGGCTAACAGTCGGGGCCTGTTTGCGGACCTGAAGCGGTCTGGTCCGGTCTTCACTTGGGGAAAAATATCTCCGGCTTTGATATGTGCACAAGGTCTGCCTGTGCTTGCGCGCCCGTGCGTATGCGTGTGTATGTATGTATGTATGCATGCATGCGCGCCTGGTGTGTGTGCGTGTGCGTGCGTGCGTGTGTGTGGAGTGTGGAGTAGCCATGGGAGAGAGAGGACATGCTGTTCTATCCATCAAAATGCCCGCATTGTGTTTTCGCACGGTGGAGCAGCGAGCAGGGGCCTACAGCGGAGGACACGGCTCCGAGCTGCAGGCCTGATCGGCGCTCAGGAGCTGCTGGGATCAATAAGGATTGATGCAGTTTTGCGCGTCTTGAGAGCGGCCGTGGGCTCGCTGGCAGGCTGGCTGGCCGGGGCCTGTCCAGCACTGGTGATGTTTTTTTGTTTTTTGGTTTTTTTTTTTGGTCCAGGCCGAGACAAATGACCAGCTTACTGTAAAGGTTTCGCTTCCGTGCGTCGGCTTTACAAGAAATTGTTTTTTTTTTTTTTCAATTTTGGGGGCGTAGGAGAGGAGAGATTTGACCGTGGATGGGGCAGAAATGTATATTTTCTGCTGGTTTTTTAAGGGCACAGCTTCCATCTCTCGGCACGGAATGCGCCATAGCAGAAAGTTTGAAAAATCAACAGGCTGAAGAAATCCAAGCACTAGGTTTCTAGCATCACTGCGGTGTGGAGAGAAAAAGTGATTTAAGCCACATATTTCTTAATTGTAGCCTGTTGTCCCTGCGAGTTGCCACGTCTGTTGCTCATTCAAATGAGAAAATATTAAGATATACATTTCCCTTTGCATTTGAATGTTCACTTTCAAAAATACAAACCACTTAGTTTGTGAAAGGTACAACAGCTTGAAAACAAAGAGGATAAAAGTGCTGTCAATGTTATGTTAAAAGGTGTTACTTTTATTTTGGAGGAAGATGACAAAATAAGAGCACACACGCAAGAGCTTCAATAAACTCGTAGTTTCCATTTTTCTGTTGCGACTGTTGTTGATTCAACTCTGTGGTAGTTTTTCCAGATGGTGTTTACTTATTGTAAGGAGTTGCTGTTGTTCATAGACATATCTATATTATTCTGTAGGCTGTCAGTGATGCTGCATGTGGGGTGATTTAGAGACACTCCTCAAACTCTGACCGATAATGAGAAGGTATTTTGTGATGGAAAGGTTTTGTGTGTGTGTGTGTGTGTGTGTGTGTGTGTGTGTGTGTGTGTGCGTGCGTGCACACACTTGCAATAAACACATTTTAAGAGCATACATCCGTTCACACAGTCACATAATTGACACTCAGCTCCAATTTGGGGACAAAGAGCAGATCCCCACAATGTAAACCATAACAATTTAGGGTTTGCCTCTAAGAGTCTAGTTGGGATTAGGATTTGTGTTCAGACCAGGGTTAAGATTAGGATTAGGATTTAGAAATAATTTGGTTGGAGGACAATCAATAAATGTCCTCACAAGTATAATAATACAAATGTTCTTACAGAGCGAGAGAAAGAGAGCGATAATTTCGTCAGGTGTTGTAATATAAATCTATTCACTCCCTCCTTTCTCTCATACACACACACCCACACCTCACACACACACCCACACCTCACACACACACACACACACACACACACACAAGAGCCCTAATTACAGACATGAATCTCTGAGCTACTCCACAGTAGGAGTAATTAAAGCAGGACTCTCCTCCCGGGAGAGAGGGCGACAGACAGAGAGACAGAGTGAGAGACACAGTCGTAACACACTTAAAGTGATGTATGTGAGGAGCGAGTTGTGTTTTGATCATATGCACCGGTGGGGAAACTTCTACACTGTGCTAATAGAAGTGTAGAAGGAAAAAAAACTGGAGATTTATGAGTTTTTTAAATGAGTTTTGGACACCACGGGTATGAAAGTACTTCAAAAAATCCTGTTTTTTTTAATCAGCAATGCAGGAATGTTCTACCATCTGATAAATTAAGTGGCATTATTGGTGCTTTGTGAAGAAAAATTAAGTTGTGATGACAGATATTGTAATATGAATGATAAGGCTGATGATGATAGTTTGGCACCGAAGCAAATTCCACCCTTGTGATCTTTTCTTTTTTTTTATTGGAATGTGAAAACATCGACTACAATTTAATTTGGCCCTCCCCAAAGCAAAATCTGGTATAGTTTGAGATTTTTCTAATTGAAGTCAGCAGTTATTCAAACTCAAAATTGTATAAAAATAATGCAGATTTCTCTCCCATTACTAAAACCACAAAAATCTCCCCATACAGATCCATTGAACTAAATATTAAATCCAGTTTGGGATCTGTAACATCAAACATTTCATCAAACTGCTGATGGAATCTAACATTTTGAAACACATCAAATGGTTGCCTGTCTGTAACCTAGCTTTATGAGCAGCTATCTCACCTGTTCTCCTCTTTCACAGAGACTCGCCAATGTGAGCTCAGCTGCCATCCAGGTCTGTCGTTTTGACTTGGCAACTGTCCCTGCACCGCTCAGATCGCCCTCTCCATCCAGTCACGCTTGTTGTTCAGAGGGAGTCCTGTCTGCCTACCATCGTCAGGTAACACTCTATTATCTCTCTATTATGTGTGTGACTACATGCTAAAAGCTTTAAGGATATTTAGAATGAGTGACAAACATCTAATAATCTAACAAATATTGTTTACGCTGCTTCAAGCTTCATCCTCCAAATATATTTTGATCAAGAATATTTCACTCGCTTGTGTTGCACCACCTCGTAGTCACCTCACTGTGGTGCTATAACTCTACAGCCAAGGCCATATGTCCCCTGAATGAAGCTATTTCAATTCAAGCCTGATCCAGCCCATAAATCAGGGCAGTACTGTATAAATACAAAGTTCATAAACAGTGTGCCAGCAAACCCAGAAGCTAATGTAAATGATAATTAAATTGTTGGCTTCACATCATGCGGGATGCTCCTGTATATTGTAAACTACTGCAGAATTGCTAGGGGTGAAAAGGTTTGACAAAGGTTGATTTTGCAATGTCAAAAAAATGCTATATAGAGAGAAGTCAGTGAAACAGTTCAAATCCGATCAAATCTCCAGCTCCAGTTTTTACCAGTTTGTTCTTAGCCTGCAAGATTTTTCTTTTATATGCAACAAAATGTAAAAATATTCCATTACAAACAAAAGTCCAGCATGAAAAAACTTACTTAAGGAAAACTATAGAAGTGTGACTAAGTGTATGTAAAGTAGCAAAAATAATCATTTTAATGTTGTACGGTTGTTGGTCGGGGCAAAGTTAATTTAAAGTACTTTATGAACTGTTGGGTAGTTTAATATATAACAATCCATGATATATATCAGTTGTCAGATAAATGAAGTACAGTGAAAAGTACAATATTGAAGTAGAAATATAAAGTGGCATAAAATTAAAATATAAAATATTTACTGTAGGTACACTACGAGGGTAAATGTACGCAGTTACACCACCAACAATCAACAACTTGACCGACCACAACTAATGTATCTTTTATGTTACCTTTTATAAAATACTGTATATATGTACACACAGTATAATTGCATTTTAAATCTAAATTTCTAAGCGGGAGCTCACATTTTACTTTTATGTCACCAGGATAATCCACTCAGTCTTGTCCTGGTTACACATGAGACACAAATCAAAACACTATTGAAATCTTGTCAGTGTGTACCTGCAAAACTATGTTCCAAAGTCACTTTTTAACCCTCCCTCTTCCTGCATATCCACCTAAGGCGTGCCAGCACACTTGATGAAATCATCCATCAGTGTCTGCATAGTAAACACTTTCTCTCTCTCCCCTCCACCCCCCCCCCACCCCGTCTCTCTCTCTCATTCAGTTTTCTCCTGTGTTGGTGTATTCTGATGGATCAGTATGTCTACCACTAATAATATCGCCCAGGCCAGGAAACTGGTGGAGCAGCTGAGGATTGAGGCAGGGATTGAACGCATTAAGGTGGGACGAGGTTTACTGCCATGTTTGTGTATGTGTGAGTGTAATTATTCAGCCACATCTGACCATTCTGTCCTTATACCCCCCTCTCTTTCCCCCTTTCCTCCCTTTTCCCACTTGTTTCCCCTGTTGCTTCCTCTCTCATCTACCTCCTCTCCTCCTGTCCTCCATCTTCCACCGTCCTCTTTTCCATTTCGCTGCTTTAAATCCCTCATCTTCTTCTCCCTCCCCCTCCTGCCTTCCCTCATCTCTCCCTCTCTCCTGTTAGGTGTCTAAAGCAGCAGCAGACCTGATGAGTTACTGTGAGCAGCACGCTCGTAGCGACCCTCTGCTGGTCGGGGTTCCCACCTCCGAAAACCCTTTCAAGGACAAGAAACCCTGCATCATCCTATAGCCGCGCTACTCTCCTCCTGCCCTCACACACACACACACACACATTCACACTCACACGTACACATTCGGTACTTAAATTGAACCCCAGACACACACATGCAAACACACACTTCAAGCAGTCCATCTATCATACACACACTCTCATAAAAACACACACACTCCCTAAATAGCCACTCTGGAAAAGCGCCATACCCCGGAGCCACAGCTAGGGAGCAGGTATCTTGTGCTCACAGTGGCTGAGATCAGTATATCACTGAGTATGATCCAAGGTGCTTTGGTAATATTCATATATGCTGGTAAATTAACTACAAGTGTTAGTTTAACTTGAAAAGGGATTTGGAAATGAATAATCAGTAGGAAACCAGGATTTTTTTCCCCGTCTTTTGTCATGAAATAAGGGGTTGGGTAATGGATGGACAGCAGTGGCATAGGCAAGGAGTGGGAGGATGCATGTGGGAAACAGAAACGGTCGGTAGGCGCTCCTGCCAACTGTGCCAAACACGACCTGGTGTCCCATTAAAAGCTCAATAAATGCTTTTTTTTTTTTTTTTGAGGCAGTTAAAAAGGTCTGAGTGCTTTGCCCTCGTACCTGCCTGTGCTAAATCATGGCGGGTCATTTCGGAGTGAGTGGCTGAAGCTTTTTTGCCTTTTTATCAGGCCAGCATGTTCCCACCCAAACCTGTATCAACAGACCTTCTCTGCCTGTGGCCTCACAACGGCCATCTGCAGCCTTTGGCCAAACCTCCAGCTGTGCCAACCTGTACAGAAAGTCGTCTCTAGATGCTGATCTGCTGTCACCGATTCCACTGCAGTTCATTATGGCTGCTGTTGGTTTAAAAATCGATGTCTAAGCTGACCTCAGATCTGCACCTATGAGGGGAACATAGTGAACTGCTCTACACAGAACTCAAGCTATTAACCCTGGACGTTTACTGCATTTTTCTTAAGAAAATACTTGTTTGTGAACTCAATGTCTGTTTTGATATTTTGTTGAAGCTTAACTTAACAGATAGATAATACTGTACTTTTTTTTTTTTTGATTGTTTTGCTTTGACATAGGTGTTGCCCCTGGCTGATCAGGATCCTCTTCCTGTCTGACGTTAAATGCTAATGAAACGACAGGAGATCTGGTTGTAAGCCAGGGGTAATACCCAACCAGATACCTGCTAGGATCTTAAACAAAGGTTTCTACTGTACATCAAGCCTCCCTGTGCTTTACCCTGAGAGAGGGCGAGGTCGCAGACTGACCACACCTGAGAATCAGTCTGCAACGATGACAAGGCTGGAGGAGAGAACTTAAAAAGTAAAAGTGAAGCTGTTCCAAAAAGTAAGATTTCCCTTTCCTACCTTCCCTGCTTATGTTTGATTCTTTCAATTGGCTGTGAGAGGGAAGAAATTGAAGGGATCTACTGCACTGGATAGTGCAAAGATGGGGGGTTTTGTTTTGTTTGCCTCTGCAGTAGACAAGGGGGATACATCTTGTTTTAATATATAATAATTCTGGCTAAATATGACCTGGCTTAACCAATCTTTAAAGTTTCCAGTGTCCCCAGTAGAAGAGCTTGCTTCAGTGTGAGCTCAACTTGGTCAGGAACTGGATCGGTGAGAGCCGTCAATTCCCCTCGCGGTTTCCTCTGTTCTCCTCTCCTCCACAATGCTCCTCCTCTCGGACAAACCAAACTTGATTGTAAAAACTGAAGTGGGAAAAAAATGAAGTCAAGAGAAACAAACTAAGTGTATAAACTTTCTTTCAGACGTGCAGAAGTGATAAGTTGAAGAGTAGCTGTTTTGGGTTTATTTTTGAGTTTCTTCTTTCTATGGAGTCCATGGAACCTGGTCAGTTGAGTATTACCCTGTACAGTGTTTGTAAGATACAAAATCTAAACACAGAATTCCCCTCTGTGGATGTTGGATTTTTTTAGTACTACTTATTCTGTTCTGTCAGTCAGAATCACATCTGTCTTCATTTATTATAGTTTTTTTTTTTTTTCGTCATTCAGGTTTTAGAGGCTTGCGATAACGGAGGATGGTTTTAACCACAGATACAAATACAAACACCAAGATAGCAACCAGCCCTGGTCGGTTTAGGATCATATCCTATATATAAACAGAGGATGAATCAACATCGGACCTCATTCCAGTGGCAAAAACCAACCTCCTGATCTAACCTTTAACACCAGAGCAGCCCACACGTTTTTCTCAAGTGTTGGTTTTGGTGGGCGACAGGCAACTAGGACAACACACACGCACATAATACACACTCTCTCTTGCAGTTGTTTTTTTTTAAGTTTCGATTGTCAAAAGTTAAAGGAGCGGTAAGGCTGGGCAATGAGAGCTGCTTTTGACGGTTAATTGCTGAAAGAGAGGAGCTTTTCTGTTTATCCGAGGTTTTTGTCAGGAGTAACATACAGTGACAGAGCAGGGTGGAGTCATTAGCACAGGACTTGTGGCTGCTGATGGACTGTCAGGGGAGTTGAACCCGGTGCTTTTCTGTTCTCTAATCACTAGGTCAATATGAGCCACCTGCTACACTGGCCTTTGGAAGTCATAGGTTTTCTTTGGGTGAGGGGAGAGGTGAGCAGTTGTTTGTGTCTTGACAGGTCCACAAATGCTTGTGTGCATGAGAGAGTGCACACAGTTTGAAAAGCAGCTGGGGACGTCTTGCAAAAAAAACAAAAGTCATCTAGTGTTGTATTCAGTACTACTAAATATAATTTCCTTATACAAAATGTAAAGCCTCACATGTTAAGCTTCAGAGGTGTTGGTAGGCTGATTTTGTTACATTTGGACAGAGCCAGACAAGCTGCTTCCCCTTGATTCCAGTCTTTATCCTAACCTTAACTAACTGGCTGCTGGCTTTAGCTTCATATTTACTGTACAGACATGAGAGTGATATCCATCTTTCTCATCTAACTCTCAGCAAGAAAGGGAATAAGCAAATTTCCTAAAATGTGAAAACAATTTCTTTAAAAAAATACAACTTTTCAATTCAAATCAAGGTTAAATTCCTAATTAACATCACTGCTTGCGATGGTTCCAGTTACAAAGCCCTGGTCCATCTGTCACTTGCCTTTTCTCCAAACAGAGGCAGCAGGCCGTTCCCGGAGTACAGTGAGAGCAGGAGCTGGAGAAAGGCCATAGAGAGGGCTGAAGTGTGCGTGTGTGTGCGTGTGTGGGGGTGTCAAGTGCTAGTGTTGGGTAGCTACAAAGGATGATTTGGCAGAGCAGTAGGCGGAAGAGAGAAAACAGGGGTGCGTGCATGTGTGTGATCCGTGTGCATTTCTGTAAAAACACACAGAGCCTCCAGTGCTGTGCAGTGTCACATAGTTACGTTACAGTACTGCAACCCTGCAATTCCAGGTCGGGGCGAGTCTGACCGGAGGAGAGGTCATGCGACGCTGTGTGAGCCAGAACAGCATGCATGGCCTCCACTCACTCTTTTTTATCAGTCAGAGGCAAGTGTATACACCCTGAAGAAGAGTAAAAAAGAATTTTGGTCACAAGCTAAAATTGTCCAGTTGCAATGTGGGAAGCTATTTTTGATGTGATGAGTAATTCCAACAATGGTCGCAAAGCTGACAAATTCCTTTATTGAAAGAATTTATTTTTCTGTTTAGCTCTATCTGTGCCTGACTCAGCTATGTTATATTAGCTGCAGTTTATTTTCACCACTCATTTAAGCCTTAGAAACTTAAAGGAATAGTTTGACGTTTTTGGAAATATGCTTATTCTCTTGGTCAGTTAGATGAGAGGATTGATACCCCTGTTATATCTGTCCATTAAATATGAAGCTAAAATCAGCTGCTGGTTAACTTAGCTTATCCTTGCTCTGCCCAAAGGTAAAAAAAAATCCACCTACCATCACCTCTAAAGCTCACCAATGAACAGGTTATATCTCACTGAAGTCATGTCGTCATCCTGAGGTTGCTAGGCAACCAGCAGAAGCTCCACGACGTCATTGCACCAGGCCAAGAAATAGTCCATTTTATAACCCCTAGGGGTAAACCACAATTTGTCTTTTTTACACTTTGGTTCTTGTACAGATTTAACAAACGAGGTATGATGTGTTCATTAGTGAACTCTAGAGATGCTGGTTTGTGGATTTTGTAACCTTCATAGAGAGCTGAAGACTTAGCATCCCGCCTGGGCCAGCTTTTCCACTAGCTTTTAATCAGCATTTCTTTCATCGGCCTCTACTAGAAATTTGAAACCTTTGTAATTTCAACAAAGTTAAACAACGATTACTCTATGAGGACAGAAAAAACTACATCTCCCGTTAAAAAAACTACAAGAGTGGCAGCGTGGATACTAACATCACTGTAACTTACATTTGCCCACATCCATAAAACTCATTATCGCGCTCTTCTGAAGCCATTTTTTCAACTTTCTAGCTGTACGCTTTGCCGTCTAAAAAATAGGAATCAAGCCACTGTTGAGAAAGGCTCCGAGACTGGACTTTTTGTTTTGGACTGGATTTGTGTTTTTATCGTTGTTACAAAAGTCAGTGGGATTTTGAATGAGGTTTTCTTATTCTTGAAGTTCTATACAGAGCGAGGCTAGCTGTTTCACCCTATTTCTGGTCTTTATGATAAGATAACCGGTATGCTGGCTGTAGCTTCATATTTAGCAGACATGAAAGTGGTATTGATCTTCTTCTCATCAAACTCTCAGCAATTAATCTATCTATTTCCCAAAATGTCAAACTATTACTTTAAATGAAATAAATTCCTTTATTTAATTTGTAAATATAATTGAAGAGATGGTTGGACCGGATTTAGGCTGATATGAATGGTGATCTTTAATTGAAATAAAAATAAGGAACTAGCTGAAGAAATATAATAGCTCTGCAGTGACAGGTATGAAGTAATTGAGAATCACTATTCTGGGATAAATGTACTTTTCCCAGAATCTGAACTATTGTAAGATTGAGGAAATAACTGATTCATTGTTAGTGTTTAGGAAAAAAGGTGCAGCTAAAGTCAAAGAGGATTACAACTGCAAAAGTTCACAATATAAAATAAGCATGCATACATATCAGCATACACACACACATACACACACTGATGTTGTCCTGGAGGTGTCTGACAGATGCTATTTTTTATCATCATTGTTTTTTCAATCATTCCATAGTTGGTTGGGCTTACAATCAGAGACAGTCGGCCTAAATCGCCGGTGTGGCTGACAGTTTGTCTGATTGGTTGGTTGTTAGTTTGCCTTATAGTGGCGTATATTGTGTTAATGCTGGTCTTGGGGTTATCAGATCAACAGAATGAACAGTGTTAAAGTAGAACACTTGGCTCAAGATGAAAATCCACTGGTGTTGTGACACAAAGCGAGCCCGGTGAAAATCATTTCTGGTCAGGTGGGGAGAGTTGAGGCTCCTCACTGGTGGACTTTGAAATCAAACATCACTGAATCGGCTCTGAGCCCTTCCCGAGACTCATCTTTTGTGTTCTGATCTCCTGTGTATGCATACAGTATATGTATCTTTTTGCCTTGATTGATTATGAAGAAAATATATCTATTTTTTGTAACTGTTCTCTGATGTGCCATAACTCATGTTTTCTTGCACACTGTTAATATTTTGTGGATATTGCTGTTAAAAAGATGATATTGAGAAGTAGATAACATTAATAAAAAGATGATATAATAACACTTGCTTTCGTGTCATTTTTTATTTTTGTTTTTAGCCATGCTGGTGGCATGGCTCTATGAATGGCAATGTCAATCTGTCGGTTTGTCCACCACTCTGGTCCAGACTGAAATATCTAAACAACTATTGGAAGGCATGCCATGAAATTCAGACATTCATGGTTACCAGAGGATAGATCCGACTTTGGTGTTCCCCTGACTTTCTGTCGAGCGTCACCATGAGGTTGACATCTGCACAAATGCAAGATGACTGTTGTAACATTTGGTACGTACATTAATGTTCCCCCTCAGGATGAATTGAAACAACTTCTGTGATCCCTTAACTTTTCCTCTAGCGCCATCATCTGCTCAAAATGTCAACGTGTCCAATTTATGAGGAAAAAATCTGCAAAACTAATAACATTCCCATCATCCTTAGCTGTGCTTTGTGTTTACTGCAGCTTTTAAGTATTAATTTGTTGCATGTCAACATGCTAAAGTAAGGTGTACATGGTAAATGTTATACCTGCTAAACATCAGCAAGTAAGCATTGGCCATGTAAGGTTTAAAATACTGTGCACTGACAAAATAACACCATATCCATTAAATTTGGGTTTTATTACATAGAAAGACAGCCACTTGCTGGTGTGAGGCTTCCATAGTTGTTTGGTTTTCTGGCACTTCCATATTAGTGAGTACCAAGTTGGATATATTAGAGTTTTCAGAAAATGTTTTAATGGTATTACTTAAAAATCCGAAACTTATAATTACAATAACTCCAATATGATATGAACACAGCGTAAGTACAGTCTCACAGAGCCTGCCACCAGCATGAGTGTAGAGTCTTACTCGTTGAATATTAGCTGCATTTTATTGAATTTATTTTCTTTTTCTTTAGGGGCTGTCTGAGTAGGAGGGTCTGGTTCTTTCTCACACTGATTGCAAAAATACACAATGCACATTGCCACATGTTCTCTGGCCTAATGGGTACATGGTGTGCAGTACAAAAATGAAAACACCAAACAAAGCAAACAAAGACAACAGCTAGGTAAAGCCTCCCAGTTGGGTCATTTGACAGGAATGTCATTGTTACAAGTCCTCTATCTCAGGCCGTCTGGGTGCCCTTTGAAGCACTGCTTCAACGGTCACGAGTCTCCTCCAAGTTTCAAACCATAGTCCCCCCCGCCCCAACCCCTCTGAAAGTCAAAGCCAATCATATTTAGGGTGGGTGAACCGCAGCCAATCAGAAGTCAGTCCCTTCATCAGTCACGCCCCTGTCCAGCTGATGGTAAACAAATGGGAGGTCCATGTGCCTGAATGTTCCCTCTCTTCTGCTCAGTGGTCTGAGCTGTGAACAG
Organism: Lateolabrax maculatus; assembly: GCA_031216445.1. Taxonomy (NCBI): domain Eukaryota; kingdom Metazoa; phylum Chordata; class Actinopteri; order Acropomatiformes; family Lateolabracidae; genus Lateolabrax; species Lateolabrax maculatus. Next base: position 17,791,498 of record CM062205.1, on the reverse strand, counting down.
ACATGTGAGAGCAGAGGGTGGAGTGGGGAGCGAAACAGAGTGAAAATAGAGCAGAGGGGAGGATAAACCCACTTGCACCATGTTGCAGGAACATCTTGCTACCTGATCCTGTGGAGATACCGTGGCATGGGTGGGGTTACACCATGTCTAATTTGCACATGCTTTGGTTCTCAGCCCTGCGGAATATGCATCTGCAGGTTTAATGGCATTATGTAACAAAACACGACCAACACTAGGATGCAAAGGGCTTGGGAGAAATTCAGCCTCTTGACTTGTTGGGACAGTAGGTATGCATCAGCTTGTTTTGCCTGTTCGTTCCAAAACAAAGAGTTTCTGTCTCCACCCCAGTTTCTCTCTCTGGCTGACTTATGTCTACTACAAGAAGAAAGCTTGCCTGCGAAATTGCGAGGCCCCGTCACTAACAAAGACTTTGCCCCAGGCAAGCATGTTTTTTCCATTACTTTAACCCAAAGGTAAACTATAGTTGCGTGACTCAGCTGTAGTTCCAGTTCCATGACGCACACATGGCTTTTGTTTTGAAATTTGAGTACACACACACACCTCTTGATAAAGCAGTCAATCAATTATGAATACAATAATTTATTGACTTAGTTAAAGAGCACAAAATTACATAAATAGCTACATAAACCACTGATACAATGAATAAATTACTGGTGTAGCACTGTTCATGTTAGTTTAACAGCATTGCATCAAAAAAGCAGCACTCCTGAAGGCACAAAAATATTGATTGTGGTTTCCTTTGCAGCACAATGAGAATTTACAGCCGACATCTGATCACACACACAGTTCATTATACTGCTCATTCTGTATCCTCCGCTGACCAGAAACATCATGTTCTGTGCCCCTTTTGCAATTTCTTGGGCCAATAAATCCTGTGCGACTTTAATTTGAACATCACTTCCATTTCAGTTTCCATGGTGATGAGTTGAGCTGCTCATTTCAACCACGCACACGCTGCACGCCCAGTCTTTTCTAAAGAAAGACCAAAGTATTGTACACGCATACCACGAATTCACACACACCTTCTCTCTCTCCAAGGACTCTCCCATGTCAGAATACACAGGAATGTTGGGCATAGTTTAATTACAGCATTCCTGTCCAGTCAATAGAAAAATACTTTTCTTCCAGGTACAAGTTGGGGTGTGGACTTGTTTCTGTGAATGCTACTACTCTTCTTATTGACTGTCACACCCCATAAACATTGTAAGTAGCCAAACAGAAGCATGAAGTAGAAGCTTAGATCTAGTTTTACTGAAAATGTAAAAACAATGTGGTCTGGATGGGAATCTGCTTCTGTCTGTGTCTTTTGCACAGTACAGCCTTTGTAAACCAGTCTCCACTCTGGCGGTTTCACTAGTCACTGAAAGGGAGTCCTTGGTTTCTGCTTGTCAGTCAGGACAGCCCATCCCAGTCCACTACAGGCCATCCCTGCATGAGCAACAACAGTTCAGTTCAGTATCTGAATCCAGAGAGCTCTTGTTTTTGTCCGTGTATGTGGGTGCTGGATCCTTCAGCGTTCCTGCAGGACAAGTTCAGGCACCCACTGGTCAAGGCGTCGGCTCTCCTGGCAGTAGGTCCCTACCTCTTGTAGCCTGCAGTGGTCAGCCTGGGGGTTCTGCATGGGAAACAAACACAACATGAAATTCATGTTCAAGCTTTAAAGTGAATTTGGTCTGCAGAAAGATTCTGCAATTCACAACCTAAAATTTAGTTGGGAAATTGGAAGACAATGCGAGAAATTACATAAAAAGTTCCCTGAGAGTGCTATAAAAGTTCTCTCAGATACTGCCAAGAGTATGAAGCAACATTTAAGCTACTGCATTAAAATCATCTGTAATAATATATTTCCCCTTTGGAAAGTTACACAAGAAAGGGTTGTTGTGCTGAGTCAACCCACCGTAACCAGCATGCAGTGGAGGTCTCTGTGCTCTTCTTGGTTTCTGTTGGCATCCACAGAACCCAACAGCTGCTGGAGCCGCTGAACTCCTGACACTCGCAGGATGGTAAGGCCGCTGTCGCAGCAGAAGGACTGTAGCAGGGTAAAGTGGATCTGCAGCGCCACGTCGTCTGCATCGTCAGCTGCCAGAACGCACAGCACCACACTGTCTGGGTCTCTGGGGAGGAAAGAGAAAATGATGGATTTTAGACACTTGCACTCACATGCCCGGGATAGAGGTTATTTTCTGAAATGTAAGAGAAGCATATACTTGTGTGTTCTAAACAGTATCGGCATTGTGAAGCCAAGCTTAATAGTTTCAACTCACGCATTAAGAAGTTTAGCTGATTCATAGATGCCAACAGTCAGGCAGTCTTGTTTCTGAGCCGTCACCAGCAACTCCTCCAGAGCCAGACCTACAGACTGCATCCTGAGAGGGAAAGACAGAACAATTGAACTTGTGTTGTGTTGTGTGTTCTTAAATAAAAAAATTTTAACACTGGTCATGTCAAACACCTGCTGCATTTTTTTATTAGATGAGTCCATTAATGTATTTATCAATTTCATTAAATGTAGTCAATATACCTGTAAGTAATGAGACAGCCCAAGAAGTCTGATAAAAAGTTATCAGAAGTTATTAATATATATCCTGCAGTCACCTCAGTTTCAGCAGTTATGTTGCATGTGGATGATTGAGATGAAATACACACACACACACACACACATATATATATATAGTATGGTCCACACACATCCTTCCTGCTGCAGGCTGTGCAACATGCATACATGCATGCACAGTATGTGCAAACAAGTCCTAAAAGTGGAGTGGTAATGAGGGCATATGACTTTTTAAACTCAAAAACGATGTGTGCATCAACTTTTAAAGTTGCATTATGTTTATATGTTGCCAAACTTTAATGGATTACATCCTTTAAAAGATGGTAGCAGTTCTGGCATCGACATATTAAGTATTCGTAGGTGAAAACCTCTGCACCGCAGCCCAATAAAGTCAGGTCCAAGCTCACAAGATGTGACTTTACTTCAAGGGTCAAAGGACGAGAAGCATTCCTGTCCGGCACATGACGTCCAGCCAGGAGGCTCAGACAGCCATAAAGCTGTCGCTAAATCAGAGTGCAGAAAACTGTGCAGGAAATCTCACCTGTTCTCGATGGACACGAAGCTCTCCTCTGGAATCATGTTTGCAAATCCAAAGACGAATCCCAGTGACCAAAGCGTGATAATAATCCGGTGATTTAAATATTCCCTCAGCGTGTCCTGGCTGTGCAGGAGCGTCTGTTGTTGGCAACGTTGCGACACTCTTTATACCGGAGCCGAGAGGAGGGCGGCACCGAAACCACCCGGGTTTTGCAATTGGCTCCAAAGAATACCAGCGTCTCTGTCTCTCTCTGTCGTGTGGACTGGTGCTTTGTTTGTTTGGGTACAGTGAGCGATGATTTTGCACGACATGAAAGTACATTTGCTTCGTCATTCTGACTCGGGTGATCTATGTGACATTGCAGTGCATGTAAACGTAATGATTAAAAGGAGATGAATCAATCAACGACTCATTAGGAATAAACTTCTTGAACATGTTGGACCAGATGCAGTTGTGCAACATGCTCCTCATCTTTTCATAACATCCCTTTTCTAACTGAGTGATTATGAAATTATGACTGACATCTGGTGGCTGACTGAGGGAAAGAGAAGTCTGAATAAACTGTAGTAAAACTGAAAGTAACAGGAGTGTGAAGTCCCACAAACAGTCAGACATGTTCGAGCAAGACGTTTGTGCAAACAAAGAGCTTAATCCATTTATTTCCATTTATTTGACTCCATTTTTACCAGAAAACCCATGCAAGTTCATTAACTGTTGATCTTCTTCATGAAAACACAACAATTAGGTTTTTAAGAGTGAAGTTGTAAAAAAGTAAAAAAAAAAAAAAGGTATGAAGATATTCAGGTTTTCAGTTGTTTCAAGGCACTTGGAAAACTGACAATAAAAACAATATTATTTCAAGGCTGTTTTAGAGCTTTTAATCAAATCACATGATCTTCATCAGTAGCTGGAGTTTGCCCAGTTGTCTTCATATCATATCACATGATCTTTACTCCATCTGGTGATGGAGTAAACTCAACTTCTGCCTCACAGAATTTAAAAATGCAATTTGCAAAACTCAACAGTAACATGTGTGCCCTGGTTACTTTGCTAAAGCTAAAAAACATTCAAGTATCCACACAGTTTATGGAGATCATTACAATTTAGTTATGTTTGTCATGCTGCTGGCAAATAAACACAACTACATATAGAAATGGATAAACTTTTAAACAACCATGCATTGAATTTAATATATCTGATCAACTAACTCTTTAGTTTGGTTTTGGTTTTTAGGTTTAAGGACATGCAGGTTTTCAGTGTTTAATTTTTTCTGATAAAACTGGGCGGATTTGATCATTGGATCTGTAGAGCTCCAGCTGATCATTTACCTCTTGGTTCTCAATAACCTGGTTCTCAAAGAAGCTGTCTGCATAGTTCAGCATCTGCTGCACAGCAGTAAACAGCAGTGTGTCAGTGTCCTGGTCCAGGTCCAGCTCCTCGCTGTAGTTCTTCACCGGCAGCACACAGGTCAAGGGGATGCCCAGAGACTCACTCAACTCCCGGGCCTGAAAGACAGCAAAAGAAATGGATTAAGTTATCATAACGCCACAAAAGCAAGTCTCTACCTCAGTGATTACTGCATAATGCTTCCTAAAATGATTTCTTAACATGATGATCATATGGAGGCCATTAGTACATGGCTTTTAAAAGAAGTTACCTTCTTCTGGATGTAAACACTGTGATAAACATTCTTTAAGTCTTCTGCGACCATCGGACAGGCCTCATCTACTTTAGTCATCATCAGAATCTGAGGAATTCCTATAAGGGATCAGAAGTGGAAAGAGATCAGAAGAAAAACAGAAGAGAAAAGACCAGACTGAAGTAGAGGAGAAGATAAATTGAATGTTCACGGACCTCTAAGAGTCATTACAGCAGAAAAAGAAATACAATTCAGCATGGGAAAAGGCATACATGATTGGTGTTCACAAAGAAAACTAATGTGTACTGGTGTCACAAATTAGAAATGTCAGTAATATTACTATATGTATATAAAAACATGTATATTTATAAGATATAAAATATAAAAACTATCAATACACTGTGAAACATTATATTATACCGCTCACCCAGCTGGTTGGTCTTTTTACGGATGGCAGCGAACTTGTCCAGCATCTTTTGGGTGAGCAGAGAGACCTTGCAGGTGTCGACCACATAAACCACACAGTGAATCATGTCGTTCAGAGTCACTTTCTGCCTATAGGCAGGAGCGTCCGCCAGGATAGGATTGGAAGGAGTGAACTGAGGAACAAATACACTATTCATTTGTTATTAATCTTATAATGAAGCAGGCGCATATACCCAACATTCTCACCACTAAATCAGTTATGTGAAGATGTAGGTAGGAGACCTGATAGCGATCCTTTATGTGACCCTTGTAGATGCTGACTAAGTCCTCAATGTCCAAACCAGCATCAGCGTTTTCCTCCAGCCCCATTGTGTCGCACAGGATCAGAGGAACAACTCCACCGCCTTTCCCGGCCTTGATGGTGTAGGTGCGGAACTGCAGAAAAGACATGAAATGTAATTTAATGGGACAAACTGTATAATTAGAGCATGTGCACTTAGTTTTATATCCATATCACAAGCAGTCAAGGAATGGAAACCTTCATATGGCCTATAAAATGTAGCAGTTTTTCAAATTTTGCCAGTACCTGAGTGGTCACACTCTTCCCTGCTGTACCAGCGATGGCCTGGGACGTCATGTTGCCCCGAAACGCTGAGTTGATGGAGTTGAAGAAGCTGGATTTGCCGGCCCCGACCGGTCCCACCATCAACACCCGGGCTTGATGAACTGTTTCAATGTCAGGCTTATAGCTCTGAATGGCCTTCATCAACTGCTGCTTTCTCCTAGAAGGAACAGAAACGATACAGACGTTTACAGATCTAATACGCGTTAGCGGCAGAGGATTTTAGTTTTAATGGATATGTTTAATGTAGAAAGTTTGAAAGCGCCAAGTTGGTCGCACCCGTAACTACACCCGACAGTGATGTCACAGAGTACCTACACATCCAGGAGTACACTTCTACATCACTGCTGCGAGGTGATAATTCAAACCATTGGAAGTGAATAAAAACAAGACTTTCAGCTTCTGTTAAGTTGCTCTTTACATTCAAAATTTAAATATAAACTTATTGTGCATTTTACAGTAAAGTTAGGTAACATGGTTGACAAATGGTAGACAAAGATTTCGACATACTCAGCAGTCCACAGGATGTTCCTCCAGGGTTTGTCCAAGAGATTTTCCCAAGTCTGCATGTGGAAAAAAAATTCATTGTAACATGATGGCTTATATTATTCTAAATCCATTCACTACGGCCCATTTTACAACAATGCAAACAATGAGAGAAAGTGCTTGGCGTCACACACCTTCAACTCGATACACTTCAAACTCAGTCAGTGCCAAGTCTCCTCCGTGCAACGCTGCAGCCTGAAAGTTGAAGCTTGTCCCCGGGTTGGACTGGAACACAGCTTTGTCCTCATGCAGGAACACCAAAGCTCCATAATTCGGGCCGGTGCCTCCATCTGTGAAAGCACACTGTCCGCTGATCCCGCCCACCCTCAGTGGTTTGTTTCCCTCTGCCCTAATGCTGTAGAGGAAGGCCTTCGTGTCAATGACGCCCTCTCCGCACTGGGTGTAGTCCTTGGAGGTGTACGCCCCGAAGACGAACCCAGCAGCGTTGTAGGCGGCGATGACAGTGGGCCCCTGTTTGTCACAGCGGCTGTGGAAAGCAGCAGCAGTGAAGCCATGGATGCTGGCTTTGTAGAGCAGGTGGAGCCTGACATGACCCAGGAGAGAGAGCAGCTTCTTCTGCTGATCTTTCGACAGGCTGGATGTGACTACAGACATGACAGAGGGTAGGCTGTCCAAATTGACCCGAGGATGCAGCACTGTGATTAGAGATAGAGTTATATATAAGAGTTTTTTTAATAATTTCTTTCTTCTGTAGAGTTTACTGGATTGTATTTGTTCCCCATTAACAGGATTTCTTTGAGAACAGCTGGAAGTAGATGGATGTATTCAGTAGATGGTTTTTGACATTAATTAGGGTTATTCGTAAATGAAAGTAATGAAGGTGATTTACACATGCTGTCTCTTGTATTGAAAATTTGATATTCAGCCTTTTTACCCATTGATGGGTTAAGATTTAAAAAAGTGTATTTATTTGGGGATAATGTGAAAAGTTGACTGTAATGTTTATGTATATATAATGAATAATGTGTACTTATAAATGCATTCATGACGTAGCACATGTGAAATGTTTTCAGATGGAATAAGCTTCAAACAGAAACCGATAGTACAAAAAAAAAAAAAACACCACACAAATGTACGATCGACGGTTGAAACCGACACACAACGACACTGACTGTGAATATAGTCTATGTAGTATGCAGTATTATCAAACTCACATGCAGTAGAAGGAGTGTTGAGGTAAATCGCAGCAGGCGGCTGGGAACCACTGGATTTCTGTGTTTTGCCGTCGAGAGCAAAACACAAGTGAAACTGTTCGTTAAAGCTTTGGGGAGTTTCCACCTTAAAGTCGTTTAAAGCCAAAACGCCCAGTTATGGGAGCCCATGTGTATGGAAGACCCTTCGTGCCACTGTGATGAAACAAAAAAATAAAGATCCTGTAAGTCATAATAATGACAGGCAAGACTTTTAGGAGATATTGTGTTCTGAAGTTTTCAATGTAAAACGCTATAAAGTTTAGACCCATACAAGACAAGACTTTATTATGTTCATGTGTTATTTTATGAACCACTTAAGTAAAAGTAACAATACCACAATGGAAAAATACTCCAAGTCAAAGTCCAGCATTGAAAATCCTGCTTAGTAAAAGTACATAAATATTGTGTACTTAAAGTATCAGAGTAAATGCACTCATTCTGCAAAATGGCATATCATCATATATGTATTTTATTGGAATATTATTGATAGGTACATGTACATCTAAGCAGCCTTTTAATGTTGTCGAAGTAGTGCTAATTTGAACAACTTCTACTGTTAAGTAGTTTAATCTATAACAATGTATATTTTATAAATTGATCCTATGTTTTAAGTATCAAGGATTGATCTGAAAATTATAACAACTATTAGCTGTGACATAAATGTAGTGAAAATAAAAATAAAAAATTATTTAATGGAGTAAAAGTATAAAGTAACATAACATGAAAATGCTCAAGTACAAGTACCTCATGAGTGCAGTACCTGAGTAAATGTACTTATTTACTTTCCAACATTGGTTTTAGCATTTTAATTTTAGTCAATGGAAAGGTTCAAAATGTTTTTTATAGCTAGGAGGTGTAAAAAGAATGGGTTTGACAGGTAGATTTGACCTTGATTTCATGTCTGGATTAAATTTGATCTGTATTTTGATCCAGTCTAACTGGGTCAGGCTGCCCTTTGTGTCATGTAGAGTTTTAGGATGCTTTCAACTGTAAAGCCCACAGTCGCTGATACAGTCAGTATCACTTCATCTAAGGTGTGGCCTTAAAGCTGCTTTCATTTGAGTTTATGTTGGTGGGATTTATTGGTGCGTACAGTATTGTGATGACTGCTGCCACATAATTGATATAAAATGACATAGTTTACATTTACTCCATATTTAGTTTGCTGAGCTGTTAAATACAGGAATTCATAATTTCTCTAAGCGTCCAGGGAGCCTTGCTGAAGAATTTGACGCTCAACAGACACTTTTGAATGGTGATGCACATTCTTTATTCATACATTACTCCCCCCAACCCACACATTTTGACATTGTTACTGTATGTACTTACAGACAATTACAAAGTGAAAGGTTTTCAATGTTCATCCCAGCATCCCGCTCTGCCTCCATTCTCCCACAGTGCTTTGCTCTCTGTCTTCATGAATATCATGAATGAAACAACATACAGTACATACAGTATTTTATACATGCGGGACACATACACATAGTTACAGTTCACTTGGTTACTGTGGGGTTCAAGTCATTTTTACCCATGATTACAGATCTAGTTCAACCCTCCAGTCTGAATAAATCATACAATCTGGCAGCCTTTGGCAGAAAAAGATGTGAGAAAGTGTGTTAGGTTTTAAGTAGGATCATTAAGGTTGTAATAATTGACAACGCATGTAACATAAAAACCAAAGAAAGTGACCAAAAAAATAAAACAAATCTCTAAGATAGTACAAGTCCATGAAACAAGTTTAACAGTGCATTTACATAATTACAAAATATCTTTGAGATAATTTAGAGATACTGATTTAAAATGCCATTTTTTGTGTGTTTTGAGGCAGCATTCAGACGGAGGGGAAAATTGTCAGTAGTGCCTTTGTGATCTCATGCTTTAGTATTGTGCCACATTCACATTGGTGCAAACTAATCCTTTACAAGGCAAAACAGCAACAGAGATAATCAGTCGTGATTTATTTACATCTCACCAGAATTTGACATCTTTTCTCGGACATCCAGACTGGGGCAAAAGGAAATAAAAAGACATGGACAATGGACAGACATGTAATACATTACATTTTACCGTTTACTTTCCTTTTTATTACAAAGTGCCTTATTATACTAATCTGTAATTTCCTCATGTAACTCCCTGGGATGTTTTGGAAAATCTAGGAAATTTGGTACTAATTACAGGAAAAAGTTTAATTTGAGAGTGTAAGCATTTGTGTATTTACAGAAGATTTCCGTGAAGGAACTGCTCCATTTAACCCAAGGTAAGTATTATTTCATTAGTCATTTATTATTGGAAACTCTACTCTTTATATATATTAATTGGATTCAATTGGAATAATGAGTTGCACACTGTATTTGTTTTCCCTATAACTAGAACCAAACTATATATTAATTTCAGGAAATGTACTATGAAATTATAAATAAATAATGGACATGTAAAATAAAGTGATACTAAGTACTGTAGTTTAATTGCAGAAATGCAGTAGTGTGATCTTTGATGAATTTTAGTTTCATTATTATTTTGTTCTAAATATGAATAGCGTCTGATTTTTACTGTATTCGTATTTACAAAGTAAAACTTGGAAAGCTGTCATTACCAACCACTGTGACTACACCATGATTTAATGCTGTGCAGAGTACTTGTCCACAATAACCTTGATCATATCCACAATCAAAATACGTGTCATCACTTTTAATGTTTTTTTTTGAACAGGTAAACGTCTATTTTCTACAAAAGCATTTGCAGTCTGATTCCTGACAAGTAGGGTTTTAAGCACTTGTAATGGATTAAAATGAATTGCCATTCTTAATACGATGATTGCTGTAATGCTATTAAATTTAATCTGGTACTCCAATCCCTGCTGACAGATTTGTCTTTGCACACTCAGATTCAGTAATCTCAGACCCAGCGGGCGATTATCACTCACAAACATCAGATACATCACATCTGGTCCGTTTGCTCGGCACAGAGCTCAAGGGCAACAGTGAAGCCACACTGGCACAATTTTAGTTTTCAAAGCCGTTACAACACACAGCACAGCTCACCTCATGTCTGTTTACAGTGCTCACAACAAACAGTGTGATTTAATTAAAGGTACAGTTTAAGACTCTCTTTTTGCGATATAAACATCTTCTGCGCTATCAGACATATCATTTTAGTAAACAAGAGAAATACAATGCGACCAATGCTTTAATAAACAAATATTTGCACACTCCACTCCACTGCCATTTGGGAGTATCTGGAGTAGTTTCATTTGCTGATTTGAATTCCTTTGACATCAACTTATAAATGTTGCAAAAAAGCAGCAAAATGGGCTCTGAAACATAGCACGGACTACTATCACACCTCAGTGCTGACTGTATTAAGAAAACAAGCCTACACATAGTGCCTTAAACCCCATGTACGCTAACTATATTGACTAATCTACAACATCACTTTTCATGAGGATCCACATGTTTGCAGTTGACATGCTTCTCTTGCAGCCAGTGAGATCTCCTCTCCTGTTTTGCACAGGGTCATAGGTCAAAAATATTCATGCAATACTCCCCACAGAAATTAGTGTACTCTCTTTTTTTCTCTCTCACACACACACATTTCCATACTTAAGCTCATATTCACCCTCCATCCTCCATCGCTGCATCAAATAGTCTGCCTTAAAACTCTATCTTGCAAGCAGGAAAGGTCTCGTCCTGCATGGCGACTGTGCTGTTGGATCCGAGCACAGTGATGCCCAGCTCCTTCTGTCTGTCCAGGGTCTTCTGGTACCACTCCTGCATCGGCGCTGACTCAAAGGTAGGGATCACTGTCACCTGGAGATCCAAGGAAAAGGATACATTTAGCAAACTGCAACCATGTAGTTTGTTTCCGTAAAAAAAACTGTACAATTACGAACACAGCTTAAATTTGTGTTTTAGAGCAAGAAATAGGAATTTGTTGTTTTGCCACTGCCAAAAAAGAATTGAACCCACTAATTTAGAGAACCATGTAGCCAGTTTTACAGTGTTTCAACTGTATATGAAATGGAAACCGCCCTGTTAGTAAATGCAGTTTGTGGTTGTGGTGTCATTCAGTTGTGGCAAGACATTGGAAGCACCATGATAAAGGACACTGTGCTGAAAAAATCACATTTATATGAACCTTGCTTTGATCATTAACATAACAAGAAATGTTATAACAGGAGCTGAATTCAGTTTAATTAGTTGAAATCTGCATATATTCTTTATCCAACATCAATCCTGTATGATGATCTTTACACTATCAGAGGAAAATCTATAGGACCTTTGATGCAACGGTGAACTTCATTTACATGAAAAACAACAGAGCATCATTTTTACTGCTAAGCCCTTTCTTCGAGAGGGCTCATTGCTGTATAAGACAACCACCAACACCACCAACATCATACAATATACATGCATGAATCCTGTTGTGTGGTTGTTTCTACCTGCATAGAGTCAGGCCAGGATATCTTGCCATCCAGTAGTGCATCCAGTGTATGCCTCATGAGCTCTTCTCTCTCTGGACTGTCGCCACTGATGATATAACAGGAGGAGCGAACGAATCTGAAGAAGTCAACAGTGACTGTTGGAGATGAGGCTCCAGAGGGAATATAGGCCAGGTCCACATACACACTGACTTCCCCAATGGAAGTAGACTTTGAGCCTGTAACAGGAAAGATGGGAGAAACTGCTGCATGAAACTGCTGATAGCCAAGACACCAATTCAATAGAAATCAGTGGACACCCTCAAGTCTGAAAAGTACAAAAAGTACACATTTACAGTGCTTTATATCATTTACACCTCATACCTGGATTGGGTGAGGATTTTGCTGGTGTTGAGCGGGTGCTGGAGGAAGGTGTACGAGCAGAAGGGACATTTCCTTTTGCGACTCCACTTTGGATCCCTGTCCTGCTTTTCCCTGAGCCTGATCGTTGGGAGGCCTCAATTACCTGGAAACAAAAAAGCTGATGATCTCCTTACTTGAAGGTGATTTTTGGAGAGAGAGATGCAGTTTATGTTGTTTCATTTTAATATGTAAAATACATATTTGTTGCCAGTATAACAACAGAATGGTTAACTTTAACTTTAACTTTATAGCTTATATTTCAAATGCCTTACATTTATTTAAATATATTTTCTATATTTTTAATCAAAGTTTTCAGCAAAGACCAGATGAGCAAAGAAAAAACATATATATGTATATATATATGTTTTAATATCATGCCCGTGATTATAATTACAGTTGCTTTTACTTTTTTAAAAATAGATTCAAGATTTCAACTGTGACCGAAACTAAATAGTGAAAGAGGACATAATGCTATACTTTAATGATTCCCCAGCACCTCTGGCACAGGGATGCTGAAGCTTGATTCCAGCCACAATAAAACAAAAACACTTTAGTTTTAGTTTAGACTCACTGCTGACATCTTTTTCCCTCGCATGCCACTGGCTTTGGCTCTCTTCCCATGAGCATCAGAGTCAGACTGAGGAACGGGCATGGAGGCGTCAGGATGTGGGGGCAGGGGCGGACTGTCCCTGAGAGGGGCTGGAAGAGGGTCCTGGGGCAGAGCCTGATTGGCGCAGAGGTCGTGGGGGGAGTTAGACGGCTCACTACACGACTCATCCTCATCTGAGTCCAGCGCTCCATCTGCTGTGGTGGACGGACAGTCCTCTGTGCAGACGGGGGCGTTTGACTCGCTGGGTGACGTGTCCTTGGGGTTGTTGTTGTTGCCGGGATGATGTGGAGTGAAAGCTCCCCTGGAGGGCTCGCTCGCGCCTGAGGTGGAGTCTGACGGTTTGAAATGCTTGAACTCGCAGGGCGAAACCAGACACAGGTCCACGTCGTGAGCCGACGCCTCAAAATGAAGTGTGTTCGGAGCTGGAGGCCGCCCCATTTCCGAACCCGGCCCTAAAGATCTTGGAGGCTTCTTCATTGGTAAAGACATCCCCACAAAATGGCCTCCATTGGAGTTGGAGTGATGAACACTGTCATCCCCGTCTCTCTGGCTCAAAGTTGTTGGTCCCTGCTCTAAAGACATGGATAGTGATTCATCTACTTCTGTGGACTGAGGTGAGCTCACCTCTGCTGGCATGGAGTGTGTAGTGGTGGTGGTAGCGACAGAGAGAGAGGGGTCTGAAGATCCACCTTTAAATGAACCCAAGGAAAGGAAACTTAGGTGCTTCTCTCTGGTGTTTGTGTGGCCCTCTGGAGTGGTTTTGGGCTGGCTCAGCTGGTCCTCACTTTGCTTGGATGATCCATTTGTCTGGTTGACATCGGCTGACTCTAAGTCGCCCACCTGGCCCTGTAACCTGCTGAGAGTGGCCCTGTTGCACCACACATCATCTGGGGACAGACAGTAAGGAGTGTGGCCTGCACTGTTGGGCCGTGAATCAGGGGAGGCGGGCTCCACGGTCTCCTCGTCAGGGCTGACAGGGGCCTGGTTCTCTGGAGAGGATTGCGAATGAGGGCTGTTTCTCAGAGCCCCGTCCAGGAGGGTGTATTCAGTCGGGGTTATGTCTAGCTGGACTGTGCACTCGTTCTTTGCCACGTTGTTCAAGGGAGACGGAAATCCTACAACCTTTGCTGGTTTGATAGCATTTCCAGGCTGGTCTACAATTGCTTTTTGCAAGTCTACATCAGCTTTCGCTCTAGTCCAAGCCTTATCTTGCCCTCCATTATCACCACTCTTGCCTCCCCTTATCCCTGCGCCACCTGCTGCTTCTTCCCCTAGTGTAACAGCAGCTTCATTACTTGTGTCTTTGCTCAGACTTACAAGGCTCTTTTCATTTCCTGGATCACTGCTTTTCTGCTTTCCTTTATCAGCTGTTTCCACCTGCAACTCAGTTTCCTCCCGGAGTCTGAGAAAATCGGCTGTCATATCCTCAGGGGTAGACATCTTGGAGCCACACAGGTTCTCTTCAGACTCTTTCTCAAGACCTTCTGGCTCAGGGATTTCTAACTCAGTCCCAGTGTCAGGTTTTGTTGAGTTGTTGTTTGGCAATTCAGTGTTTACATGTACCTTTTTTCCATTATTTGCCTCTTTTCCTGATGGTTTTCTTGTTTTCTTTGCCCCTGTTTTAGAGTCATTTTTTGCTTCCTTCTTGAGCTTAGTTTTATTTTCATTCTTTGGTTTGGGAGGGAGAACATCCTTTTTCCCCTGATCATTCCTCAAAACACCACTTTCCTCTTTATTGCCAGTCTTCTCCTCCTTTTTGCCATCTCTCCCTCCTCCTTTCTTTGAAGTATTCTTCTCTGATGATGCTGCTTTTTGCTTTACACCTGTCTCTTTGATTTTGGTTTTATCAGCATCTTTTGTCGCAAATCCATTTAATACTTTTCCTTTTTCTCTTACCAATGGCTCTTTCCCCTCTTCTTTAACTCCCCGCTCTTTTCCATGTTTGGGTGTTGGCTCCTTCCCTTGTGACCTGCCACTGTCCTGGCTCTCTGTCCTCTTGGTCTTTCTGTCCTCCCCCAGCCTCTCCATGTCCCCGGTGGTCACAGTGGGTTTCTGGAGGAAGGCTAACCCCTTCAGCTTCTCCAACCCCTGCAGCAGCTTATCCTGTGGAGTAACACCAGGGAACAGCACCCTGACCACCTTCTCCTGGGGACACGCTGGGTGCCACACAAGCAGGGCAGATACTGAGGCCAGGGCAGTGAGGGGAAGAGTTTGGGATATGGACGTTGATGACCCTCCATCGGGCCAGTTTTGCATGAATGCCTGGTACTCCTGACTGTTTTTGCCGGGGCTGAGGATGTATAAGTCCAACTGTCCCACTCCCATCTTCTGGAAAAGGGTTAACGGCTCAATGGGGACCCCTTGTGGCCGAAACATTGCCTGTGGTCTGATGTCTAACTTCTTTAAAAACTGAAGGGTGAGGGCCGCCTGGCGTGTGCTCTTCAGTACATTGTCTACACCTGACATGAGAAGAATGATAACTTTACTTGGTGCAATTGCTCACATTAGAAATACAGCTGGGACCCAGCTGAGCAAAGTAGTTCATCAAGTACCTTCCAAAATATTGCAAATGTACATGTTAATATACGTGTAGCCTATATGATAACAGGAGGGATTCTGGCTCATACTCCCTGCCCAGTCATATTTCGTTCAGTGCTGTACTAGAGTAGCTTTAAATGCATCACTCACAAGGCTGTTCTTCCACCTGCAATCTGCTGGGGGCGTTAAAGAACACAACTCCAAGCTCTGGGGAGATGAGCCTCTTAGACGAGTCATCTGTTCAGACAAAAGAATACAAAGACAAAGAGGCACACATGAACAAAAAGGAAAGATGAATGTGAAACAGGTAAAGAAGACAGAGAAATCTCACACTCCTAACAACATTTCCTCATTATATCACCATCCTTGTTTCTTGGAAGAGGGATCCTCCTCTGCTGCTCTTCCTGACATTTCTACCCCGTTTCTAAGGGTCTAAGGATTTATGCTGAACTGATTCTAAAGCCCTTTGAGGCATAATTTGTACAAATAAAAATAAAAAATTGACTTGACTTCTTACCTTTAATATCAGAGCTTAGCTCCAACTCAGCCACCTTCCTCTCCAGGAAGGTGTTGACCCCAGGGAGGTTCTCTGTCCCAATGTGCGTCAACAAAACCGCATCAACTCGGTCGAGGTGGCGGACCAGCTTCCAGAAGCAGGCCTGAGAGTCCGAACCGCCGTCCACCAGCACCGTGAACCCGTTAACGGCGAAAAAGGCACAGTCACCGCGGCCGGCAGGGAACACGTAGCAGCAGGGGCGGGACAGCTTGAGAAAACCCACAGTGGTGGGAGGAGGCAGGAGGTCGAAGGAAGATGGAGGAGAAAGGGTACCAGAGACGAGGGAGGTGAATTCCCCCAGGGCCTCCATGGCAGGCAGCACCTCTGGGGGATTGATGTGCAGCGTGAACGGACCCTGCAGAGGTTGGTTTCCCAAGAGAGTCGTCCTCCACTGACCGATGTTGGGGCAGCTAAGGGTCAGACTGAGTTTGGAGGAGGCAGAGCTCTCTTGATCTATGAACTAAAGACAGAGCATTTTAGCACCATACATCTAATAGATTATTTTCTTATAACTGTACAGTATGTTTTGCAATAGTTTGAATAAATAAATTAACCATGTCAATATTATCAGCACATCTTATCTTATATGGTGTTATCGTCAGATTAAACGATAGTAAAAGTAACTGTTAGTTGCAGCTCTAAAATATGCCTCAATTTATAGATGTTCAAAATTACATCCACCTAATAAGCAGATGAAGTAACAACTCAACTTTTATTGGCAAAAAAATAAAAGTCAGAGAGAGACACTGTCGTACCTGCTCTGTTAGTATTCGTTTCAGTTGGCGTGGTGAGAACAGTCCTCTGTGAAACAACACGTCTCCACTTTCCTCCACACTCTGGCCAGCCAAGATCAACAGCTTATGGGCCGAATCCCTGGACAGCAGAGCAAACACCTGGCCAAGCAAGGGAGAGATGGAAAGGTTTCTTCATTTTGCAATGTTGTTTTATTCCCCCATAATCAGAAGTAAAAGGACAGCAAATGGGAGAAATAAAAAATAAAAGAAAATGCATAATATAACTTTACTGGCTTTTTAGCTCAATAAGCATAAACTAATTGACAACTATTTTGATAATTTATTACTCATATTTGAGCCACTTTTCAAGCAACAATACAAACCAGTTGATGGCATTTTCCTTTTTTCTGAAATTTTTTAGGCAAAACAAATATTTTATTATCAGGTAAATACTTGTCAGATCAATGAATTCTTAAAATACAATATTTTCTCATTAAATCATATGAATGCTTCACTATATATGCATGATATTATCTGCAATCATATGAAAATCATAATACTGTCAAATTCCTGTATAAACTGAATTAAAATAGAAAGCTCAACAAAACAATAATTCCCTGCTATGTGTCAGATCTCATTTTGAAAAATATTATAATTCTAATTGATTTTCATTATTAAAAACTGTGATAAAAATAAATCAAAATCTGAATACTTGCACAACTGCTTCATTATAACACCTGGCTTGGTCAAGGAACCAGGATTTATTCCCTCACCTCTGAATGAACCTGTTCCTGAGATGGACTGATCAACACCTGAGTGTCCAACACTCTGGTAGTGTGGCGCAGACACTTCTGCCCTGAGGGGGCAGAGAGAAAAACAGAGAATAGAAAGAGAAGTCCAGACAGGCAGACAGCCAAGGGAAAGCAAACAAGAGATGGGGAAAGTCAGAGCTGAGAGAGTTTGGAAACAAGCCGGCAGATCTGAGCAGTGAGCAAGAAGCCAGAAGATAATACGAGGGGAACTCAAAGAAGTCAATGAGAAAATGAACGAGGATACGGGTGATTGACTCCCTCGGCGAAAAAGAGGAAGGAAGAAGAGTGGAACAGCTGAGTCAGAAGGATTGTCTGAGGATGAAATGCCAAGTTAACTCAATCTGCAGTGAATATCCAGTCTGAGGGGGACTGGATCAACAGAACCGGACACAGCAGGCTAGAAAATAATGACTCAAATAGGTAGAAACGTTTCTTTGTCTTTCAGTTCAATTTGATTAAAAAATTGGAAAGCAGGAATGGTCGCCATTTCCTCACTGGTTATTGCACTGAATTACATTACATTACAGTGACATGCAGAAGTCCAAATGTGAAACATTTTTGTGATGCAATACTTATACTTATATATATATATAGTATACACAATAAAGATCAATACCTCTTGCATGTATGTAAGCTAAATATGAATCTACAGCCAGCATTAAGGCTGGATATATGGGAAAACCTGGCTCTGTCCAAAGGTAACAAAATCTGCCTACCAGCCTCTAAAGCTCACTAATTATCACATTTTATTTCATTTCTTTAATTCGTCAAATTGTGTTTTTTCTCTGTATAGTGGTGTCGTCACTGTGAAGTTGCCAGGCAACCAGCGAAGACTTCAGAAAGTCGCTGGCCCAGTTAAGAAATAGTCCAGCACATGAACCCTTGTTTAACCACAAACATATCGGCCCTCTCATCTAACTCTTAGCTAGAAAGCAAATGGACATGTTTCCCAAAATGTCAAACTATTTCTTCAAGTCACCTCTCACCTTCTATCTTTAATCTGAGCTCTATGCCTTTCAAAAAGAGATTTCACTACAGTAGTATTTATCACATACAGGCAACCTCTCTGGGGGCCATATTGTACTCCCTAGAAAGAGATGTGTTTGTTCTTGTACAGCTCAGTTGAAACACGACTGTCTGACTCTGATGTTTGTCCTCAGCTCTGCATACTGAAAGGCTGCAACAGTTGGAAAAAGAGAGGTGGCACAGCTTGGTTGAATGTCTCTATTGTTTTCCGTCTAAAGGGCCCACCCATGTTTAACAATCACCCGACTGCTCCTCCACTTCCCTTCCTTCCTTCCTCGGTGACCCCAGACCAGCCAAACTGGCGGGTTACCATGGGGACGGGGCTTTCTGTGAGATAACACGTCAAAGAGTTTGGGCAAGGAGTCAAATAAACAAACTATCACCTACCTGCACCCTTAAAGGACGCCGTGTGACGGGAGAGAAATTCTTGGAGATAGAGGTTCAGGTTACAGGATTTTAAGTCGACGTCCCATGACTGAATACCTGGAGACATAAAGCACATATGTGTCGCATGAGGCAACAATTGGCTTTACATACATATTTACATACAGATTGTCCAAAACAAAACTGTGAAAGTTGTAATGTGCAAATTTCATTAATGTACAGTTTACCAGATGATGTGAGATACTCCGAATCTAATACAGTATTAAAAAGTTCCTTTATTTAAGGAAAATGGAAATAAATGAATAGCAGAGTTGTTGTATTGGATTGCATTAGACTGTACATGCGTAATAAAGTGGCCAGTGAGGGTATGACACAACATATAAGAAAGATATGATAAAGATAAAGAACAGATTTCTAGACTTAAAAAAACACACTGTAGTACTTGAAAAATACATGCCTGGACAGTGATGAACTGTTGATAGGCCTAATGACAATGAGGAATATCTCTGTCTTTATTTCTGTCCTTGTGTGTCTCATCCCTTATTTATTTACAGACTATATGCAGGGTTTTTTTTTTCTACATAAATTATGCGCTCAAATGTCCCTTCCTTACACACATCTAGAACTGTAGCCTACCCGCACAGACTGTGATGTCTGTCTACCAGCCTGCCTACAGTCTATACAGTTACTGCTTTGCATAAACACACAAAGGTTAATGGCACATCGTTCACAAGTGGCTACGTGTTGGCTGACTACCAACATGCCCGAATGCAACGTTTCCCCAGAAGCTTCTCCTTGCGTCCCAAAATACCGAGGGCGAAAGGCGCTACCAGACTGCTTTTAGTTCCAGTGTGGCCCGGAGGGATGAGGTGATGCTGATGGTGGAGCACAGCCAGATGACGCATCCTCGGCCAGCAGGGTGGAGAAAATCACACGAACACTGCAGTGGGGGTCAGCGTGGGATTCAGGCGACGAGAACTTGCAGGGATGTGAATGTTAAATCCGAATATAAAAGGTGGGGAGCGACAAAAAAAAAAAAAAGAGCGAAGCGACTGAGAGAGGCGGGTCGGGACCGACGTACCTCGTTCAATCTCCCTGCTGATGTGTCCCGTCTGCCCGGGCTGAGCGGTGCGTCCGATGATGATGAGCAGGGAGTATTTGCGGAGGCTCGGGTCGAGCTTTGCGGCTGCAGCGCGCCCCGGCTCCTCCTGGACCTCCCTCTCCAGCACCCGGCCGGACGCCATGTTGGAAACTCGCACTTGGATGTGATGTCATTGGGAAAAAAAAAAAAAAAAAAAAAAAGCCTGACAGCGCCTTTTATTGCCGGGAGAGGACGGCTGGTGTGCGCGAATGCAGCGGTGCATCGGGGAACGTGTCGGAAGAGGCTGAATTATTGATGGCACCTGGCAGGGGAATCGATATGCTTTGTTCCTTTATTGTTATCCTTTAAGTGCTTCAGTAGCTGTAATCAAAGGCGAAGCACCAACAGGGGATGTTGATGGGAAAATTACAGAAAATCCAGCTGCTAATTGGCTACCGATGTGTTTCTCTTTATAAGAGTGCAGAACAGACACACAGACACTTGGATATAATTCAGTTCATTTATTGACCTCCTTATCTTACAAATGTGTTTAGAAACCGATGCTAGGCCATCACAGGGACAACAACAAAGAAAAATAATAAGGAAACAAACAAACAAACAAGGAGTTATGACAAAAACTACATTCAAAGTCCGGCACAAGTTACCACAATCCTACACAAATAACCCCCAGCTGTGCCACGACCGTAAACATTCACATGAAGAGGGACATATGCATGCAGACCTCCTAATCTATTCAAAAATCTATATTCTAACACGTTCCAGTCTAAGTTTATTAAAGAAAAAACATCCTTTATTAATCACACATTACATCGTGTTTTTTTTATTTTATTTTTGTCACAAAGAGAGTGACAACAGAAAGCCCCTGAACTCTCTCCTTGTGTTTTTCTTGCATCTTTTTAAATGTTTCTCCTTCACAAACACTTGAGAACAAAAAAGTTACAGGAAGTCCCCCGGGGACAGCTGCACAGCGTGCCGATACGCGCGCCTTTACGCACGGCGCACGGCTCTCCCGCGTCACACTGCAATGATAGAAACAACACAAATCCATGAAAATGCTGATACAGGGTGTACACTTATTTTCTTGGTAAAACCTGAACAGTATTTCCAAAAGTTCAATTTACGCGTATGTTTTGATTTCCAAGTTCAAAAACTTATTATAAAATCTTCTAAACGAGGCAAAACCCTTCTTGTACAACCTGTGTCTTGTATGCTCTGAGACAATATCTCCGAAAAATTTTTTTTTTTTTTTGCATATTTCTAGATGTTATAAATTCTGAGAATATTACAAAAACAGAGACGAATTTTAAAGTTGGCAAAGTAACATTCCCTGTCCACATACCGATGGCAGCCAGCCAAGCTTCTTCTCTAAGGGCATCTCTTTGCTCCTCAGCTTCTCCAAAACTTCTTGCAACGCGTCAATCTGCAGAGACAAAGAAAAAAATGTTGCTTTTAAAAACTTGACAAAACACATTTCACACCCACCACATCCCTTGCAAGCTCTCTCACCAGGTCTTTCTCCTGTTGGGTTTTCAGGGGGAAATCCAGCGAGCGCGTCTCCAGCGAGGAGTCGTCTGCCCGGGCGAGCCACAGGAAGGTGCAGCAGCAGGTGGCCGCCAGGAGGAGAGTCCGAGCGCTGACCATGGTGCTAAAACACAAACAGGAGGAGTCCTTCTCTTCAGCCGGTGGTGAGACCTGGAGGTGTGGAGGGTTTTGGAGGTCTCCTGCACAGAGAGCCCCCTCTTTATAGGCGCTTTCCAGTTGCCGTTGACATCAGCCAGCCTCTGAAATATTCATGGACATTTTGACATGGGTGACACCGCTCAGCACCTTTGTATGTTTGGATGATCACAGGAAGGGACCTGACCGGACGACATCGAGGATGGTTAAAGGTGGATTTACATTTCATAAAACGTATTTGATGAAGAAATCTGGTGGGAGAATGGGGCTCAAAGTCCTTTTCCTTCAAAATGTGTCTATGTTTAAATGCTACTAAGGCTTTTTGTGTGCAAATGAACCCTTTTCCGTTAAACATATATCTGACTCATCACTGAGTCATTTTGATGTGTCAGATTTAAGATGAGAACTCATCACATACAGTACATAAAACTGTCACTGAACAAAACTGTTCAAATCCAAATGAGAAAGTACACTACATCGTAAGGTTTGATCTAAAACATAATACTCTACCCTCTTGTGGAGGGTAACTTTTGTAAACACAAACCATATCCTCCCCCATGCTTTGCTGCTAATCTATTCTGTCTATCTTCTCCTGTCGCCTCTGTTCAATAAAGCAGAAATCAGACCTCAGGTTAACCCACACTGACATAAATCTGTAATCAGGATCCAATTTCCTTTGTTGGAACAACCTTAACCAGCCCATAAGCAATGTAAGCCTCTGTGTGTGTCTATGTGTGTGTGTGTTTACACACCAACCCTATTAGAGACCCCATGTCACTGACAATTTACGTTATCCCTGAGAGGCCATTCCTCCACATGATCTCCACAGAAATGAGGGCAGCGGTCAACATAAAGCCAATGACTCATTCAAGTTGGATAAATTCAATGTAAATATATAATATATATTTTAAGATCTGGTTTTGGGGTGTTTGACACAATATTTATGTAGTTTGCAGTTTTCATTTTTGTTC
Source organism: Lateolabrax maculatus (assembly GCA_031216445.1). NCBI lineage: Eukaryota > Metazoa > Chordata > Actinopteri > Acropomatiformes > Lateolabracidae > Lateolabrax > Lateolabrax maculatus. The sequence continues at coordinate 17,768,688 of CM062205.1, read as the reverse complement.
TCATAGACCACTGAAAGAGTAGCTGTTGCAGTGGTTACAGCTAATGGGAATCCAAATAAATAAACAATAAACATTAACATACAAGTTCCAGTGAGTTTATTTTCCTCCATAGATTCTTAGATTACAACCCAAAGAGCCTTTTTTTATTACTCCATTGCTTTCCACAGCAGCTCATAGAAAAGATTGTACCATTGATCAATACTATGGTGCAGAATATCTATCAGAAAAGAGAACATCAAGGGGGAAATTTTAAATTAATATTAACTTAAACCTGATGAAGTAGAGATTCATAATAATACACTTGTTTAAGAAGTTTTACTCACCTGTAATTGCCTGTATTTATCTGATTATATCCTTGCTCTCCTGTATTGTGTTGTTGTAACTACTCGCCCCCGCCGCAGGGGGGCAGCAGCTCACTTTCAGCCACTTTGATTATGACCCAACCGGAAGTGAAGAGTGCAGCCTATTTGTAGCAGCTGGTTAGCAGTGTTGTGGAAATAGTCCTCAGTCTAATTACCCTAACGTTTCACTCTCTACCTTGGGTTTCCAGCAAAAGCAACAATGTCCGAAAGAAAAGTGTTGAATGTAAGTATGTGAGCGCTGAGAACGAGCCTCTGTTAGTAACGTTAGCAGCAGTTAGCTGCGGTTTCATGAGCTGCATGAGAAACCAAGCAGGCCAACGTTAGCTCTGAAGCTAAGTGTGCTAGTTATTAGTGATACACTTTAAAAACTATTTCACAGGGAAAGATGGGTTGGTATGTTTGTTGCAACTGCTGATTTGGGACATCTAAAGTGCATTATGTGTTAGCTACGAGTGCTTTCTGTGGCGTAACTCCATTGTAATTACTGCTACAATCCTTAACGTTAGTTTATTTATTTTTTGTTAAAAGTTTGGGCTTCTCAGTTACTCACATATGTGTTTTGTTTTCCACAGAAATACTACCCCCCGGATTTTGATCCATCCAAAATCCCCAAACTTAAGCTCCCAAAAGATCGTCAGTATGTGGTCAGATTGATGGCTCCATTCAATATGAGGTATGTCTGTTTCATGTGTGCCTGTGTGTCCTTCAGACACCCTGTTTACTCAGTTTATATCATGTTAAAGTCCCTCTTCATTTTATTGCCACACTGCTGGTGTGGCAGAGGATGGTGTTTTCATTGCACAATCATTATCAACATAGTGCAGATCTCAGGACAAAATGCCAGTAATGTGCATGTTAATGAGTGTATTGCGTACTAGTCAACCATTTAAAAACAAAACCTTGCCTGTGAACATATTCTGTCATGTTCCCAGGTTTTGAAAGTGTATCCCTGTGCAATAATTCTAGATAGACCCCCACCAAAACCTGAGACTTATGTTTAATATTTAAAGGACCAGAGTGTAGAGTTGGCTTAGAACTGGCCTTTCATATCTACTTATAGAGTGGGTCCTCTTCCACAGAGCCTGCCATGTTGTACTGCTATGTGTTCTACAGTAGCCCAGAACTTCATCACATGACATATTATGACTACCCGATGCGGTCGTAGACAAAGACATAATATTGGAAGTAGCTTCTGGCACCTGAAGGCCACCGTAGGTTGTCCTACACACAAGGTTGGGAGGGGTGAGGGGAGGGGTATTCAGTTGGTTGCGATCTGCAACCTCACTCCTAGATGCCACTTAATCTTGCACACTGGTCCTTAAAGTATTTGAAAGTTTTAAAAAAATTATGTAAAAATAGTGGTTTTTAAACATATACATATGACATAAACAAGCATTTTTGTTGAGAATTCCTTTAATTTGGATATTGAGGACTATGTAATGAGGACACAACATATTTTGGCCTGGCTCTAGCATACATGGACGATAGACGAGGTCACCTCTGGCTGTCAGTCAGAGCAGGAAACTTGGCTGGCTTTTTTTATTTGAATGCAAAAATTGTTTCTTAGATTTTGGTTGTATTCACAGTAGGACCAGGGCTACCTGGACTTTCTGGCCTTTGTAAATGAGTCCTGTGACTGTAGTGTCATCAACATTGCCTCTCTGGTTGTTTGCAGGTGTAAAACTTGTGGTGAGTACATCTACAAGGGGAAGAAGTTCAATGCACGCAAAGAGACCGTTCAGAATGAGCTTTACATGGGATTGCCCATCTTCCGTTTCTACATCAAATGTACTCGGTGTCTGGCTGAGATTACGTTTAAGGTGAGAGTATTTAATGCTCTGATTATCACAGTGATATTTATTGAATATTTGGTGAGACAAAACAAGTACTCTAAAGGTAAATATAGAACTGTGTCTAAGTCATCTCCAGCATTATGCATAAAAAAAACTTCTCACACTTACACATCTCATGTTGTTACCATAGACTGACCCAGAGAACACAGACTATGCAATGGAGCACGGTGCAACACGAAACTTCCAGGCAGAGAAACTGATTGAGGAGGAGGAGAAAAGAATCCAACAGGAGAGGGAAGAAGAGGAACTGAACAACCCCATGAAGGTCGGTGTTTGAAGGTCATCTACTGTTATTTCTTTAACTGGCGATATGAATGAAGAGTTGATAATTTCCCAATCCTCTACCAGGTGTTGGAGAACCGCACAAAGGATTCCAAGATGGAAATGGAGGTTCTGGAGAATCTCCAGGAGCTGAAGGAGCTGAACCAGAGGCAGGCTCAGGTGGACTTTGAGGGAATGATCGACCGCTACAGAGAGCTGGAAAAGAGAGAGAAGGAAAGGGAGAAAGAAGAGGATGAACGAGAGACAAAGTGAGTGAGGAAGGTTTAAATAGACAGTGAGTAGTGAAACAAAAGTAACATTTTTATTTTTACCTTAATCTCTGCTCATGTGTCTGAATAAGTTATATTTGTCATGTGTATTGTTCTTATTATCACTGTGAACTCTAAGCATTACTCATTAAAAACCCAATTAAAACTGAATGCGTCACTCGTTTCACAGAGAGATGTTGGATCGTGCCCTTGTGAAAAGACTCAGGGACTCTGACTCAGAGAAGGAAGAGGAGGAGGAGGAGGAAAGCGGCAGCTCGCAGGCAAAGAAATCGAGCACAGACAAACCCACAGACGTTCTAACCACTGACAAACCCACAGAGCCACAGGTACATATGACCACTCAAATTCAGCAAAGTGTGTGCCCTATTCAGTGCCTTGCAACTGATTGGTTTCAAATGACGTTTGCAAATATTTGTCAAGGTTAGTTTTATCCTATTTATAGTTATAATTTCACTCCTGTTGCATGCAGTTCTTCATCTAACAGCTCATTGTGCTCACTCTCTTGCTGCTCATTCCTGCATTATTTAAAACTGATCTGCTGTCAAACCGTGCCTGAGAAGGACCATGTCTTGTTTGAAAGACGCATCTTAAGGAACCATACTCGTTTCCAGTGACTGCTTCACAATAAAAGTCACCCTGCACTTAATCAGTTGAACACTTTTAATATGAACTAGCAGTAAGTAACTTTAGGAGAGTGAGGCAGATATTACAAACAGCAACACTGGATTACATTCATACAAAATGTTAATACATTGAATGGCTATTGCTATGAAAATGCAGAACAGATTTCATGAAAATCTTGTGTTCAGTATAGGGATGTGTCCTTTATTTTTTCCACACAAGAGGACAAAAACCTTGCATGATGAGTAATATACCATGCAGATAACTTGTGCTGCCATAGAGGCTTCCCATTTGCCATAGCCTGTTTTTTCTTATGTAGTTTAGGACTTTTACATGATACAATATATTGGTCTTAAATGCAGTAAAAAGTGTAAAAGGTCTTAAAAAGTGTTAAGATTTTCAGATTTACTGTACTGTTACGAAGATGCAAAGCCATCTCATAAGAAGGAAAATATAAATTGTTTCATGCTGTGTGTTTCCACAGGGAACCTCAGCTGGAGGAGTGAAGAGGGCCAAGGTGGAGAGCTGGGAGAGGAGTGTGGGAACACTGGGCGGTAGAGGGCCACTAGGGTCCCTGGTCCTGCGAAAGAAACCTGCAGCGGCTGTCAACAAACCCAGTCCAGCTGCTGCTCCCACTTTAAAAACAGGTAACATGTCATTTTTGTATGTTTAGGGTTTATATATCTTTAGCTGCTTAATCAAAAGTTTGCATACAATTTGGAAGGCACAATCTTGTTTTACAGATTCAAAGGCATCTTCGTCCAGCTCCAACAATGCCTCTAAGCCTGTGATCACACAGAATGGGTCGTCATCTCTCAGCCTGCTGGGGGCGTATTCAGACAGCGACAGCAATGACAGCGAATGAAAAGAAGCTGTCTTGGGATGGATTTACACAATTGTAGGAATGATGCAGAAAGGAATTTATTAATATGGACTGTTTTGTAACACTGCACAGAAATCTAAGTTATGTGTAAACCAGTTTGTGGGTCTATCCTATGAAAACCTTTCTGTATATGGTGGGCAGTCATTAGTCCAAACACAGTGAAACAAAAATAATCTTCCTTGGTTGATCCACTGGTTAATGGACCTGTAGTTTCTGAGAATATGAGAAAGGAGAAATTGTAATGTTGGAATTTTTGTGAGGAAAATTTGCCCTGAAACCATATCCGGTGTATATTTTAGTGTTTATTAAAGTCTGTTTAACTTTAACTCTTTGTTGACATCTTGCAGCATCTTTCTTTTATCTTAAATCATTTAAATGTTAATGTGGGATCAAGATATTTAGTTCTTATATGTCTGTGTCTATGTCTTATATGTCTCTTACTTATCTTAAAGATATGAATTTATGTAGATCAGAAAAGCAAGAATATAAGGAAGTGTTCATTACAAACTTGTGATATTTAACTGGGTTCATAGTGTAGTGATCATATTGCAGTCTTTATCAGCATTTGGAGTTTGTTTTGTTGGCATGGATCTGTAGCATTATTATTTTAAGATAACATGAGATATAGTTTTATTTTTCCAGGGGAAAATGATTGTGCAGCAGTTGCAGTACAAACTAGGAAAGAGTGTAAATATTAACAAAATATAAGAGCAAAGATTATCAGTAAGGTGCAAATACCAAATGTACGCAAACAGGTTTTAACATAATATATAACATGAACTATCCCATGTTGTCAGAGGCTCTCTTACATTTAAGTGATTTTCTGATCCATCTGTGCCCTCCAAGCCTCGACTCTCATTAAAAAAAAAAGTGACTTAAGACACTTGTTCGCCATCACTATTTTAGTTTCCTCAGTCTTCCTAATAACCCAACGCCGGTTCAATTTACCTAAAAGTCATGTATTAAATACCACTGCTTGAAAAAAAATATCTGACCCAAAACGTGGCATTCTCCACATCACTGGATCTGCATGTGTGAAACAAAGGACTACATGTTCATCCGCATCTCCGAGGCTTTAATGTCGACAGAGCAACAATAACAAGCCCCGGTCCTCCCCTTTAAGGCCGCCAGCCAGCCAGCCGGAGACCGTCTGCTCCGCTCCGGCTAACCGCGGTCCGACGGCTCGGGAAAAGCTGGACAGGACTTCACTTCTTCGGGATGACGACGTTTCGTTTTTAACGTCCTTAAAAAACGAAACGCTGGATGGTAACCGGGAGGACGTGACCGGAGCGGGCCGCCGTCACTGCCGAGAAACAGGGTGAGCTGGGAGAAGTCCCGTTAGCTCACTTAGCTGCGGCACAGTCCGGCCATCGCAAACTCATTTTCGGTTTATTTTTATTTTAAATAAGTAACACAACAGCGCGATTAGTCGACTTTTTAAACCCCTTTGCTGGTGGCTTTAAGTGAAACTCTGTGCTTTAATCTTCTGTTATGAATTATTGATTGAAAACCCCCTAATTTGCCTCTAATGCTAACTAGCTTTTGTCAACGGTTGCCTGTGATTTGCGGGCGTCATCTCATCAATACGCCGCTCTCGGCTTCACTTTATCGATTTTAATCTTGATATGCAGGTGATCTTATTTTCGCTGGACCTGTTGATTGATGTCAGACACCTTTTCACTTCCTCACGGCTCGGTCGGCTCGTCCTCGGGGGGGATTTAACAACTCCAGCCAAGTTCATTTAGACTGTAAACAAAAGCCTCATGGTGATTATCAGCCTGCTTTACTGAGAAATACTGCAGTTTTTGCCATTCGCCTCGTAATGCGTGGTTTCTTCTCACTTATATACATCTAACTATCGTCAGGAGCTTTATTCCACGGGCTGTACACTTCAATTAGGTCCACGAGTCTTTTATAGGCCTGATGCAAGACTTTATGTCATTAGTTTCAAGAAGTCAAACGTTGTTTATAATGTGAAAAGCGTTTTACATCTGTGGAGCTGATGTGTGGCATGTATACAATAGGGTTTTTTTTTTTGTTTGTTTTTTTTTGTATTGATCCCCAGATGCAATCTAAGCAATCTGTTTGCCACTTCATTCCCAGATCCATGGCAAAGTGGCTGAAGGACTACCTAAATTTAGGCAGCAGGCGTGACCCTCCGCAGCCCCCGAGGCCAGATTACAGTGAGAGTGAGATTTTGAGGGCCTACAGAGCTCAGAAGGAGCTAGATTTTGAGGACCCGTACCAGCACTCTGATAAGGAGCATCAGAATGGTGGTTTTAGCCCCTGTAGCGCCACACTGAGCCTTCCCTCTTTCCCTGCATTTGGCTCAGTGCTGCCTAATGGCGTGGAGGTATGACATGCATGTTTTTACAGTCACATACGTGAATACATCTTTTTTTTTTTCTATAGAAACCCCCTGCAGTCTTTTGCTTGGTAAATGTACCCTTGGATGATATAGACTGTCCTTTCTCCTAGGTCTCCCATTGGCATTGAGTTCTGAGGTTTTTGGATCAACATTTAAAGTTTTGTTTACATGTATTATGTTCCAGGTGAAAGTGGTATCTCCCAAGCACAGACTAATTAAAGTGGACTCTCAGGAGTTTGGCCGCAGTAAAGTCCCCCTGAGTCCTGTGACTGTTCAAGAGGAACCTGTAAGAACTGTTTTTATTTGTGTTCTGCTTTATTTTCCTTTGGCAGCTCTCCCCTGTTTCCTCAGTCCTTTGCCTTCTCTTGATCTCCTTTGCGTACTCATTTTCTCTCTCACACACACGTAGAGTTATATTACCAGCTCTCTCTCATTTGTGAGATGCTATTTGTTTCTCTCTCCCTACCAAGGTGGTTCCCTCTGCCCCAGCAGCGACAGAAGCTGAAACAGACTACTCTGATCCGTTTGATGTTCGTCCAGACCCAAGAGGCAGACCAAACTGGGAGCCCAAATCTGTACCAACAGACTGCTGCAGCTACATGGAGCCATTCGAGGCCCAGCGGATCATCTCAGGTTGGTTATGACATATTTTTCTCCCAGTTGTCAGTTGGGTATTATACAGAGGGTCAAATATCAGTTGCTGGCCCTTTTCTTTCTAAATGTCACTTCTCAGCAACTTATTTTTACTTAATTCAAACCCAATAAAGTCAAAGCAAAGTATGGCAAACTGGCTAGTCTGTGTGGCATTACATTATTGTTCACTGCACATTTGAAAGGTGGACTATTTTAAATATCTTCAAGTTAAAAGACAATGTGCCATCTAGTACATACTGTCATCTGGATGCAGATGGACATATACCAAAAAGATTCACTTTTCATCTTGACTAGAAACTGGAAGGATATGAGTCAGCATCATTTGGCCAAGTGCCAGCATTTCTGCAAAACGTTTGTTTCCCTTAATGGTAATTTAAAGTCAGAAAGGAAGGATCTAAAACACTTGCTCAATAGATTTAATTTGACTTGTAGGTACATCTGTGCTTGTTTAATTTTCTGGCTCTATATTTTTCAGTTTTAGGCAAGTTTTGATCGACATAGTCACGCTTGTTGCCTGCTTGTGACTTTAAATTCTGCAGAAAGTCATTTGCTCTCTTCGTTTACTGTGCAGAACTGCAACACAACGTGATGACTAACAGGTCTGGGAGTGGCGATGGCGGCCAGTTATATGATAACCCATACGAGGAGAGGACCCGCCACCACCACCGAGCTGCTCCACCAACACAACAACAAACTCAGAGGGTTGAGGGCGGACTGGCCCAGATAGACAGCAGGGAGAGCAGGCTGCCTCAGGATGATGAAAGGCCGGCTGATGAATACGACCAGCCCTGGGAGTGGAAGAAGGACAACATCTCTAAAGCACTAGCAGGTAAACTGGTATTCTCAGTATGTACATTTCAAATGTGTCTGTGCGTTTTTTTTTTTATAACCAACCTACTGTATCTTTCTGTCTGGCCACAGTTCAGTTTGAAGGGGCAGAGAGGGAGCGCTCGAGAGCTCAGACGGAGCAGACCCGGCTCACCAAGACAGGCACTGCATCGACCACAGCCGACTCAACTACGCTACGTCTGGTTGGCGACACCCCTCCTCTCCTGGGAGAGAGAGTGGATCCATCTATGCCACTGGAGAGACAAGTGTAAGTTGACATCTGCAATGTTCAAAGATAGTGCCAGTGTTTCAAATGGCTTGTCCCATTTCATTGGTTAGCAGTGATCATCTTTTTTCGCGCAACTTTCAATTTCACATTGTCGACTCACTTGATAATCTCCTAATTCAGATTATGTTGCTTGTAAATACAATAACTCCCAAAGATAATTGGTTTCAGCCACGAATGTCGGCACCTAGCGTGTAGGGTAAAGAAGCAACCTGAAGCTTAATTGGAAGGGACTATATAATGTTTACAATGGGTCGAGACTCGGGGAAGAAACGACCTGACGTCACTGAGTTACACCACATGGATTTAAGTGAATCTCTTTTGCTGTCATGTTTCCTCCTGGTAACCTGCAGGTGGTACCATGGAACCCTGAGCCGCTCGGAGGCAGAGGCTCTACTGACTCTGTGCAAGGAGAGCTCCTACCTGGTGAGGAACAGCCAGACCTCCTGGAACGACTACTCGCTCTCACTCAGGTAGACATTGTTGCTCACACTCACCCAGCTGCATTTCATTAAAATCATTAATATACCTTATTTGTCCAGTTAGAGTTATTTGCTGCTCATTCTGGCCTTGTCCCATCTCTGTGGTAGTTGTAGCAGCGTCTTAAATCTCTTTCTCTCCATGCTTCATTGTAAGCTGTACTGGATCCAAAAAAAACATAAATCCTCCTCTTAGTGTCTTAATTTTAAACATCATTGCACACTCTTAAAGGGGAATTCTACCCCAGTCTACCACACTGTACTGTGCTGTTTCCAAAATTATCTGATCCAGTTTTTGCCTCATTTGTCTTTTGTTATGGTCTATGGGTGGTGAGAGATTTGGGCCCTGAGGCAACTTTTAATTTTTCACTGTGTTTCCATTATCTCTCTTCGCTCCCATTCACTTGATCTGTGCTGCGCTCTCCTACCCCCTCCCCCCCTTTCCTCTATGTGAGTGTGTTTACAGCCTGTATGAATAATCATCATGAAAGCAGCTGTTTTGCGAGAGATCATCAGCATGCTGGGAATTGCCCCCAACATCACATATGTACTCTTTTGAAGCAAACAGTGGTGTATCACAGCAATCTGATTGGATTGCACCCAACTAAAAGCCCTGTGTGTGTGTACCCAACCAAATTAAATAAATAAACAAGCAATTCAGGAATAGAGCAACAGTTCAAGGAGTGTCAGTGAATGCATCTGCCTCATGTCTAATGCCACAAAGAAGACAATTGTAGTCCATCAACACAAGCTGTTTATAAGACATCTGTGGATTCCCATTTATCAAAGTTCTGATAATTATTTCTTAAATATAGTTCTTAAGAATTGTTCTGAAGATGAATTAAAATCCTATTAAGAGCGTACATAGGACTAATAATGTTTGTATTAAGACAAATTCATCAATCCGAGCATCTATGTAATAAACCACATAGCTAATCAAATCTTTATCTCCAGTAGCAATTAAAAAGTAGCCACCAACCAAATACATATTGATGAAATATACAATATTGGCTGAACTGAAAACAAACACCGGAGCAGGGAGGACAGTCTGCTGCTGGTAAAGAAAGTACATCAGAAAAAAACAGGCTGACAGGTGGAGACAAAAAGATACATGGAAAGAGTACAATCAAAATCAAACTGTTTGCACATCACTCATCTTCATATCGTATGAAAGTGCACGTCTATAGATTTCATAACTGCTATGAAGAAAACAGCAGCTGCAACAGCAAAATCTAAATCATAGACAGTGCTTCAGATAATAACACCTGAGCAAGTTCCGTTCACTGAAGAAGGCCATTTCATATGGTTGAAAGCGGTTGGAATTTTAAGTAATTGGGTCTTGCATTTAGAATATTTACCACACAATTCAAAACACACCTCAGAGGGTGTGTGCCAGCCTCTGTCCTCATACCATGTAGGACCCCGAAGGTTGAAGATGATGACGAAGATGATGATAAACACGGGCCCAGTTCTACAAAAGGCCAGCTCTGATCAAAGACTCACAATCAGATGGGATAAAACTGTCAGACTGAACTAATTTACATCAAAGCGATGAGCACAGGTGTTCCCTCAATTGTCGCCACTTCTTATTACAATACTTTTTTTTTGTCTTTGATTATAAAGTTCAACACGTTTTCACTTTCATCATTTCCTCACATATATACCCAGTGTAGTGTGCGTTGCCCCAGTTATTTTCAGAAACAACTTGACTTGTTTCTTCCAGGTGGGGTTACTGAGTCACTGCAACATTTCTCTGCAGGATACAAAGTCATTTCTGTCTTGTTTTGAACGTTCAGTCTGAACAGCTTTACAATTCCCGTACATGCACTTTCAGTCTTGTTCTGTAAATGTCACAACACAGCTTTTACCTTCTCTCTCTCTCTCTGTCAGGAGCTGCAAGGGCTTCATGCATATGAAGTTCACTAAGACTGCGGATGGGCGTTACGTGCTCGGAGAAAACAGCCCTCCCTTCTCCACCATCCCTGAGGTCATCCACTACTACACTACACACAAGCTGCCAATCAGAGGAGCTGAGCATATGTCCCTACTGTATCCTGTCATAGTGCAGACCCTCTGACACTCACAAACTCTTTTTCCTGGTGCTACTGAATACAATATATACTCAATATTTACCTTTTTCTGCCCCTGTCCTTTCCTCCATGCCTTTTCACTGCCATTCTACCTGCACTGCTTATAAGAGATTGGACTGTTTGGTGCCATCTTTTCCATTTAATTTAACCCCAGTAACTACACTGGCAGCTTAAAAAGAGAGCTCAGTGCCTCATGAAACTTCGCCTGTGAACTGGTATTGTCACTGAAATCCCCGTATTTTAATGCCATAGACTCCTGAAAATCAGCAGTCATTGATATTAAGATTGGTAGCTGATTACTTTTAGGTAAAAGATAAAAAGACAAGCTCGAGGTATCATAAAACAGTAGAATCTACAGAATATTGCATGGAGACTTGCCTCTTACTGTTTTACAAAGATAGACTGTACTGCCAGGTGACTTAAAGGATGATAGTGGTGTTTTCTTTTGGTTTGTGCCAATCATCGAGGTTGACTTTTCAGGCGGCAGTTATTTTCAGTGAATTTTTTTATGTTGAAGTAAGATTTTGTTTTTAAAAACAACCCAAAAAAGTGGATATGACGTGTGGAGATTTAAATTAGATGTAGACAGTAGGAAGTGAAGTTTTAAAAAAGTGCTGTAACTGCAATCAACACTCTTATTATCCTTTTAAGTGTTACAATATCAACCAAACACTACATATTCAACCCTGGACGTCTCTGGGTTTCTCTATGTGTTTCAGAGGCCTGTGAATGTTACTTGATGCTGTAGCTGCGTACCCTGCAGTGTTCTCCTCAGTTCATGTTACGTGTGAACAACACCAAGTGTATAATGTCAGACAGACATGACTTGTTAACTTCACACAGTAACAGACTCCTGCAATACTAGTTTAGAGAATAATAATTACAGTATTATATTGAAGCTTGCGGCTTTGTGATCATGATTATTAAAGAAGCTTTGGTAGATTATTTACTGTTATTTGCTGTTTTATAAGATTTTCAATGTCTGTTTAAAATAAAGGTGGTGTCTGTTTTTAAATTCTGTGTGTTTAATTTTTGCGTTTCATGTCAGTCTGTAAATTCTGTTACTGACTGTTTTTACTGCAGATTAATTAGCCTCAGGTAAATCTTCTCAGACAAAATGAGTAATAAGAGCTTGACCATATCCATGTTATCCAGCTTTCTTGTATGTTGGAGATGAAATAACTAATTCGACAATTAACAACTAGCCAAGACCCTCGCTGCAGATGAAATGTTTACAGCCACAGAAAGATATTTATTGTAGATTAATCGACTGCTTCTAACCTAAGTTGTTATAATAATAATAATAATAATAATAATAATAATAATAACTTAATATGTATAGAACCTTTTTCAAAATAAAGTTGAAAATAAAATGATTTACAGTAAAAATAAATGTAAATAAAATCCAGAGCATAACATGTAAAACAGGTTATCACTTAAATATCACTTAAGTGTAGATTTTTAAGGTTATTGAAGCTTTTATCCCATATTGTTGTTAAAATTGTATTATACTTTATATGATGCCCCATGTTACCATCTTTTCTTGTCTGTTAATTACAGTTTTATACGTTTTTAATATTTGTGTAATTGTTCAAATGTTTTATTGTCCTTTGTACATAGGGTGTTCATGCATCGGACCACCCTGTATAGATTAAGGTTGAATGAATTAACTTTTCCCTAGACAGTGATGGAAATACTTTCCTCAAGTACTAATTTTGAGGTACTTGTACTTTCCTTGAGTATTTCCATTTTGTGCTACTTACGTCGTACTTCTATTCCACTACATTTCACAGGGAAATATTGTACTTTTTAGTCCACTACATTTATTTGACAGCTGTAGTTACTACTTCCTTTTTAAACTAATATTTTATATAAAACAAGGTGATCAGCTTATAAAAAAACAACACATCATTAAAGATTAACTGTGTGAGGCCCAAAGAGGTCAAAACATCCAATATTCCACCACAAAGCGACAATTATAGAAACGGCCAAAAGAAAAACACATATTTATCTTTTTTTCTTCTTCTTCTCCTCCCACATTATTATTATTAATCATCTCAGGACCCCTCATGTTTATCTTGTGACCCGTTGGAGGGGCCAGACCCCTAGATTGGGAACCACTGAACTAAACTAGCTGCAACTGTCTATATAAGAAGTTAAAACTAGTTCCACCTTGAGCTGCTATGACGGTATGACAGAGTGGCCATCTTGACTCTCCCCCTTATAGACGATCCCCCCCGCCCAGTGCATCTGATCCCCTAGCAACCAGCAGGTGTCGGTGTCACTGCGAGGGAACGAGCGACTAGTACAGGTAAACTTTAAGGTAACAGAGTGTCTTAGTAAGTGTCTTTATACATTGAAAATAAGTTCATTATCCATAGTATCTGTGTGTTCAGAGAGTATTGGTTATTGATGTTATCAGCTGAAAATGTATTTCATTGTGTGGTCGGTTTCTGCTGTTCAAAGGGAGGTGTCACCTACATTTAGTAAGAATTAGAGATTAACCAAAGTTTTTACTAACAGAGTGTGTTTCATGATATATATTAGTCATTTTAGCAAATCAAATCTGCAACTATAAATTAATTCATTGATAGTTTTCTGAATCGAATTCTGAAAAATGCTCATCACAGATTCCCAGAGCTTAAGGTAACATCTTCAAATTGCTTGTTTTGCCCATCAGTCCAAAACCAAAGCATATTTAATTTGCAATATCATAAATCAGAAAAAAGCACCAAATTCTCCCTTTTTGAGAGCCAGAAACCAGACAGTGTTTTTGAATTAGTGCTTGATAAATGACTTAAACGACTAAAGACATGATTTAAACATACTTCTATACTAGTTGTGATGTCACAAATCATGCTTGTATGTGCACGTCTTAAACTCAGATTTAAGATGAACACAGAGAAACTTTCCCCCCTTCAGCAGGTGAATTTGCAAATGGCCGTTCTGCACAGTGAAGGTCATACGTCTGAGTGAAGTCACAATAACCAAAACACATGTTTGACTGAAGGGGAACTTTAATCTAATCTGAAAACAGCCACTTTATTTTCTGTCAATCAACTAATTGTTTCAGGCCTAGCTGAAATGGCAACTTTGAAACTTGAATGACAACGTTTCAAGAGCAGACTACCATCGTATTCCCTGATGTTCCATTAACTACAAATGTAAAAGTAAGCCAGCTGCGTTAATTTTTTGTTTTGCACTTAGCGTGTCTAAATTTGTCCCTGGATGTGTCTAAATGTGTTTGTCAAAGTAAGTCACGTTGTAATATTGGTTGGATAATAGCATTATTACAGCAGCAACATGTTCTGTTTCCCCATCAGCTTCAGCTGTTTCCATGGCAACTCGGACGCAGAAGCTCGCTCAACCCAGACCCAACCGCCTCAGATATGCAGACCGGTAGGCCCGACTGATTCCCTCTGTATCTGTCTGTCTCCATGTGTCCCTCTTTCTCTGAGGGGGCCTCTTTTGTATTTTCCAGGCGTTCTGTTTACTGGCTGGAGAAGATGCCACCAGAGAAGACTGGATCCACCACCAGAACTGGTTCATCTCACTCTCTCTCCACTGTTTTCTTCTTATTACAAACCTGCCCTGTACTGCTTTTTTGTAATGGCATGCATCATTTTTTTTTTTGTAGAGTTAACTCCTCGCTGGTCGGAGCTATGTAGATGTAAACAGTTCTACACTCAAGTCACGTAAATATAATAAGTTCTGCTATTACTACAAATGGCTGACTAACTATCTACTAATGCATGTGTGATTTCTTTTTTTGGGTGTCTGATACTTTGTCTGCTTTGTAGTTCTTTAGTTCCATGATTAATAATAATACCTTGATTCTCAATTTTTGTTCTTTATTTATTTCAGTGGCAGGGGGCCTTTATTTCTAGTTCCTCCTGTTCCCCAGTTTCTTAAAAATTTCCTTAATTTTTACCTTTTTCTTTAAATAAATTCAGAATAATGGTCAATTTTCACAGCACTAACTCCATGAGTACAGCAAAATTCATGACAGGCGTTCCGCTTTGTCTTTTCCCCGGAACGATGTTAAGATACCATGAATGAAACGCAACAGTTCCTCCAGAATTTTCACATTAAAAGTCTTGCAGCCTCCCCATTACAGATAACTTTTAACTAAAAAAAAAAAACTCACCCATTATTTAAATACCATCTTTTATATGAGAATCTATGGCTAGAATTTATGAATTTTAATTTTAGACATTTCCAGGACTTAATTGTTCTATCCCTAATACGCTGATATTTTTTATTTTATAGCTATATTACAGTGTTTTGAAAAAAACAAATGTGTGAGGATGAAAAACATTCAGCATGTTCGTTAGGCCTCAAGTTGTTGACAAGAAAACTTCACACTTTTAAGATCTCATCTTAAAACTCATCTTCTTCTGGCTGTATTTTTCATCCCCCTCTTGTGTTTTGCTTTTATCTACCATCCTAACCCCTTCCTTCCTTCCTTCTTTCAAATTTCTTCATCTTTTATTTTAATCAGCTTTGTCATCTCCGCCTCAAATCTAATGCTCCTCTTTGTCTCTTTCTGTGTCTTCCTTCGTTCATGCTCTCCTTTTCCCTCTTCCTTTCTTGCCCTCTACCTCCTCTACCCCATCTACCTATTCTTCCCCAGACTTTCTCCTGTATGGGAGGTGAGTGAATGGGCTCTCAGGGCCGTTGCATCCAGTCGGCTGTGTAGTCTGGCTCAACCTCGGGCCCCTGCAGCTGGCTGGCAGCCGGACCGCCCACTGCTGGCCCCTGTGAGTAACACACAATTTCCTGAGAAACCGCTGTGTGTGTGTGTGTGGTAGATCATGCGGTGGCTGGCAGCTTTCCAAATGTTGCCATGAATATGTCAACACTACAACGAAAAGTTGGTGAGGCCAGGGAGTCAAGTATTTCAAACATCTGACAAATTAAACTACTAAGTAATTAAAAGTCATGTTTGAATCCGTCTTAGTGGCTTTTTCATTTGCATTAGGTGTGCTCTGTGGTTTCACTGTTTTTTTTTCTGATCACAAGTGATAAAACCTGTTTTCAGAAGTTTGTTTTGTACCTTTCCCTTAAGCAATAAATACATTTAGTTTTACATTTATATTTTACATTTACCTTTTGAATTTACAGTATATGCCTGAAGTATAACCTCAACTTTAAAGCAAGTTTATGGATGATTTCTCAAGCTTTAACACATGGAAGATACAGTATGAGTCCCCGTCTTAAATAAGCGTGTCAGCATGATACATTTTTTTATAATCAGCACACAACACAAAGTACAGCTGAGGTATTAGGTTTGCAGGTATTTAGTCATAAACCAAATGAAAACTTTGACGGATGATGGCGCTGAATAGAAAGTCAGGAGATCGTCCTAGTGATTACGTTTCACCGGAAGGGAACATGGACGTTTGAGCCACATTGTCGAGACATTTAACCACAGATGTGAACCTCACGGTGGGGCTGGCAGAAAGGTCAGGGGATCACCGAAGTCAGTTAGCTTCGTCTTCTCGGGACCACGAATGTCAGCACAAAATGTCAATCCGTCCAACAGTTGTTGAGATGTTTCAGTCCGGACCAAAGTGGTGGACCGACCGTCTGGCAGACAGACATTGCCATCCCTTGAGCCACGCTGATTGCATCGCTGAAAGTCAAGAGTCAAGACTGAGTGAAAATCCAACTTCAATTTATTTGATTGATTCCAAAAAAAGCTCATGTCTAGTATTGTGCTTTTTTAAATGTGTGTGTGTGTGTGTGTGTGTGTGTGTGTGTTTAATATAATCCCATCCTTGACCTGAAATGTGATTGTAGTTGACCAGAGCGACGCAGACGGCAGTCGCCACTTCACGAATTTGCCAGCTTGCACAACCAAAAAGAAGGCTGGTTCAGGAGGTCTCTGGCCACGAATCCAAACCTGTACCCATGACCCACATACCCTGCAAAGCATCGGCACACATAGAGCTACTTGCCTGTGAGTCTGGCTGCCCATCATGCAATGTTCCTTGATCAAATTTTGCTTTATGGTGAAATTGCATCGTTTTACTTTTATCTCCCCAGCCCCGAAGCACGACCACCCCAAGTACCAAGGCGAGCGCCCAGTGTGCTGGCTCGTCTCCAGGGCGGCCAGAAACCATGCAGCCAGCCAGAGACTCCTGGAACTGTCCAGTCCCAAAGAGAGGGAGGCTCTGTTTGAGGGATACGACCCGTACACAGTGAGCCGGGCGGCCCGCTCTGCCAGCCCCTCGCCCCGGATACAACAGCTCTGCCTGCCTCTGCCCCGCAAATGTAGCTCCATGTAGCAGGGATGAGTGTCTCCCGTTCCTCATTGTAATAAAGTTGTTTCCATGGAAAATCATATAAAGGACCTATTTTTTGCTCTTTCACATGAGTGTGCACATGGGTAGAACAGTACAGCAGGGATGGTAATGACCTTGTTTACTTGCCAACTTCAAAACTACACGTTGTACTCCTTCTGCTCTTCGACAGGATGTTTTTAAGATAAAGAATCTGTTGAATGCCCTCATAAGTTGCATTGCACACACACACACACACACACACACACACACACACACCTGTGTATGTGTTCAAGGCCTTTTTAATAGCTGCAGTTGGGCTCATGTGTGCCATTATCAAATTATGAACAGGATAACTTGCGTTACTTGCTGGAACGTCATAGTTGGACCATGAAATGAAACAAACAGCCAGGGAGATATTGTTAACTGCGGCTGAAATTGCTCTGAGACATCCTGCGGTGCAGCTGCTGAATACACATCCGTCACCAGCCTTCCTAATTGTTTTCACATTGTCAAAACAATACTGAGAGCCAGTGAGTCAGCTCTGCAGCGCAATGTTTAAATATGAAAAAAAAATACATTTCAAATAGCTGAATGAGAAAGATGCAGTGAAACGCTGTGAGATGTGAGATGATGTCTGTCGAAACTCTCAGAGAGTGAAATCCACTTCCTTATTTACGGGTGGATTTCCGTTGTTTGGCTGTTTAAAATTTCAAAAAAAAAAAAAAAAAAAATTCATCTTGGAATCAAATCCTCGTTTATTTCGGACCTCTGCGGGAAGCCTCCCGCGGTCCTCCGGGGGGACCGCGGACCCCGGGTTTTGGGAGCGCACGGGTCCGGGGGGGGGGGCTCATGAACGAGTCGCTGGGCGGGACAGACGCGTCGACGACCCGCAGCTCGACCCGCAGCTCCTCCCGCAGCACCCGCAGACACGCGCCTGCTGTCGGAGCTCACACAGGTAAGTAGATGGGGGGGGGGGGGGGGGGTCAAACCCTGTGCAGTCCGTCAGTGGCACGCTTTAAACTGATGTTAAAGTTTGTTTTTTTTGTTTGTTTGTTTGTTTGAGGTGCAGCGGTTTCACCACAGCATTTGGTGTGTAGTATATATTTTGCTTTTGGTTTTTCTGCAACTAACTAACTAGGTTTGAGAGCGATTAGTTGGGTGACAGAAAATGTCTTTAATTTAATCGTTGATATTATGCTCAAGCAAATATACCAAAGGTTTGCTGGTTCGAGCCTGTACAATGTAAAGATTCCTCTGGCTTTTCCTACCCTTGTAAACTGAATATCTGTGGAGTGGACTGTAGGACATTTAAAGACATCACCTTGGAATCAAGTAGCCTGGCTTTTGAAAGGTATTTTCACTGTTTTTCATTTAACACTAAAATTGATTAATTTAGAAAATAATTGATAACCTCAGTTGATTGGTAATGTACACTAAAAGCATGTTTGTGTATAGACAGTTACATTCCTCATGCTGTAGAGTGACTAACCACGGACAAATGCTGATTACCATTCAATACAGCAGCTCTGCAAGAAAGCACTGGTGGAAAGTAACTTTAGTTCATTACCTGAAGTAATCTACTGTACAGTACAATTTTGAGATATTTGACTATTTCCACTTTTGCTACCTTGTACTTCCAATCCACTAAATTTCATACTTTTAAAATCAGCATTTCAATCACAAAGCATAATCTGTTTATAATATATGATGTATTGTTGTAGATTGAAGTACCCATGTTGTAGCACCCACATGATGAGTCTGAGCTCTTATACCCAGGTGAGGTTTTCAAAGGCAGACTTGAAATTCTGTATTATTATTTATTTATTTATTTAAATTTTTTTGCCACACACTCAAACCCACCACGCCTACTTTAGGAAGTCAGATCGTCTCTACTTGGACAAACTGCTGAATTTCATGTTGGTTTAAGAATTTCCTCTGTCGCAATGCCAAGCGAACAAACCGTGAACAATGCTAGAGGGCTCAGGTTGATGAAATCAAACCAGTAAGATGACTTATTCTAAAGACTCCTTCACTGACTCTCTATAAATGTTCTTTAAAATTTCAAGGTGTGGAAATACAGTATGGTTGTTTAACCCTTCAGGGTGCAGGATCCTTGAGCTGAGTTGGCAGTTGTGCAATGGGGAAAGTGCGGGAACAGGGCTGCAGTGCCAGGAGAGACCTTCCTGTGGTGTGGACCTGCCTGCTGGGGGCCGGACTCGTCCTGGGTAACGTCCTCTCCTTTTCAATCCACAGCAGACTGACTCAGTGTGGTGGTGACACATGCTGATGTTTGTGTGAGTGCTGTTAGTTGTTGGAGGATACAAATCATTAATTGGAAAACATTATTATCATTATGTAAGTCTGATTCTGTCACCAAGCAGAAGAAAGTTACTCAGGATGTGGTACGACTGGTTTTGACGGATAGAGTACAGCCGTATGTCAGCTTAACAGTTAGCAGTAGGTCATATATGTGAAACATGTGTGATGTTAAGCTTATAGTAAGGTTCTGTCCCTAAAAAATATTATTAGTGCTGCTTTAAATAGATGGTAAACTTTTGTGAGGCAAAATTAGCACTTTATTTCTGCCACTTTAACCCAAACAATAGCAAACATTGACCCTGAGCAGGAAAAAAATTAAAGATTAAGCAGCATTCTTAAAATAAAATTAACTGAAAATATTCTATTTCCTCATAGTAAAAGAGAAAAAGCTCCAAGGCCCTAAAAATGTTTCTGGAAAGGTTCCTCCAACTGAGAAAGGTGCCAACATATTTATTAAAAAGGAAGCACTCAAGCGACGTAAGACCGAGTATGATCATGTTGATTATCCCCAGACATACCCAGTAGAAACCTGAACCAGCAAGGTGAGTCCTGAAAGTCAAATCAAACATCTTTTTTTTTTTTTTGTCAGAGCTTTTCAGGTCAATTCAAGTCAACTTTATTTGTACAGCACATTTCATACATAGGTAAACTCAATATACTTTACAGTAAAACATAAAATGCATTAAACAAATGAGTTAGAAAGCACATATATAAAATACTCCACAAATTAAAATAACCTTCCAGCCACCCATAACACACACACACACACACACACACACACACACACACACACACACACACAATATGTTTTATTCCTACTTCACACTCACACACACTAACCACCTGAGAGAAATGCAATGTTTTAAGACTGCTTTTAAAAGAGCATACATTTACAGCCGATCTCATTTCATCAGGCAGTTTGCTCCAGAGGACAAACCACAGTAACCAAATGCACTTTCACCTCATTTAGTTTTAATTCTAGGTACATTCAGGAGGCACATGCTTGGTGATCTGAGGTCTCTGATTGGGTTATAACCAATGAGCAAGTCCGAAATATATTTAGGAGTCATACCATTTAGGGCCTTGTAAACAAGCAGAAATTAAGCTTTGAAATGAATTATATATTGTACCGGCAGCCAGTGAAGTGTTTTCAGTACAGGTGTAATGTGTTGTATCTTCCTAGTCCCAGTTAGCACTCTGGCTGCAGCCTTCTGAATGAGCTGGAGCCTATCTATTGTCTTTTTGGAAAGTCAAAAAGGGGATTACAGTGATCTAAATTTGGAAACTCAAGAATAAAAATACCAGAATCGAAAGTTTGTTTGCATCGTTGTTGATTTTAAGATCATTGACACCTTTGACAACAATGGTTCACTCTAAAACCTGACTGGTACACATCAAACAGTTCGTTGAGGGGTAGGAAACTGTGTAGTTTTTGTAGAAAACCTTTTCAAAGATTTCGCTAATAACAAGAAGCTTGGTCTATAGTTGCTAGTCATGGATGGGGCTAGATTACTCTTTTTCAGTAAAGCAGAAACAATAGAAGTGGGGAAAACACCAGACTGTAGAAAGGCATTAATGATATGCAGGAGATCGTCTGATAGACATGAAAAATGACACATAGTAACCAGTATGTTACGCTGATGTCAGGGGACAGAAAGGTTAGTTTCACCTTTGCCTGACATTAAAGGATCGTTTCTGAAGATCAAGATTTTTTCTTAGAAGTAAGTGGCAAACTCACTGCAGTTACTTGAAGAGAGGAATTCAGCAGAAATTGATCTGGTGTAATTTTTCAGTTCATCCATTGTGGAGAAAAAAAAATGAGCCTTATTTTTATTGTCATTTATCATTTGTGAGACGTGATGCTGTCTTGAAAATTTCATGTCTTTGTTAGAGCAGTTAAGTGGATTTTTATAGTGTTCATAATCTAACTGCAGTTCAGTCTTTCGCCATTTACGCTCAGCCCTTCGGCAGGATCTTTTTAGCATCCTCACTCTTTCCCCAATTCTCCAAGGAGTTTTGGGTTTTCAGGTGGTCTCTTTACTTCTGATGGGAGCAATGTTGTGCATCTGACTTACAACAGAGTTGAAGTTGTCCATCATCTCATCCCATGATGACATGGTGGCCAGTGTGAGCTTTGTGTATTCATAA
The DNA here is from genome assembly GCA_031216445.1 of Lateolabrax maculatus. NCBI lineage: Eukaryota > Metazoa > Chordata > Actinopteri > Acropomatiformes > Lateolabracidae > Lateolabrax > Lateolabrax maculatus. Next base: position 17,746,959 of record CM062205.1, on the reverse strand, counting down.
ATAAACATATCCAAAGTGTCGTCATGGATAAAATGCTTATTTATGAATCTGACTACATTATCCTGTCCCGGTACACAGGTCGTATTACAAATGATGCAAAAATAAGATGATCAGGTTGAAGGTGTGTCCTTGTATATGTATGGGCCCTGTAACATGCTGTGAAAACACAAATGTTTCTACCACATTAAGAAGGAGTTTCATGTCTGAGTTAGTCATATTGTCAATATTTTGACATTTTCATTCATTTTCATTCAAGTCGGCAGAGATGACAATGCAGCTCAGCACATTCATCTAGAAAACCTTTTTTAAGTTTAAAGGTGGTGATACAGTGTAAGTAGCAAGGTAGGAAATACAGATTTAACAACCACAGATAGACATTCAAAATCTGAGAAGTCCCCAAGAGAAACAATTTTACAGTTTAAGTCATAAAATTTAAAATTAGCAAGTGCTTTTTAAATCAGCTGTTGTTTTGCTGTCTGTTTACCTGTCTTGTCAAGCCAGGTCTCAGTGAGCAGAATACAGTTAAGTTTATTAGCACTTTATTAGTCATTAACAAGGATGATTTTTTTAATTAAAGATTTCTCGTTGAGCAGTGTCATTTTTAAGGCGTATGCCTGCTGCTAATCCTGACTGGGATCAACCCCGGGCAGAGGACAATCTGACTGACTGCCGGAGGCAATGTATATATGATTTATGAAGCCGGCCAGGTCCCTTCAGTGGTTAGAACAAACTGTTGTGTAGATGCAAGATAACTGACTTGTATTTGTTTGCCACAACCCGAAAGGATAGCTACGTAAGGGTTTTAACAATGATGTATTTTCTTGTGGGGTGGGGTATGGGTGGGCATTTTTCTCAGTCATCCAAGAGGGCAAATCTCAGGCCAAACAACAATTACAGCCTTTCATAAATATGAAAATGAATCATGTGAGGTGGTTAGATTGGTTTCAGATATCATTCTCTTAAGGTCTGTTTTGATAAGTTCCTCTAGAAGGATTTAAGTAGTCACATGCGGCAACAGTTGTCTCATAGAACAGATTTATTTATTTCCTTACTGCTAATCTGTCCCACATTTCTCTTTTTTTTCTTTTATTAAATCTATTACTTACCAGTTAAAGGCCTGTTCCGCACAAATATTGCACAGATTATGTTTTTCCATAAAAATCCCATCTTTAACCACCTGCTTTTTTCTTTAGCCTGACGATAACTTTGTAACAAACCAAAAACGCCAAACGTCCTTTCGGAGGTCTTGCAGTATCCTCCATGCCGTTAACTCCTTCCTCTCTCCATCTTCAGTCTTGCCTCCAGCCTTCTCCATTGCATCCTCCAACGCTGCCCCCCGACCCCCCCGACTAATTGGCTGTGTGTTCCTGGAACGAGCTAACATCACCTGTCGCTGGGAGGCTGGAGACCGCTCAACGACGCACTACACTCTGCAGATCCAGAGGAGGTCTAAGTGAGACAAATCGTTCCTTTAATGTGTTAGAAGTGTTTTATACTTTACTGAAAAAATATTATAGAATATTATTTTATTTGTGTGGTCAATGTTTGACTTTGATTTAGTAGTTCAAGAGTTTATTCTCCATCTTGAAGGATATTGAGTCCATAGATAGATTCACAGATGGGTGACAAATTAAAGGGAAAGCCAGCCTCTGTAACAGCTGTAGTGCTCCTTGTCATTGGTTCTCCATGTCTGAACAACATGCTTCCAAAAGATATGAAGGTGTTTTAATGATGGTGGTGGAGACGCCGTCAAACACTGTGTTCAACTGGGATCTGGTGACTGTGAAGGTCATAGCATAGGATTTGTATCATATAATTTTCATAGTCATCACTCATTCAGTGAGCCCTTGTGCTCTGAATGGAAGCATTTGCATACGTTACTTTGTTTTAATTTTTTTTCTTTAAAGGACAAGGCTGGTATTGTTCCTCATTGTCCTTATTCACACAAAAAGCCCAAAACCACAATGTGTTTGTCCATCTTTCAAAACTTTCTGACCTCTCTACAGTATCTGTGGCACTCAGCACACCATGTACCAGACATAAATCTCTAAAATTGTGTCCAAAATATGTAATATAAACCTTACTCTGAATGAGAATGAGCCATACATTTGGGGTTTTGAGTGAGTATTAACGGCAAAAGGACGGGTTATGTTGGACTGACACAAAATAAATTACAGTGCTCATGTTTTTTGTAATACAATTACATGTCACCCAGTACAACTCTGTGGCTCATTGATGTGTTTTTGGACTACAATGAAGCTCTATTGCCCAGGGGAATAACATATGTCAGGCTTTACCTACACAGACTATACTTGTTGATATTAAGACAAATATAGAATAATGCTTGCCTTATCCTTTAATTTGTCACCTGTCAGTACTACATATATTTTTGGCAGCAACACAGTTCATTTTGTTCTATCCCTTAAGAAGGTGGGGAAAGTTGTGGAACAAGTGCTAAATCAGTTATTATTAGTAACTAATTGGCACAGAGGATACAGTTACTAGATAGAGGAAGACAAACAGTTTTAATTTACTCTTTTATAACAGTAAAATCCAACTTGAGGAACAGCTTCCATTTTACATGTCTTACAAGTTCAAACTGTCTATAGAGCAGGTAACCAGGAAATAGACCTGGTCTGATATTGTCTTAGATTTACCTTTGATATCTGATATTTTATGTTCAGTTGATGTTACACTTGCCTGGTAGTACTGTACAAACTAAAAACTTTCATTGCAGGATGGTTTCTCTCTAAATCTAGTGTGATAAAAGTTATTTTATCCAAAAAATAATATAGAGAACATGCAGTTAGGTTAACAATGCTTTATTCCAACATGTTGCATTTATTTTGTTTAACATTTATTTTGCTGTCTGCATTGTGCTTTTGTGACTTATGATTTAAATGATCTAGTCAACTTGGATCAGCCACTGTTCAGCAATAGCAAACCGTTGTGTTTTTGCATGTGGTATGTTTGCAAGTGTGTGCCAGCATTATTGTTATGTATGAACTCTATGCGCTGTATGCAAATACTTGAGCTGTAATCAGCTTTGACTCTCACATTCGTGCAAAGCTTTGAAGGCGGGTTTGATACACTGAGATGATAAGAGTCACACAGTTTCCACCTCATGATCTGCTTTTTGGGTAATTAGTTGCAACTTGGTATGTCAAATAGAGATGAGATGACATTTCTGAACAGCATGAATAAACAGACTTGCAACATATGTGGGCAAGGTCTATTTGTGCTTTTGTGCCTATGTGTGTATTATATCTGCCTGTTGATTGATTGTTGTGCTTAGAGGCAAGTATAGGACTCAGATGAACATGGATTTTATATTATTGTGTGTGTGTGTGTGTGTGTGTGTGTGTACATGTATTTGGGGATGCACAGAACAATGAACACAACTCTGAACACGTTCACCTGCACCACGTCTGACTCCAGCTGCACAGTGGAACTCAACGGCTCAACCGTGAGGACTGACTTTTGCATCACCATCACTGCACACGGTCACAACTGGAGCATATCGTCACAGCGTCCGTGTCAGTCTGGTAGGATTGAGGGTGAGGCTGTTGTGCTTCTCCTACTTGCACCCATATTGTTCCTCGCTTACTTCTTTCTCAGTCTTCTCTCCCCGTCTTCCTCAGTGATGTTACCTCCAGCGACTTTGAACAACGTACAGCCAATCGCTGGGAGACCTGAGTGTCTGAACGTAACCTGGAGCCGCACCATGACTGCCTTTCCTGTGACTAATAGTGAAATCAAAGGCGGAAACCTGAAATCCCAAATTGAGTTCTCAGCGCAAGGGCAGGTCTGCCTCTCCCAAATATGCCCAAACACAAAACCACTTACACATGCCTGAAAGAACACTTAAAATGTTTGCACATTTCACGAATACAGACTTAATAAAGAAATAACACCTAGTAGTTTTTTAAGTTAATCTTCACCTTACTATGTCCTGTTTCTTTTTCCCGTACAGTTTGATGTTCAGGTCAGAAATGTGGTTGTGACAGACTACACCTTCCTGGTTTGTCTCTTCAGACCTGACACCTTATATACCGTCAGGCTTCGTCACTGCTACCGGGGCCCACAGAGTCCCTGGAGCCGGTGGAGCAATGCCCGCCAGGGAAGGACAGGAGAGGACGGTGAGAGAAAACAGAGTTGAAAAACTTCCGTATTGTGGTGAAAGTCTCAGTCACTGTAGTTGTACTTAATAGTGAAACCAGTGCTCGTTCGTAAGAGTAACAAGAAGGTGATAAAATCAGTATTCTAAAGGTGTTGTAGTAGTGTTGCTGGTGTGTTTCCCTCCTGTCAGCAATTAGTGACAAGACATTTCCCCGTCATACTTTCACTGTAATTACTTCTGCCGTTGAAGGCATATGTGAGTGTTTTTCTGGACTCCACTGTTGGCAAAAAGTACGCATACCACCCCCTTGTCATCGTATTCCCTTAACATGTTCTGCTGTATGTCCCTCAAAATAGTTTTTTATATTCTTCTCCTGCTTCCATCCACCAGCTCCATCTGCAGCACCAGCATTCTGGAGGCGAGTGAAACAAACAGACAAGAATGGTTGGAGGCTCGTCTCACTGCTCTGGAAGGTGTGTGTGTTGAATCCTGTGTGAATTTGTCATGAGTGCTCGTATAGCATATTCTGACTCCTTTTATTGTTTTGAGCTTTAGAGTTTTACAGTTTAATATCTTTTGGATCTGATTAGTTTTTAATCACATGTTCCTAATTTGTTTTTATATCTCCCTGAAATTACTTATTTATTCCGTTTTAGTCTGAGTCAAGTAGAGAGCGCAAACTGAGATGGTTGGAGAAAGAGAGAATTACATTTCATAAAGTCTCTGTTTATATGAATTATGATTTAAATCTCCATCACCTCACAGCAGCTCACGCTTTCTTCTTGCTTTCTGTTTTCTCTCCTGGTTTGTGTTTACACCGTTCAGCCCTTGCCTCACTTTCTAGCCAATGGCAGAGTTCTCCTCTTCAATGTGACCTGTCAGACAGAAAGCGCTCGGGTCCTGAGCGATCACGGGAGCTGCATAGATTTGCACCATACAAGTACTTCCTGTAGCTTGCTCCTCCCTGCTGGCCGATGCTCCTGCGCTCTGGCGGCCTCCACCTCTGCAGGGACCTCGCCAGAAGCCCAAATATGGTTCCTTGGAGCTTTTGAGACAGGTAGGATCTCGCTTAAATTCCTCCATGGGTCGTGACTTCAAGGTGCAGTCAGGGAAGCTTTGTTGCGCCATCACCTGAGATTCATACCCTACCCCTAAACATAGTTACTCTGGGCATCAGCATGCTTCAAATAAGGTGCTTGTTGGATCATCTCACAGCCCCGGAAACCATTCCCCCTCTTACATTTCTGATGTTGGAATAGAGGAAAGTTGCATCCTATGACAATTTTTGTAACTTTTTCAACAGTTTTTGACAAACAGGGCCACTGGCCAGGTGTGTGGAGGCAGATATTTTCAAGGTTTCTTTATGTCATTCTTCACATTTATCGGTCACTTTCTTTGTGTACAACGGAGTGCAACAATATCAATGATTTTAATGAGAGACTGTCTGAAATTATGCTTTTAGACACTGTTTGCCGCTGTGAACTCCACTCACTGTTCTATGTTTTGAAGGCTATCTCTGATCCTACAGGCTGACGCTATCCACCTATTCTAATCTCATCACACAGCTCTGTACAGCGGATTGTATCTTAAAATAGAGGAAATGGTTAGCAATCGTGATTAATACAGCAAGTTTTTCTAACTAATGTGGTTTATTGTCCCAGACCGGACACAGCGGCAAACACTTGCTGTCTGTAAGCACCAAAAGTGTGTCCCATTTGAATGCACGTAAAACACAAAAAAGAATAGAAGTCTTTTATACAGGGCTGCACACACATACATGATTCATTGCATCAAGGCTGCACGCAAAAGACACATAAGGGAACTAGTGTGATAAAGCTGGAATGAGGCTAACAACGTCAGGCATCTCAGAACAGGAATAAACACTTTATGCCTTTAGATGACACTTTCTATGAACTAGTTCATTTCAAGCATACTGCACCCTTAATACATTGCTCCAAAATTTCCCATAGGTGTTCACCTGGGTTGAGATCTGATTCACATCAGTCCATTCAGTGAGCCTTCGTGCTCCGTATGGAAGCATCTGCATTTGTTATATTTCTCTAATTATTTAGCTGTTTCCTTAAATTTGTCCCGTCTATATATTCCCATGCACTAGATGTTTCATGTGGCATGACGACACTGTTCCCTGCAGTTTACAATAAATGATGAAGAGGGTGCCATTATGGCAATGACATTTCAGATAATTTTTCCACTAAAAGAAAATGAAACTGGACAGTTTTAACACATACCAGAAATATAAAAACATCAAACAAACAATATATGCATTTGATGCTTTGCACTAAAGAAAATACTAATAAAGAAATCACAATGTTAAACTTCTCAAATCTGTACATAATACTGTACATAATCCCATGCCTACAAACTCCTTTCTCTTTGTCATCTTCTCCCTTATTTCTCTTCAGAGCCACCACCCCCGAGCCAAATCACTGCAAGTCCACTGAATGACAGCAGCTTGGATGTTCGTTGGACGGCTCCAGTTGATCGTTCAGTGAGCGGCTTTGTAGTGGAGTGGTTTGCTGTCAGAGAGAGAAACAGCAGCATCCTGCACTGGGAAAGGCTGAATAGTTCCTGTACAGCATTGGTCATTACAGGTGATCCAACAATATGCACAACAGCTTATGTGTATAATATTATGTTCCTTTTGCCTATTTAGAGCTGAAATTATGAAGCAATTATTATTTTTTTTTGATTCATTTATTACCAATCTTATTTATTTGGAGACTGTAATACTTTAATCTTTGTGTTGTTTTAGAGGGAGTAAAGCCGATGGAGCGTTATGTTATTTCTGTCAAAGCGCTGTATGGTGAACGAGGGGCGGGGCAGAACAAGACGGTTCACCTTTATACACGCCAAGGAGGTACGTGATATACATGGTGTACGTATTGTCTAATGCCCAGCTGCAAAAATAGCCTCAGAATAGTCTAATTTATTTAGTTTATTACATTAGAACTATGAGTGTGATTGTTGTGTGAAGCATGTGGTCCTATTTACCTTAAATATTTTTCTTATTGTCCATTAAAAAGGCAAAACCAACAATATGTTACTGCATCTCTCAATACTTTATGACTTCCCTGCCCTTGGTGGCACCCAATCATTCCTACCCAAGATGTAGTTAAAAGTAGACATAGTTTCATTTTTAAAAAGGTTAAGTCATTTATATAGATTTATGTTCAACCAACAGTGGTTGAGACATTAGACACACACATAGACACACGCACACACAGACATATATGTTATAACTTCTTGCTTCGTCCGTGCTGTTCTTCTTTTGTCTTGTATTTTCCAGAGTGAGAAAACGTTCTGTTCTCCCCTGCAGCAGCTTGTATAGAGTGCGCCATCAGAGGTTCTTCATATGTACCTGATAAATAGAAGTCGATTCTAAATAGAAAAGTCAATTGGAGCATGTTAGTCCAATATAAAAGCTGCTGTCTTCGTGTTGTACCTCATGATCAACTCATCACCAATGACTAAATCTGACCGTGTTGTTCCAGTCATAGGTCCTAAACCTGGGCAAGAACATCTGCCAGAGATCAAATGTGACTGACTTTTTTTAACGTTGCAACAAGCACAAGACAATTTTGTTGATTTACGCCTCTGTTGGTGTGATGATAAAGTCGTGGCAGTGATCCAGACCAGGACAGCTTGTCTGAGAGAAAACAATCTACATTTTGGTTTAACTGTAAGCCAAGATCGTCTCTGTCTTCATTCGTCAGACCAGACAGGAACCGCTCAGCTGGCCGAGGCACACACCACTTAATCAGATTAATTGTTGTGAGATACAGATCCGTCGCCGCTCTCACAACATCCCCCGTGGTTGGTCTTCATCGCCCTCTCTGTTCTTATTTCCCTGCCTGTATAGCGCCCTCAGCTAGTCCTACAGTGGAGGTGCAGCAGATCTCCGGCAGCACAGTGGAGCTCAGCTGGAGTCCTGTGCCTGTGGAGCTGCTTTATGGTTTCCTCCGCAACTACACGCTGTACTGCAGAGCAGAAAACCAACCTGCCAGGAGTGAGTCGCACACACACATTTACATACACATATATGAATCCATGTGTAAAGGAAACACTGTACTGGAACAGGCCTGGTGAGAATGGCTAAGTAGGATGAGATGAAGAGTTTGATTTCACAAAAAGGGAGTTGCGTTTGTTCTGAAAGCCCAATATTCATCATTGAAAACTATTTTTAGCCATGCAAGCAGCGTGGCTGTAGACGGTCTTTCAATCAGTCCTTTGGTCAGTCCCTCCATCACTTTGATCCATATATCCTGAAAACTATTGACTTTTTCTGAAGTCGACATTTGTGGTTTTTAGTTAAACGTCTCAACAACTGCTGGCTGGAGTGGCACAGATATCCATGTTGGATGAATCCTATTTGACTTCGGCGATCCCCTCTAGCACCATCATCTGGTCAAATAATGAACTCAGTATTTTGGTTTATGATCAGATACCTAATAAAAATCCAAATGAATGGAATTCCCATCAGCCTCAGCTGTACTTTGAGTTTAGTGCTAATCAGCAAATGTTGCATGCCAACACATTAAACTAAAATGGTGAACAAGATCTGCTCAATATCAGCATGTTAGCAATGTTATTATGTAGGTTTTTAGTGTAGTTTCCTTATTGACAGTAAGGTGTACAGGTGGGAAGTCAACTTATGATTGATGCTTACAAAACACTAAATCAGAATTACTACATTTGTAACACATGCTTATATGTATATGTAATGCTTTGGGAATAAGTCTGTAATTTGTTTCTTTTACATATATTCTCCTTAATTCTAAAATAAAACCTTTCCCTTTTGCCTGATTAGTCTTAACCCTAATCTCAATCTAATAACCATTATCAAATTTGTATTTGTTCTTTGTTTTTGTTGTTGTTTTTAAAGCATATTCTCTGGCATGTTTTTCCGTTCCTGTTCAGGAGAATTTGTGCCTGGTCACGCTCACCGTTACTCTCTGGAGAATTTGTCGCCGGGTAACTACGACATCTTCATTCAGGCCAACACTGACGCTGGAGCTGGAGCAGCTGGGCAAATCGCTAATGTGCAAATAGGTGAGAATGGGACACACACACACACACACACACACACTCAAACACACAATCACTGTCCCCTTAAAGTAAAAACAATATATTGCTGTATCTTACTTAAGTTTTGTGTGTGTGTGCGTGTGTGTGTGTGAAGTCTCTGAGGACATCTCGATAGTGATGTGTGCCCTCCTTCCTCTCATGCTGACTTCACTGGCTCTGGTGCTGATGGCCTGCCTGGCACAGAGTAAGATGTAAGATCTCTGCCTCGCACCAATGACTCCCCGCACTAAACAACAAAAAATACACCTACTCAAAGTTTTACCTACCTTGCACAAACCAGTGTGTTGATCATTCTGTGTAATACACTTTTTTTTTTTTTTTTCTGTCATTCTTTAATGTTTATCCTAACACATAATCTTGTAGGTTGAAAGAGAAGCTGTGTCAAAACATCCCCGATCCTTCCCATAGCAGCTTGGCCCACTGGACTTTGAAGGTAACCATTAACCCCTGAGCCTTCTCTCGTCAACGGTCTCCTAAATCCTAACATTTGGCATCACTTAACACAGACCACAACACTGATATACAAACTACAATAGGGCATTTAAAAATTTTTTTTTATTTTGTGTCAATCTTTCTAAGATTGTGACAGAGTATATAGAATAGAATATAGAACATACAGAGAAAGAAGCCTTAATAAAAATGTGCAACTTTTGTTCAGTGCAATTGCAACTGAAAAGTATTTCATACATGTTAGGAACCTGAAGATTTGCCCAATTTCCCCTTCTTAAATTTGGTGCCCACAGGAAGTAATGACAAAACAAAATGTCTCCTAAACAGCAGCGATAAAGCAGTCTGTCATGATTCATTACCGTTTGGTCTTTTGCATCCTTGATTCCTTTAGTTTTCTGTGACCTAAAGGATCCCAAACCTGCAGGGTTGGCACCTGCAACCAGTGCTTGTACGCGGCTTTTAGATATTATAAAATATATAAAGTTGGAAAACAACTGGAAACATTTCAATTCTGTCACACTTTCTGTAATGTCAGAACAGGAATTTTAAAAGGCACGTATCATGATAAAAGTTCAACCACTAGTAGCAGAATCAGAATTTTCAGTCCTTAAACTTTGTCATTACAAACTCATCCAAACATTGTTCTGATTCACCCTTCAGCCCTCTCGAAGGTTGAAGACAGGAGTTGGCCTTTGAAGTTTTTACCGAAAGCATTGTTGGATTAGACACAATAAATTCAGTAATAGTGATTACAAATCACAAAAAGTGTGATACCATAATCAACAAGAAAAATATGTAACAGTTTTCCATAAAACACAATAAAATATAGAATATTTTCATTTTACGGGTTTCAAAATTTAACTCAGTTTGGATAACATATAGCTTCAATGAAGAGCTGAAGCAAGCTGTTACAGAATATATATATATATATATATATATATATATATATATATATATATATATATATATATATATAACACTGTTAGACAGCGGAGAATAATATGATTTTTCTCAACCTTAAAGGGCCTGTAATCAGTAAAGCAAAAACAATGTATCAAATGACAATGTGTAATGTGAAAGGGGTCGCTTGTAATGATGAATCTGTAGAGAATTATCACATAAATCTGCAGCTCTGCTCAGCTTTACAGAGATTTACAGAGTTTCACCTCATTGTTTATCTGTCCGGCCCACAACTTTACTTTGCTTTGGTTCAGTCTCACTGAAGGTAGGCGCCAAAAACAGAGCTAAGTGTGAGAAACACGACTCCAGATAAATGATAAGGTTTCTCTGTAACTGCTGGATGTCTAAATAAGCAGCTGTATCAACTTAAAAGGTGATGATAATGTCAATGTTGTGGTCACAACTTGTTTCTGTTGCCCCCATGTGGCTGAAAAAAAGTGGAAAACTATGTCATTTTAAACAATAACCTCAAACTAAATGGAGAAATTTTTGTTTTTCCACCTCAGAGCATGAAGCGGCCTGCAATAGCAGAGAAGACCGAAATCAGATACTCTGAAGTTATTTTGCTTGGTGAAAGTAAGCTGCAGAACTCCGGCCCAGATAAGGACCAAACCTATCAAAGCGTGTGTAATCTCCAAATATATTCCTCTCACCCTTGCTCTCCGGACCGGGATTCACGGGCTCAGACACCTCAAAGTACCAGAAAATCGGAGAAGACCTACATCAAAACCTCAACCAGAGCCGAGACGACCTCCAAGACTGAAGATACCTCCTGCCCCTCCATCTACTCCGAAGTCCTCTTCTCTCAGACTCTCAAATGTCTTCCTGTGTCCCTCCAACCTCATTCTTATCCTCAGTTCACTGACTGTCAGCAAAGCACTCTCAGCGTCAGTGATGTGAAGCTGCAGCTAGATGGAGACGGTGAGGCGTCGGTGCCTCTGCAGGGCACGAGCGCCACAAGAGCTGATTTATCTCTCTCCCAAACAGAAGAACTGGAAACCTTCCGTCCTTCTTTGAGACAGCATCAAAGCCCTGTCTCCTTCTCCGACTTAAGCAGCATCTCTTATTCCTCCGTCAGGCTTTCTCACCCAGCTGAGGTCACGTCACCCCAACACCCTTTTTGTCAAAGCCTCTATAACTCGGCCCCGTCGTTCCAGCCCGACGCCTTCACTCACCCCGATGCTCTTTCTGACACTTTAACCACGTTGCCTTCTCTTTTTCCTCACTCTCTTTTCGTGGATTTCTCCTACTGCCCTGCGGAGTGTGATCCGTACGTCTCTGCTCTTGTTTAGTTTCGTGCCAGGGAAATAAAACTTTGATTTGTTTTATTAGTGTCCATAAAAAATATTCACACCCCGAATATATTACAACTTTGAGTATTTTTCCTTACAATTTGTTTGTTTACAAGATTAGTATCAGAAACAAATTATGTATTTATTTAAAATCAGTCTACTCAAGTGACATTTTTAATGCTCAGTATTGAACATTTTTTTAAGGAATAGTATGGACATTTTGGGAAATACAGTGATCACAGTGAGATCGATCTCCTCGTCTAACTTTTTGCAAAAAAAGCAAATAACCAAAACCAAAACATCTATTGACTGACAACACAAAACATGAAAAAGCCCAACGTGGGGATGAATACGTTTTATAGACACTGAATTATTCTGGATTGATTTATTATATTTTTGTAGATGTTTGATCCATTGTGAAGATTTTATGATATGTTGTTATTGTTGTTGTACAACTACACACAGTTGGTATATATACTGTACAGTGTATTTAAACCTTGTCTTGTATACTGATGATTGTAAATAACACAAAATGCTGCCTGCACCACTGTCCTCTCTACATACTGCATACTGTACACTCGATGTTTACTTTTTGGTTGCCTGGGGTTATTATCTATGTATGAATTTTCACTAGGTAGTAAAAAAAACCTCAAACATTTTATGAAAGAGGACTTTGAACTTGACTTAACACTGCAAAGACTAGCCAGTGTGTGTACCAGTTAACAGCATTTCTCATCCACCTGTGTTCTTTATATTCACCTTTCTCATCTCTCCTGAGTTCTGTTATTTGCCTCATGTTGTTTTTTGAAAACTCACATACCTCAGATTCAGACCTTTTTTTTTTTAGAGCTAAACCCGTACAATGAGCCACCTTTGTAGCAGTGTTTGTAACTGTGATTACTTCACAATTGAAGTTCTTTTGAGTTTACATCATTTGAATGTCGAAGCGTGAACATTTGCAGCCAATGCATGAACCACCATTTCAACATTAAAACAGTTCATATGTTGTGTGATGATTCAAAGTTTGGATTCACAATTTCCTCGTTTCCTGGAAAGTTCATTCAGTATGTTTGTAGCCTGCACAATACCAGGACCCTGAAACTGAAGCATCTAAATGGAATTCAGCCATTATTTATTATTTACAGCTGTTGTTTTTTCCTCATGTGACATTTAAACTTTTTTTTTTGTTGTGAAAAAAACCTTTGAGTGTGGAAGTCTAAAGTCTCAAAAACATATAGTACATGTTGACTATAAACAGATCTCACACTGTGTCAGCTTAAAGAGGCTGATTCCCACTGGTGAGGCCTACTCACACTATTGATTTTTGGATTAAATATTTCCAACCCCCAACTAATGAACAAACTGTAAGGTTCAGGCCTCTTTAGATATCGACTTTTTTATACCCATATTATGGAAGCTCATTTCTGCCAGGAAAAGGAAAGAAACATAGACAAAGTTGGGAATGATGAAAGGTAAAGCCCTTGATCTCCTCATGTCAAAAAACTATGAGATACTAAATCAGAATCACGAGCTGTTTAAGTTATGTTTAACATTTCCAAACTAGTGACAAGCTCTCGACCTGTGAAAGACATACAGCTCATTGATTTGTTAAAGACTAAATCGGTCTTCAACTACTGTTCGTCCTCACTGGAAATCAAACTCTGAAATCAGTGTTTGTTCTCCCCTCACAGCTCGACACATTCTCTGTTAAAATACTACAGCCGTACTATACGAGGTGTGTGAGATGGGTTGTGCCATCCCGCTTAAATGTAACCACGTGGTTCATTTCGCTGCTCGGATCCGATTGCGTAAATCCAGCAGGCGAGGCGGAGGAGGAGAAAGCGGAGAGAAAGTGGGGGATTTTTTTTTTTTTTCTCTCTCTCTTCTAGTCCGCGGGGGAGGATACGCCGTGAATCCGCTTTTCTTTTCTTTTTTTTTTTTTTTTTAAACTGCGCTGTTTGCGCGGAAAGACGCACGACCCTCCCTCCACCTCTCCATGCGTAAAGAGGCAGGACAGACGCGACGCGGCTCCGCGCAGCGCGACGCGTCCACTGCGGCTCACCTGTAGCAGACAGACAGACGGACAGGTACACAGCAGCGGAGCCGGAAGAGCGAGCAGCCCGGCCTGGTTCCACAATAACCTCCAGGCGTTTCCTAGATTACGACTCTGCCCCTCTGCAGCTTTTCTTTTTTTTTTTAAATATATATATATATATAAAACCGCGTCTCATTGATGAAAGTGAAGCAGCTCCGGAGGGAAACATGATAGAGCTGGGGAAGAAGCTGATTCTGATCGCGGTGGATGTTCTGTCTGTGTTTGTTGGTGAGTGACTAAACTCCTGCTCTCCCCTCCTCATGACAATATGGCTGAAAATATGATCAGTTTCAGGCAGCTCGGCTCATCTGGTGTGCGTTAATTTGTGATTATTTATTTATTTTTATTTTTTTTGCGCGGCTGATGTGGAAATACGACTTCAAAATGATAAAGGAAAGAAGCTTTTATTGAAAAGTTTGCACAGTGACGCATGGGATTGCCCAACACACGCACATGATTTATAGATCTCTCGCAGATAATCAACCTGTCGCTTCATGGGTTTTTGTGAAGGATTAAACGTCACTGACACCTGTTTAAAGACTCAGGATCTGCATTCAAAGCACATAACTTATTGTACTGCAATATTCTGTTGCATCACATACATTAATTGGCAGCGATTGTACGCTTAACAGCACAGTCAAACATTGCAAGTCACCATTGGCCTCTATCTTGTTCAAACAGGCCACTCAGAGTCTTTGCCAACAGTGAGTAAGAACCTTGCTGGGACTTTGCTTGATATCTAACTCTGACATGATTTCTTCACTCAAATCATTTGGGTTACGATAGGACACATCCTTTCTTATCCCAGTTTCTGGCTTTCAAAGTGCTGATTTGCTGGGAAAGAGCCATTTGAATTCATTGTGTTTGTCGGGCAGAAGTGACCACAGAGTGCAGTTTGGCTGTGTGTCTGTGTGTGCATGTCCAGCTGTTTTTTTTTTTTTTTTTTTTTTTTTTTTTTTTTGTCTTTGATGAATAATTTCCAAGCTCTGTGAATGTATTCACGCTTTCTGCATATTTTCCTTCCTGCGCCCGTTGGCCCTTTCTTTTTTAAACCTAATGGGTTAGGAGCAAGAGCAAAGATCATTGTCAATTAATCTCTGTCTCTTTGACAGTCAAAATCCTGTTTTGGAAACTGTGGACCAGGTGTGTGTGTGTGTGTGTGTGTGTGTGTGTGTGTTGATTGTGGTCTCTGCTGTATGTATGTATGTATGTATGTGTGATACCGTACAGGGAACAAAACGGCATGCTGCTTGTTGCGACTTGCTCTGGGGATGACACAAAGCCATTAACAGACCTGACATCTTCCAGCTGCCTGTGTCACATTTCTGTCACCATGGGCCTGACCGAGGTTGTAGTTCAGATAATGAAAGAAGGGAGGATGTTCATTTATCACTCTGTTTATTTTCTATAGATGTTTTAGGGGTGAAAGATGGGGTTAAACGGGAAATTGCCTGCAGTGGATTTACTGTGAAGGCAGCTACAAAAGATTGAAGGTTACAACAGTTGTGTGTGTGTGTGTGTGTGTGTGTGTGTGTGTGTGTGTGTTTGCATCCAGTTGTGGACCCATCTGGTGAGTGACAGGGAGGAATGATAATGACCGTTCTGCCGTTGAATCTCCTCTATACTCAAAATGTATGTTCATGTGTGAGCAGACGTGACGAGGAGTCCACTGTCAACGCCCTGCATGTCCATTTTGAGGGGGGGGGGGGGGGGAAGTCTTAAGCTTTCGGGATGAACTCCATGAAAGAAATTCTTGGTAAAAACTTGTGAAATCGGAGATTTAATGACTCTGAAATAATCACTCTGTCATGTATTTATCATCTCAGAATTGACGCATATCAGGAGTGTGAAATTCTGTGTGAGTTTTGTCAGTCAGAGATGTAAGTTAGTCACCAGCAATATTAAACATTCGTTTTAATATTTCAGCTCTGAATCATTTTTAATCACTTAGAGGTGAGTGATAAGATCGTCATCTGTGAAAATGTATTCATCATATTGTACATTTCCTGTAAATTCGGTTAAGACACTTTTCATCGATGAAATGAACCAGTACTAAAAAAATTATTTGAATATTGTGGTATTTTAAAACATGAATACATTGCTATCTGTGCTTAAGAAAACTCTTTTAAAGATGATTTTAAATGTGAATATGCAGCTATTTTGATAATTGATCATCATTTGTCCATTTTCAAGCAGACGTGAAATATTTGACGTTTTAAGCTTCTCAAATGTGAGGATTTGCTGCTTTTCTTTGAGTTTTAGACTGTATAAGACAAAACATTTGATTACATCACCTTGATATCTATAAAATTGTCATAAAGGCAACAACATTTTAGAAAATAGTGTAAATCACAATTTCACAGTGCCCAAAGTGAAGTTTTCAAATTCTTCTTTTTTGTCTGATCAACAGTCAAAAACCCAAAGATATTCAGTTTACTATAATGAAAGTAGTAAATCTGAACATTCGAAAAGCTAAAACCATCTAATATTTGACAGTTTTGCTTGAAAAATTAGTAAAACAATTAATTAATTAATTAATTGACAATAAAATACATATTTAACATATGTAACATATTTCTTGTTATTACAAAAAACAAATGAATCTTGTATCACAATATTGATATGGTTTTTTTTCCCAGTTCTTTAGTGTCATTTTTAACACAAGATGTTACTGGTTTGTGTGTTACATTTTCATAACCAGGTTTACGATAACGGGCTTATCTCACTATACAAACTAACACATAATCATTGCATCTTCATTTCTCTACTCCCTGGTTGTTTTTTTTTGTGTTTAAATCTCGAACTGTGATCTGTGTGTGGAGGTAAACGATCATCTATTTTGTGTGTATGTGTCAGATAGCAGGAATGTGCTGAGTGTCCAGATTGTAACTGATCTGTGATTCTGTGTCCTCAGTGTTTTATTTCTCCCTCTTCCTCTCTACAGTCAAACCTCCATCCTGCCATTATTTGTTATCACTGCACATAGGAGATTCAACACAACCGCCATGTGCGCGCACACACACACACACACACACACACACATACACACAC
The DNA here is from genome assembly GCA_031216445.1 of Lateolabrax maculatus. NCBI lineage: Eukaryota > Metazoa > Chordata > Actinopteri > Acropomatiformes > Lateolabracidae > Lateolabrax > Lateolabrax maculatus. Next base: position 17,729,885 of record CM062205.1, on the reverse strand, counting down.
ACACACACACACACACACACACACACACACACACACACACACACACACACAGGCGGATGTCAGTCATGACTTTGCTGTTACATTTTGCATCTCAGTCACATCAAGATTGTAAAAGTTAACTTTTGTGAGAACAGGCTGTTCTCTTCATCTTTTTGTTTCACTTTTCCCAAGGCTACTTCTTTTATTTTATTTTATTTTTATTTTTTTTACATGCAGCGTGTCGGGAACTTGTTATATACATTTCTGACACTTTGGAAAGGCAGTAACAGTATGTAAGTGAGTAAAGTCAGGTTTTTGTAATACTGAACTTCATCATTTAATGTTTTCTGTTTTAGAGGAATGGTTTGACATTTTGGGAAACAAGCTTTTATGCTTTTATTTGGTGAGAGTTAGATGAGAAGATTGATACCACTCTCATGTCTGTCCATAAATATAAAGCTACAGCCAGCAGCTGATTGGCTTAGTTAAACATAAAGACTGGAAACAAAGGGAAAACACTAGATTGGCTCTCAAGCAAAGAAATAGTCCAGCACATAATCCCCTAAAAAAAAATAATAAAATGAATGTGTTGTTTTTACACTTTTTGTCCTGATTGAAGAAAAAAAAAAGATATGCAGTATTAATTAGTGAGCTTTACAGGTGCTGGTAACAAGATTTTTCTACCTTCAGACAGCACCAGGCTAACTCTTTCCCCTTCTTTCTAGTCTTTGTGCTAAGCTAAGCTAACTTTCTCCTGCCTGTAGCTTCAAATTTGGATGACAGAGGAGAGAACGGGGTTGGCAAGAAAGTATTTGTACTTTTTACTGTCACTATTTTGTCTATGAAAGCCTTCTGGTCCCTGTTGTTCACCTCACAAAGCTGAAGAAAAACCATCTGAACTCACTGCTCTCAGCTCTGAAACAGTTTTAATGCCGTTTGTCTCTCTAATGGTGTTTGTACTTCATGAGACACTGAAGAGCTGAAGTCTTTCCGGCTCAGCAAGACCGAGCCCAGCTGGTGCTGCATTTTTCAACTACAAAGAGGTCACTGCAATAATACTTTAACCATCACTCTTTGATTACTTTACATTACTGTGATAGACTCCTTTTTATTTCAGTTCAGGTACTTTGGTCTGCTCCAGTGACAAAAGAGGGTTTGATAATGATGCCAAGAATCCTCACATGAAGCATGTTCGGACTTATTATATTTACGGTTAGAGGTTTTGATTTCCAATAGTTTCACTTGCACTTGTAGCCCTCGTTATGTGGTCTGTACTTATTTTGCAGGATAAAAGGATCTGTGTAATGTATTCATTCACAGATACATTTTGTCCAGGTTTTGCTGTCAGGAGTCAAACTCAGAGGGGCAGGTCAGCAACCTCTAAAACTTGAAAGCAAATACCAGTCATTCTGAAAATTCACATGTCAGTCAGATGATCTCAGACAGTGAAGTAACTACTTTGTGAGCTTGAACAACTTACTTCAACATATAAACATACACAACTCAGAGTTAACTGTAATATTCTCACTGTCCCCACTTTAAAGCTTCAGGCCTTTTAGCATTCATTTTAGTATTAAGAAGTTGTGTTTTTTCACCTAAAATTCATTTTAACCGTTTCATTTTCTGGATTATAAAACAACTTAACATGTTGAGGATAACAAAGCATTTTGAAAGCAACTTGCTTGTTTACTTTGATGTATATCTGGCTAAAACAGGATGTGGTGGTAGGACAAAGTGGGGTGAGACAGTTAAGAAGTGGCGAAGTGGCCAGTGTAAATAAAAGTGATTAATGAAAGGATAGAATGAGAGTTGTTTCAAATTCCAGTTGTATTATTCATGTGAATGTTTATATAAACCTGCTGCTGGATGGGAAGTGGTGCATGGTTAGTACATTTTGCATGTGTTCATAAATATAGATGTACTGTATTGTTATAGTCTTTTTGATGGATTAATTGTTTGGTCTATTATAGATGGTCAGCAAATGGCCCGAGGTGAGTCCAAGGTGACTCCTCAAAATAAATGTCTTGTTTTGACACAAAAATACTCAAAAATAAACAAAGATAGTTTACTATCATATAAGAATTTAAAAAAAAGCAAATATTTATGTTTTAGAGGCAGGAACCAGAGGAATAATGCTAATATTTTATTTTAGTGCTTGAAATTACTTAAATGATTCTATTATCAAAAAAGCTGTGTGCCGATTAATCACTTCAGCTCCAGATGTATAAACTGACTGAATGGTCAGTGATGACATTAAAGAAATGTTTTTTTTAGGTGAAAATCAGCAATGAGGAAATGAAAGCGTCTGTTGCTTGTGTACAGCAGTTATGAATACAGTCTCACTCTTACAAGTCATTACAAGCTTGTGGAGTCAACTGAAGTGCTTCACAAATGTCTGAAGCGTTTGGTAACTGAGCTGTTGTGGCGCAGAAGCGACACAGTGAAACCAGCTGAGTGACAGCAGCTGTTGCTATTTCTCTCTGCACAATGTTATTTATGTGCCATTTTAACATTTTGCTGACATGTTTGAGATACTCCTCCGACTGTTTTAGTGACATACGTGCAAACACTCACACACACACACACTCTCACACACAATCTGCTTCTGCCAATTTTGTGTCAAAGTCAAGTGGGATGTGTTGACTTCTGCTCCCTGACACTCTTGTGTGAAAACAAAAGGTGTGTGTGTGTGTGTGTGTGTGTGTGTGTGCGCGCTTCTTGTAAAACGGAGTATTGTAAGAAATGTAACTGTATCTAAACTCTGTGTGTGTGTGTGTGTGTGTAGATACTTTTATCATGTGGTGGTTTTTAGAAGGTCTTTTCAGTACTTTGGTGGTTTCATATGAGAGTGGAAGAATTATTTCTGTTTTCTTTGTCTCTGATTAAAGGTCAAAGTCAGTTTTTCACTGTTACTTTGCACACGTCAGTGAGGTATGAGCTTCAATGGTCTGCAGGATTGACTGAAGACCGTCTAGTTTGCATCATGTTCAAGCAGTGAGAACATACCTCCTCCGAGGACAAACACACCATCCTTTAAGTGCACGTTAATGATAGAAAGTGTTTAAGAAAGTGAAAGATAATCATGGGACACTTGTGCCAGATTCTTTCTCATTCAAGCGCAGAAATGAAAAACAGAACATTCTGGAAAAAAGACTCACAATGTTGAGAAATCTTTTTAAGAAATAACAGGATCTGGATTAACACAGAAAATTTCACTTTTTCACACATGAATATACTGCCAACTAAAAAGCTGACAGATGAATTAAAAACATACCCTCCTCTTTGGCAAGTCGGTTCAGTTGTAGCGGGGTACAATCCAACACAAAGAGTATGTACTGTAACATTATTGTTTCACCCCTTCAGACCCAGCGGCCATTGTAATGGATGCAGGTGAAAGAGCAGAGTGGCTGACAAAAAAACAGGAATATTTATATTATATACTGAACATGCTGATCTCACTTTCTTGAACTGGATATAATATTAACATAATAAGTTGAATATATACAAATTTGCAGATTTCTTCAATCTAAAGAGCACAAGATCTGCAACAGACAGCAGACAGACAAAACTAGCGGTGAGCTGGAGAATATAGTGGAGCATTAGCAGCTAAAGAATATTTGGTGGAGACCAAAACAGAGCTAAAAGGAGAGTGAATATTGGACTTACATGCATCAGAGGCCACAAACACAACTCCAAATAAATGATAATGTTGGTCTGTAACTGCTGGGTGTGTAGCAAAGCAACTGTTAAGTTGATGTTTTAAGGTGATGATCAATGTTGTGATTATAGCTTGTTCCTGCTGCCCAAGTGCCCCAAAAACACCAACTGCAGGTTTATAATAACTACATTTGAGTAAAAACAGATCAATTGTAAGTCTACCCATGTGCATAATTAACACATACATAGTTTAACATTTAATATTAATGGGAAAATCCAAGACAGAAGACATGAGATGACATAAACCTTTTTTGATTTTGGCTCTTCTACCTTTATGTATGGACAAAATTCTGGCCTGAGGCGGTTTAAGTAGTGATGTTCAACCTTCTTATCCGAAAAAGGTTTGGCTACTCCAGAGCAGCATTAAACCAAGAAAAACCTTTTTATATCTGGTGTCGTGTAGGACTTTCCCTGGAAAAATCCCCGACCTCGCAGGAAATGATGCCCTTTCTTTCCAACAGCAGCTTTCCTGGATTTAGACAATTAACCCCCCAAATAATGATGAACAATGATAGCCATTATAGACAGAACAAACTAAAAAAATCCCTGAAACTTGGAAATGCAGTCCAGAAGTCTCACACCAATGAGCGTCTAGCACCAAAGATACACCCAAATAAACCAAAGAAGGATCTTTCTATTGGTTTTCTGAGCACCTCGGTGTGATGTGGAACACTGGTCATAAATCCCTGTTGGCTAACAAACTGCGAGGTTTGCCGAGGCAGATGCACAAATCTCACAGTCGTCTGTTGAGATTTGACATGCAGACCTCAAACAAATGTTCACCTAGAACACCGTTACCTGTTTCTGTTTGCTATCAATGTCTCAGTTATTCATGGGCCTCGGTCACTCATCTTGAGGGCTGAATAACAGGAACACTTCCCACTTCCTGTTGGGTCAGAGGTCAAGGGGAAGTTGTATATGTGTCTGATCCCAAATTCCATCATGTTTATTTTCTCAAAGTGGAATCGGGGGGGTGCGCTCTTGCCAGAAGAGATTGTGAAAGCGTAAAACAATACTTTCCCTTCTTCCTTTTTTATCTCTCCTGTGGACGTTTTGTTACTGAAGACGAAAACTCAGCAGAAACCTTGTGAAAAAGAGCTTGGAACCAGTTTCTACATTGTTTGCTGTTGTAAAAGTTTATCAAGAAAGTGAAAGAGGAGGAAAAAACTCAACAGCTACATGTAAAATGTCAGAGTAGGATGATACAAACTGTTACAGTCCACCGGACAAATTCTTTTTTCAGTTGTTAAATGTCCTCTAGTCAAAGTTTTACCTAATAGAAAAGATACAAGTAGTAAAATGTACCCAAAAAAGTGACAGTACAGATGGTCCAGAAGACTAGTTTCCCTTTCAGGTAAAAATGTCCAGGTTTTTTTTCAGATCAGTAAGGAAAAGATCTGAGCAGGGACAGGGAGGAAGGAGAGACAGAAGGAAGCAGGAAATAAGAAATAAAGGACAGAAAGGCAGAAAGTCTTCCAAAGGTTATAAGACTTTTTTACGTTTTAAATCTCATGTTCAAAGTAAAATCTCCCACCTGCAAAGCAACCAGAGACTGAGAGGCCAAACCAAATTGCTCAAGCTATGTTTAAGTACCTGAAAATTGTACCCAAGGGAATAGTTCAACATTTTGGGAAATGTGATATGTTTCAGAGAGGTAGAAAGGATCAATTTAAGTCTGCATTTTGTAGCCTAGCTTAGCATAATGACTGGAAACAGATGGGAACAGCTAGCCTGCTTACCACCTACCGGCACCTCTAAAGCTGGCTCATCAGCACATCGTATGTTTGTTACCTCTGTACTTATGAACTTCTAATGTGCAGCGTCTTTGCTGGTTGCCTGGCAACCTCGCCGTGACCACAGGACTCGGGAATGTCACTGCACCTGACTGTTGTTGAGCAGGAACAGGTTAAACAAATATGACATGATGTGTGAACTGATAAGTTTTAGAGGCGGATTTTTGAACTTTGGAGAGAAGCAGCTCGGCGGTTTCCTGCTGCTTGCACTCTTGATATTAAGTTAGAGGCTACCCATCTCGCAGCTCTGTGCTTCACACCAAACCCACTCTGACCTGGAGGGGGAGACTGGTTTCCAGTACTATGTAAATGGTGTGAAAACAACTACATACAGATAACACAGGAAATTCTGAGAAGATAGATAAACTGTTATAAACTTAAAAGAATAATAACACGCAACTCCCCTTAAAATCTTTTTCACAAAACATTTACATTTCCGTTTATGCATCGATTAAACAAACAAGATACCTAATGTAAGGCGACGGCAATGGAGGTGTGTTTTTTTTTTTTTCCCCTTTGGACCCTGCCTCCAGTTGTTATGCTGTGCGAGGCGAACCACATCCTGACTCCAGCCCTGGACATGACATACAGACATAACAGCGGTATCGATCTTCTCATCTAACTCTCGCCAAGAAAGCAAATAAACCTTTTTTTTTAATATTCTTTAATATTTCCTTTACATATAGTCAGTGAGTATAAATGTTATCTCCCACTATGCTTCTCAGAATGGTGAGCTCTGTCCGTCAGAAAACATGTGGTTAAAGCATGTTGGCAAACAAAAGCAGTGCAGTTCTTTCCTACAAACAAGTTGTTCTCTTGGAAGGAAAGGAAAGACAGTTTTTTGAGTAAATTAGACGTATGAACTTCTCTCCCCTCAACTCGACCCAGCCCCTGGGAGGGGAGGCTGCCCCACCAGCACAGGCCTATAAAAACATACCAGGCCTTCTGGAATAATAAAGCGGATAAAAACAGTCAGTCCCACTCAGATAATAGGAACTCTCCATGGGCTCAGCTCCCTGAGGCTGTTGGAGCACGTTTGATACGAAGGGGAATTGACTTCCTCACTGATTCTGTTGTTGAATAAGCTCAGCGGTGTGTGCGTGCTGAGGGCCGTTTGCCCAACTCTGTCCACTCACATCTCCACTCTGGCAGTGTGTAGCCACCAGAGACTTGTGTCAAACAAGCAGTCTCTTATCTAAATGTTATCCTTGCACCCTGCAGAATAAACAATGGTTGGGCCTCACTTCAAAGAGATGCTGAGAGCGCGCTTGACCTGCTGGAATAATGAACCCTGAGATGTGCAGAGCATAGGGAGGGCTTCCTTTTCATGAAAAGAAGTTATCTTTAATGAGGAAACTGCTTGTCATCAAAGATCATTAGTGGCACAGAAAATGGAACAAATATCACATTAGGCATCGCCAACTGTCCGGGTGTTTCTCAGGCAGTCTGATAGGTGCCCAGACAACATTAAAATATAATTCATTCAACGCCACCAATAAATATGGCCTCTGTTGTACGGTTTTTGAATTGGCATTGGATTGTGCAAGTGTTTCTTATATTGCACATATGTGTAGAGAGAGGGAGCCCTCTTAAGCACATACAGAGCACAACGCCAGAAAATACACAAACTTGGGCTTTTTGAGAGGTTTAAAGCGGCTATAATCAATATTTTTTTATCAAATGGCAGTGTGTAATTTGAAAGTGGTCGCTCATAGTGATGATGAATGATCACCTGAATCTACAGGTCCCCTCGGCTTTATAGTGAGTTTCAGCTCACTGTTTAGTTGTCTACAACTGTTTTGGTTCACTCTCATTGCGTTGCTCCTTGTTTTGAAGCTCTGCGGCTCTCAAACCTGTTAAGGGAAACTGATGATATTCTTTATTTTTCTTAATGTCAACAAATCCCAAGAAACACCCAAAACCAACAATGAATTGATCCTACTAACAAGTATTGTCTGAGTAGCCAAAGCCTGATTTGGCTTATTCGTCTGTGCCATTGTTGTCCAAAAACGAGTAAATGAGCCACACTGTTGCACTGACTGTGTTCTTTCAATACAATGAACCTGGGCACTGTAGCTTATTTTGAGTTGATCCCACATACAATGACTCAGTATTGTAAAGCGTCACCAAATCTGTGGCTGAAAGTAGACCCTAACAAATTCACAGTTTACTCGTGTTTGAGCAACATTTGCTAAAAACTAGAGTGCCCAGCTGTTTTGGAAAAATATTAAAACATTTTCCAAATGAAAGTATTATGGGTATTCCACCAGTTTTGAGCTGTGCTGCTGTGCATTAATATTCTTGCACGTAGTAGGAAGCACAGAGGAGAAAACACTGACTGTGAATATTCACACCTGACGTATGACCTCGGGTCTCAATTCACACTCGTGGCCTGTACACATGACATCATGTTGGAATTACCTTCCCAAAATTACCTGTCAGGGACCATGTTTTCCTTTCTGTGTTTGTTTGTCTTCATGTGGTTTCATTTAGTCCTGCCTGGCGGAGCGACGGTCACACACTCTGGAGGAAGGAAGCAATCTGTTAGTGGAGAGCCACTCTTGTGGCTTTACCCAGTTATTATGCAGCTCACTCTTGCAAAAACAAACTCCAACCATTGCTCGCTCTTATTAGCTTCAGCGGCTCAGCGAGACGTTCTTGAAAACAGGAAAAGGAATTCAGAGCTGTAGTTTAGAGGGTTCCTGTAGATTGGACTATTGTCCCTGCTCAGATTTAAGAGGCAGGTTTATGTGCTTCTGCTGCGGCTGTGCCACTCTAAACTCTTGAGTCTCATGTTAGCACCTACAGAGGGAACTATTAAACCAAATTTCTGTCCGTCGTGCACACAGAAACTATTTGTCATGACAGACCTATAAATCCAGGTGTGTGTGTATGAGTCTGTTTGTGGTGCACATCTCTTTGTATGTATGTGAGTGTGTGTGTGTGTCCTAGTTCAATCCTCAGCTCCCAGGCCCTTCTTTGTGTAAATGGTGCCCCAGTGTCAAAGGTCACGGCTGTCCTGTCCCGCGTATTTCCACGGTGACAGGGGCTCCCTACGCAGAGAGCGACTGAAGTGACCCGTAGGGGTGAAGTTGTTGCCACTGAGCTCTACCGATGACAAATTAATTTACTTTGCAGAGTCGGGCCCTCTGCCCGAAGCTAAAACATTAGTCCGTCAGTGTGTTCTTAGCTGTTTCCTGAGCTGCACCTCATTGTGTTGCGGTTGACTTGTCAACCTGCAGCTGAAGGGTTGAAGCCGCAGTCAGGATGGACCTCCAGCTCTTAACAATACAGTGTGGCTCCCAAAGTCTGCAGTATCACGGTTTCAATTCATTCCTCAATTACAGTAGCTAAACTCTAAAGGCTTTCACCCGAACACAGTTCTTATCCACAATTGCATCTAATTAATTTAAGTGCTGCTGTTCTACATTTTTTGCTGTAATTTTCTATAATTATCTGCAAAATGTTTGTGGTCCTGACTGTTTGTTTGTCTTTTAACTAGCATTATGTCTCAATAAGTAGAGTGGATTTTGTGCTCATAATGCAGACTGTCGTCTCTTGTTCCCCCAGCGGCTCTGCCCTCAGCCATCCTGACGCTGAGATTCAATCCGTACCAAAGAGGAATCTACTGCAATGATGAGAGCATCAGCTACCCCTACAGGAGAGACACCATCTCCCACGGAGCCATGGCTGCCGTCACCATCACCTGCTCCATCGTAATTGTGAGTCCAAAAGATCTTGGAAATAAATCTACCTTTTTTACCAAAGACATCCCAAACGACCCGGAAAGCACTTCATTATGTCTCGTCCATCCACTCCACAGATCACCACAGGAGAGGCCTACCTTGTGCACACAAAGCGTCTGCACTCCAACTCCCAGTTCAACAATTACCTGTCAGCTCTTTATAAGGTGGTGGGCACCTTCCTGTTCGGAGCGGCCGTCAGCCAATCACTGACCGACCTGGCCAAGTTCACCATTGGTCGTCCCCGTCCAAACTTCTTAGCCGTGTGCGCGCCGGTCAGCTGTAACGGATACCTGCTGCAGATCAACTGTACCGGCAACCCTCGCAATGTGACCGAGTCCAGGTGAAATTCCTCAACACGCTGCCTCTCTCACGGTCTTTAGTAATCTTTATTAGGAAGTGAATCAATGATGGCTCATATTTGAACTGATAACCACTTTAAGTAACTAAAATAAACCCAGAAATACGATTGACCGAAGACTTTGCTCTCAGCAGAAAAGAATATTAAAATATGAAATTGATAATGTTTTATATTGATATATTTAAGTTGGTGACCATATTTCAGTTTTTCTATATACTGTAAAGGTGAAAAATCAAATGTTCCCAGAGTACAATGTGATGTCTTCAACAGTTCAAGATAAAACAAGAAATTTCAATTCTAAACATACATAAAAGCAGCAAATCTTCACATTTGAGGAGCTGGAACCAGGAAACTTTCTGCATTTTTGATTAATAAATGACTTATTATTAAAAAAAAAAAAAAAAGGTTGTTGGGATTCATTTCCTGGGGTTAAGGTTAGGGTTAGGGTGTTTTTTTTTATTGTTTCCGCATTTATAAGATTAGAAATGATCTATGAGAGTAGATATCATCAGCCTCAAAATAGCTTACATTGTATTTCATTCATTTTATGAACTTACTGTCACTGTTCCAGTCATTGTCCGCTGGCTTGGATATGATACCCACATTAGGAAATTATTGTTTTATGAAGTTGATAAAATGTCAAAAATAATGACAAATGCCTTTCACAAGTTGCTTTGACTTTGAATGTTTTTGGGTATCGACTGAGAATAAGTCTACAGTGACGTGATGTAGAATACAAACAAATCTTCACAGATTCACAGACCGACTTATTGTTCAACATTAAACATATTTAGTTTTGTCAGTGTGGCCCAATTTAGAGCATTGTTCTCTAAATCCTACTGGAACCCAGCACAGTCATAATTTTAACAGTACTGTTAAGGCACAATCAATCCATGCACAATGGGTGTGACTCAACATCTTTACTCTTCGTAACTTCACTGTCATATTTATTGAAATTCCCTGAAAGAATGAGCAAATTTTGTACATTAATTGTTTTCTGTTCCTGTTTTGCTCCTCAGGTTGTCGTTCTACTCCGGCCACTCGTCCTTCGGGATGTACTGCATGCTCTTTCTGTCGGTGAGTATGTCGCCGGCGTCGCCGTTGTTGCGTGGGACTTTCTGTGTCTGTTTACCAAAAACACCCACAAGTGACTCAAAACAGGAGGGGGTGGTCAACACAGACGCACGGCTGATGTATGAAAACATCATTGTTGTAATACTACACACTGTACAATGGCCGGAAGACGACAGATTCAACGGTTTAATCCCTGCTGGAGTATTCAGGAATGAGATACTGAAAGTCTTCTGAAAGAACTTTAATATTCTGTAGCTGCGGCTGACCTCTGACCTTTCTGTAGAGGCAGGGAGAGAAAATGTATCCATCAGGAAAACAGTAAATATTTTCCTAATTCATAATTTGCATGATTCCACACAAAAGCACACATTTCATATCAAAAACATAATATGTCAAATACCTATTATACATATTTATTCATTTTTTATTCAATATAAGTAAAATGTAGAATTAGGAACAAAAAGTGTAAACATTTTAAGAACAATCCCAGCCTTTACCATAGAATAATTTCTCCTCTGAATTTCATGATTGTGGTCAGGGTTTACAAATACATACTACACACACACACACACACACAGAATTTATAAAATAATTTCCCTTTGGGGATGAATAAAGTAATCTATCTATAAAAAAGTTTAAATTCAGATACCGGTTGATTTTAAAGAAGAATGTGTTGTGTGTGTACAGCTTTATGTCCAGGCCCGGATGCAGGGAAAGTGGACGCGACTGGTTCGACCAACCATCCAGTTCTTCCTGGTGGCGTTTTCTCTGTATGTTGGTTACACACGTGTGTCCGACTACAAACACCACTGGAGTGACGTAGTGGTGGGGCTGCTGCAGGGAGCTCTCATCGCCGTGCTCACTGTGAGTACGACGACGTGTTTCTGTGTCACTTGTACAGAAAGAGACAGGCTTGGTTGCAGTTGTTTTAAAGCCCCCGTGTGCAGGATGTTGATGATTATAGCGGCGTGGGGTCAGAAAACTCAAATGCCTATATTTTAAAGCTTTATGAGCTATGTTTTGGTTTTTGGTATCGGTTGAATCACATCTGTGCTATTACCCACGACAGATTAAAAAGCAAAAAAAAACTCAGATCTTTCCTCTCATTCTGTTCCTTAAGGTCCGATATGTGTCCGACTTCTTCAAGGAGCGCCCCCCTAACTGCACAGAGCCGGACACAGCAGAGATTGAACACCTTGAGCGTAAACCAAGCCCGCAGCCTCCCGACTCGCAGCACGGAAACCACTACAACTACTCTGGACCTGTATGATCTCTTAACAGCAGCAGCTCTTACTAACCTGGGCCTTCACTTTCTAACAGCAGCTCCGTTACCAAAAGACCTGTGACTTTTACAGAGAACACATAACACAATGCAGTAACCACTACCTGGAAATCCAGACTAGACCTGCTCCACTCGGAGACGACTTTCCAACAATTTTACAGCTCCGAAAACTCAGATTCCCAAAACCTGTTGGAACAGAAGCTCCACCGTCTGTGTCTATTAGTCAAGGTGTGTGTGTCGTGAAAGTGTGTGATTGATTGTTTGTTTGTTCTGTTTGAAAGTGTGCAATTATATATATTTTTATGATGTGTATTTTTTTTTTTTTTTTCTGTGCTGCATTTGAGAAAAAAAAGTTTCAGATTGGTGGGGAATTTATGCTGTGAGTTAAACTGAAAAAACGTGAGCAAAGTCTGCTAAAGAGATCTGTAAATTTCAAAAACACCGACCAAAGATTTCTTTCTGTCCTTGGGTGGAGTGACAAAACCTTGGAGGCTGGATGTTTTCCACTTTGTTGCTTACTACAGTCAGATAAGACTTATGTTTCACCTACACTGGAGCTAGATTATATCTGTCATTTTACTCAGCAGATGTTTCTATATTTTACTGTCTTTAGAAGATATGCTTGTGTAATAATGGACTGCTTTAATTATATACATGATTATGTATAGTGCTAACCTTTTTATTACGTTTATAACAACTGTACCTATTAATAAATTGTGTAGATTTTTAAGAAAGTATTACCACTTTACAGTGGAACTATTTGAGCAGGCGACATTGGTCTGGATGTTTTTTTTTTTGTTTTTGTTTTTTTATATAGACGAACTTCACCTAAATGATTGGAAAAGGATGGCCAAAGACAAGTGGTGACGTTACTGAAGCATATTCATCCCATAAACCATAATTTTTGGATGAACTGAACTACATACACCTTCTTGGACCTCTTCCTTCCGTCTTTGTAACATGTGTAACCTATTGTCAAACTGCCCATAATGTAATCATTTCTTTCAGCCTGTCGGTTGTTTTGTGTAGTTTTCTCCATAAATATTAGCCAGCATGTGGTCTACGAGTGCTTACTTCAACAGTCAGACAAAAAGTCATGCAAACGAGTCTTCTTGTGGTGAAGCAAGAAAATAATTCAGATTTTTTTTCTCCGCAGTGTTCTGGTTGAAAGCGGTGCATAGCACACTGACGCAGTGTTCGTGTCTGGACTTGCTGCTGACAGTTATGGGATTCCTCAGTTTGAAAGGAATGGGGCTGGTAGGCAGCAGAAGAGGTGGTTTAAAAAAAGAACAAGGAAAAAAAAAAGGTTCCAATATCACATTGGGGAATTTTTCTTTTTCTCTTACCATAAATATGATCAACAATATGTGGGAGATTGTGAAACAGAACCATGCCAAGATCTGCTTCACCAATATTACAAAACATTTTCCCATGTACTGCTACTAAGAATGTTGTCGTACGTGTAGTTTTATAAAGATATCTGCTTCCATCCTAATACAGTGGAAGTGAATTTAATTTGTGGTGCTCACGTCAATGGAATATCCAAACACTTTTTTCCACAAAAAGTGTCCTGTTACTCTGGATAATCACCAGCACTTCCAAGAGTTAGCTCATTGCAAATCACTATCGGTGTGTACAGTGAATCAGCTAGTGAGCAAATAGTTTACAGGAAGTTGCAGTAAAGAAATGCCAAAAGACAAATAAAATGTTTGTAATTTAATGTTTCAGTGCTGTGAGCTCCACAAACAAAGCCCCATTCACATCAATTGTTCTGTGGTGGCAACAGAAATATCAAAGTGAAAAAAAAAGTAATTTCATTTTTTTTGTAACAAGCTGTAAAAAAAAAAAAAAAAAAAAAACCCCACTGACAATCACCTTATAAAGTGAATATCGCAAACTTGTTAGCAAACAGTTGTTTATTTACACAATCAGCAGACACAGCATTATTATCATTCAATGGAGTTGTGTTTCTGGCAAATTTAAGTCCAGAATTCACTCTTTTAGCTCCATTTTGATCCCCACCAACTTCTGAGGGAAATATCTGTCTCTTTAGCTGCTAAACGCTCCACTGTGTTCACCAGCTAGTCTCTAATGTTGTCTGTCTGATGTTTGGTGCTGGGCAGAAAGCGTACAGTCGGTTTTTAGAGCTTTTTTGCTGGAAGCAAGGTGGATGAGAGCTGTGAGAGAGAACCAAAACAATAAAAGTTGCGGGCTGTAAAACCAAAACAGCTGAAAGATGCTAAAACACGGGGGGAAATGGAGTGACAGGTGATAATTCTCTGTGGGTTTATCATCTTTCACTTTACACATATGATCCATTATTAAAATAAAAACATTGATTAGGGCAGTTTTAAAGCCAAACTTGTAATGCCCTCCTTAAATCTGACAGGATAGTTAGGTGCTGACTCATCCAGTTACTAATCTGAAGGGAATTTTCTAACACTTTGTTCTTGTAGTTACACTGTGACTCTGCATGTTCTTGTAAGGAGATTTATCCCCTAAAAACATTTACGCGTACCACAAATGATTTTGTCAAGCTGCAGAGGAGTTGACTATGAAAACTAAAAGTTTTTTTTAAATCAGGCTCACAAAAGCTACGTTTCATGACTTGAAGCTTCAATGAGCCAGTGTTGACGTTATTTTGATGCCCGTTAATGTTGCATTTTTGTCCTTCAGATTGTTTCAGTCTTTTTCCACACAAACAGTTACCATAGACAAATGACCACTCTCAATCACATCTTTTATTTGTAAGGCACCAGAGAAGCTTCCTTACTGCTAAAAGGTTGATTCATTCTCATTAGAGTACACAGTTGCTTGTTTACATCTTTGTTGTTGTTTTTTTTGCCCCAGGTATCTTAAAATGAGACTGTGTTCTTAAACACACAAAACCGTTTTTTGTTTGCACAAAAAAAAAAAAAAGATAGAACATTTACAAACCTAGAAAACAATGTTAAGTGTTACTGCCTACTGAGAGAATGGGAGAAAAAACAGGAAAAACAACATGGTATACAACATTGTGCCTCCCTTAACTGTAGGCTTGTAATGCACACATACAACACCAAATCTTCCATGATACACACACGTTAAAAAGCAGCTTTGAAACATACAAAAATGCTTTAAAAAATATGTATATTGATATATTCATATGTATACAAATTGGCCCTTCACAGCAAAAACAAACACACATACCATTCATATGTCTGAGTTTTACCAAAGGAGGATTTCTAAAGAGACGTACGTCAGCATAAAGAGCGCAAATGACTAACTGATCTGTTCTCGCACTCGATATGTTAAGGTCAAATCTCCAGGGAGGGAACATCTTCAGCTCCCCAACACTAGCAAAGACAGGAAGAAGAAAAAGGAAAAAAAAAAGAAAAAAAAAGCACTGAGCCACAACTTAAGTGCTTTGCAAATTAAAATACAGAAGAAAAAGGTTCAAGCTCTGATCTCAGACGTGCTCAGACATTAAAAGGTGGGTTGTCAAAGCTCTGGAAAGCACTCACCTTACAGGGGAATAACAGCCGACACCTGCAGTGTACAGATGCTATGCCCACAGTAAGGAAAAGGTAAGAGAACAACTATACGGTGACATTAAGGTGAACACAGCAGGATGATCTTGACCTCTTTAGACACTCAGTAGACATCAGTCTTGTGAATGTTACTTCATACTTATCATCAATGAGAGACCACTGCTGCCCTCTGCTGCCTCAAATAGGAACATTGCTATGTCCCATCTCCAGACTACACACTAACCGCATACAGGAAGAACAGTATACCAACATCTATAGTGTACTGTTGTTGTAAAACAAATCAACGTACAAGAAATGATACAACACTCACTCCATTGGGGTCAATTAAACTGCCATTTAAGAAAGCCACAGCCAATTAAAATTAACAAAAAATGTTTTCTGAGGTGTTTCACCACCGTCTACCATTAGTTTAAATATTTTCCAGCTGTGCGCAGCAGCTCCTCCATTTACCTTGTGCATTGCATTTTGGGAGAATAGAGTGCATCAACCGCACGCTCAAAAATAATCAGTTTTTTTTCAGTCTGCATATTGTCTTGAGCACACTTTATTGTATCACTTTACCAGAGTGAACACATTACATACTCAACACCTGCTTAGTCTAAGAGCTGGGTCACGCTAGAAGCAGTTTGTACGACGTGTCATCCGACCGCGTCAGGAGGTGAAAGTGTTTATAGACGTTTCGAACGACCACACTTTAAAGTGGGATGAAAAACCGATCGTCTTGGAGACTGCTGAGCTACGCCGATAATCATTTGAATATGAGGATTATAGTGCACACTTATCACTCTATATCACCATCTTTTTGTTGATTCAAAGTTGCCATTTTATGTCTATTTCCTGTTAGTACAAAACAGCACATTTCATTTTTTTGCATACCAACTACAAGAAAAGATAGTATATACTATATAGAATAAGCATGTGATATGGAATTGGGACCCAGTCTTTATTTTAAAAATGCTTTAAATGTAAAACCTTTTTTTTTGCAAGAACACAAAAATTTGAAGTTTACAAAAATTCTGACTGTAAAAATCACATTTAACCAAGTTGTTTTCTGAGGGAACGCTTGTTTTCTGTTGCTTACAGAGCTTTAGCAACTCACCCCGGACACATTCTTCTTTCTCCTTCAAGCTGAAGTGTGCTAACTTACAGAAATACAGTACATGTATGTCTTTTACAACCGTCTGGTTCTGAAGTTTAGATCCTATTCAAGTTTGTCTTGGTCAGTTAAAGAGTGGACCAGTCAAGGAAGGGGCAGGAGCAGGGGGGGTGAGGAAAATACAAAAGGTGCTTTGAGAAAAAAAATAAACCTAAATTAAACAAGTGTTTTCTTCTTTCTGATCACATTCACTCGAGCACACAGACATTTTGAATGTCTAATTTCATCAAAACAACATGTCAAAATAAAAGTTTATTTTTTTTCAGAGCTTAAATTCTTGTCATTTAAAGACGCATAGCAGCGGCAGCTAGGCCTACGAAACACAAATAAACCCCAAAGGTATACTACCATTTGTACAATAGGTTTTAATATAATCCCATTTATTTGGAATTGAGGTACACAGCTAAGGTAACACATCCAGTGGTTGGTGGTATGAACGGTGAAAAGTTGCGTGATTTATGTTTGATGGGTTTGGATGCACCTCACAAGTGAAATGTCCCTTTAAAAAGATCCCATTTGATATCAGACTAAGATTTAATTTTAAGTACATAAATGAATGATATCACCGTACCAATAGCTCTAGTCAACATTTTCATTTTGGAAAAAAGGTGATTGAGCTCTTGTACGTGATGAGCGGAGGGAAAGGAGTTACAGGGAACTGAGATGTTGTTAAAACTGTTTACTGTGACCAGCAGACAGAGGCCAGTAAGAAACAATCAGAGGGACTAAAGAGGACATGAACAAAAAAAACCAAAAAAAAAAAAAAACACTGAAAACAGATCTGATAACAAAAAAAAAAGTAAGAAATATAAACCTGTGAGAGGCAGATCCATGTAAGGAACACTGCTGTTAGCTTTCATCCTCAGCTCACACTCCAAATGGGAAAACATTTATCTTGGTTAAGCCTAACAACAGTGGCTTGCACTAAAAAAGCATCTATTTAAAAGTCTAGAAGCCTGAACTGAGTCTATTACCACTAAATAATAAGAACATTTAACTCTCACTCTCAGCCATTCAGCAGTTTCGTTCTCTGCACATCCACAAGTTTCAACTCTCTGCTTGTCATCATCCCTGCAGTTACTCTTCTACATCAACACTCAGCAGACAGGCAGCCAGACTTACATCAATCTCCATTTACAGTTACAGTTTTACCTTTCATTTTTTTTTTTTCAACATTTTGCACCCTTCTCCAAACCTTCTTGTTGCGTCTGCGCTAGTCTGACTTGTCCCCGTCCTCCCCTCGGGGCGCTCTCTCTGCGGCCTCACGGGCCTTGTCCTCCTTCACCGCTTGGGCCTGGCCGTGGGAGTAGTTGGCCAAGATGGAGGAGAGGGAGAGCAGGCCAGAGCTGGAGGAGACGGCAGGCAGGGTGGGAGGGGTGAGGCCCAGGGGCAGCGGGGTCACAGGCAGTGCCAGGCCCTGGAGCTGGGACAGGTGTTGCACCTGGAGCTGTTGCTGAAAACACAGGCGTGGCAAGTTCATAAGTTAAAGCTTCTGCTCCACATGTTTCCGCCTAATACTGCAGCACAATGTTCTCATTTATTCTATATTTAGAGCATATTTTTAATAACATTAATATTCCCCATTTAATTGAGTTGCATGTCCTGTATTATAAGCTTCTGTGTTGACAATGTTTGGCATTATGTCCCAGTTGCACTAAAAAGTGGGACATCAAAGTTTCGCTATTACTACATACCAAATTTTATCTGTTTACACAAGAAATTTATGTTATAACATCTCATGACTTTATCTTGTTTTGTACACAAAATTAACTCATTAAAACTAGAAATGTTTCTCGTTATCATATGAGCCGATAAGATACAAAAATCTTCATTCGTTGTTAAAATGATCTGCTCAATACGTGAAGAGTCACTGTAGCTTATTGGCTTTATACAGGATATGGTTAGAATTAGTTTTATTTCATGCTTGGGATGAGACATGATTCATCTATTAGCACTATCCACTTTCAGGGAGAAAAGCGGTTACTAATTTATAAAGCTCACCCGTATGATGGAGTTCATCTCGGGGGGCGTGACTTGCTTGGCTCTCTCGATGGCACCCATGACTTGCTGTTGATGCTGAAACAAAGACAAAACATGGTCAAACAAAACTTGACATGCAAGTGTATCGGTATGGCTGGAGATTGTTGCACTTATTCAAGAACATGTGAGCTTCAGTACCTCTTGTGACAGGTAAGGCAGCACCTGAGCACAGATCCCATTGAGTCTCTTCACTATTTCAGCCTGGAAAGAAAACAGAGAGAAAGAAAAAAAGAAGAAGATCAGACTACCAGATCTGGGCTACTAAAAGAAGGATTCATTATAGGAAACAGTGATTACCTGTTTGTGCATTTCAATGTTCAGCCCGTAGGACATTTCATAGTACTACAAAACAAGGAGGGAGAAAAAGACAAACATTATAATAAACTGAAACTGTACACTTTCTGAACATTTTATACACCTACACACACAAGCTGAGAATCCTTCTGTATACAGTCAACAATGGCTGGCCACTGCAGCAAGAGACAATCACACACGCCATTTTAAATCAGAATATACATATATGTGTGCATATACGTGCACTTTGTAATAAGAAATGTAGATGTTTTTGTCATGTGATCTGTAATTGATCATTGACCATCAGAGAAGCTTTTAAAGCACATATCCGCTGCTGATCATGTGATAAGTGATATGAAAAAGCCAGCCGCTAAGTGAAAGGCGTTGTTCGCTCACAAATTTGTGATTAAGTACGACTGACTGAATAAATGGAGACGATCTAGGCATTCCTGGTGTGCGCTGGAATTTCTCTGCTTATACTGCAACACTAAGTGACTTTGGTTGGTATGTTACAGGAGATCAGATAAAGATAAACAGCCGCAATTCACGGACAAGAGTTAAAGCGATACTTACCATGATATAGTGACGCTGCATCTCTGACTTTTCAGAGGCCAGTTTATCACACTCCAACTTCAAACTGGGTAGAAAAAACATAAATATTAAACAATACAGGTCAGTTTGAAGGCAAACACACGGATATGTTCTGTAAAGGAATAGTAGACATTTTGAGAATTGTGCTTATTCCACAACTTATCTATATCTATCTAACTACCTTATACTAAGCTTAGCTGATCACACGCAGGCTGGAGCGTCATGTTTACCTCTCAGCAAAGAAAGCAAATGAGCACATTTCCCAAAATTTCAAACTATTTGTTTAATTGGCATTGGGGTGCAACGATATGTTTTAAGGCATTACCAATAACCAACATTTTCCTAATAGAGACACAGGAAAAAAAGTAAAAAAAGGTTAGTACAAACGCAGGTGCAAAACTGTTAAGACGCATCTATGTTAAGGCAGCTAATCAGACATTAGTATTACGTGTCACCTTCCCAGGAAACGACAAAAATTGAGCTCAAAACGTAGATAAAACAGTAGGAAAATTAACTCAAAGCCTTTTCTCAATATTTGATGGATTTCCAAATAGACAGAAAAGTTGCCTTGACTAGAGCTATTCCACAAAGTCAATTGCCATAATAATAAACTATGGGAAAATGTTTCAGACTCAAATTATATTAAGTGTGTCTGTATGGTTGCGTTAGCTGCATACCTGTGGTACTGTGCTTGGAGGAACTGGAACTCATCCTTGATGCGGTCACAGGAGTCAGAAGTGGTGAACTTGAGAGGTTGACTGGACTGAGAGGACGCCTGGGAATCACAACGACGTGATCAGTATTTGTACATTCACACAGAGGCCTAAATTACATTCACAAAAGATCCCCGCATCCAAACAAGAAATGTACTCTCTCGCCGTAGGCTGCTCCACATCTAGTCTGAAGCGTTAATTTGGATGTGCAACATCAAGGATGTGCAATAAAGGAATTACAACCGTCTTTCATTAAATGAGTGCTTGGGTTTGTTTAGAAACAGTAGTTTGACCTCTGAGATTAACCCTTTGAGAGGATCGCTAAAATGAAGGTCAGCCTGAGAGGAAGGAGACGTGCATGTTTAACTGGCTGACAAATTGATGTGCAACATCTGTCTTTAGAAAAAACCACTGGCTCAACTCTTTCAGGACCACAGTGTGTGGTGATTGAGGAAATGTGTTTACAGAGGCAAGATTAAAGTGTGCCCATGCCGACCATATGTGAGAGGTATTTAGAGGCTGCATTAGAAGTCTGGATATGTATAGACTACACTTAAACCATCAGTCCAAAGCTGTAATCCAGGGTTTATCTAATGCCCTAAACCTCATTACTCTCTAAATAAGTGGCGTAAGGGTGAGAGGTTTCCAGTGGGATTATGGGACTGAACAGAGAGGACGCAGTCACTCGGTTTGAAACTGTGAGGTCGAAACTCTGCATCCACAATGTGTCCTAATGTTCTATTTGTGTGATATAGTGCTAAAACTATTAGTCGATGAAATGTTTCAAAACAACTGCTGTCACTTTGGGCTGTCATTTGATAGGCATTTTAGATACTAAACAATTAATTGAGTATGTAAATAATAATAATAATCAAAAATAAATCATTAGCATGTACTAAAAATAACCACTGGTCACAGGCAGAGCTCAAACAATCAGTCAATTGAATGGTCAATTGACAGAAAGTTAACCTTCAACAATTTGGACAATCAATTACTCGTTTAAGTCATTTATCAAGAACAAAATGCTAAATGATCCCCTTTTCCTGCTTCTCCTAATGTCAGACGTTACTGCATTTCTCTGTTATGTATCATTGTACATCATATCTTGTACAACATATCTTTGGGTTTTGATATGTTGGTCAGACAAAACAAGTTATTTAAAAGACATCACCTTGGGCTAAGGGTTAGCACCTTGATAAGGAATGAAAATCATTTTTAAGTCACATCTCTACCAAAAATAGTACATAAAAATGTATAAACTGTGTCTTATCAAAAGGTTTGGAAAGAAAAAGTCAGCTTCTTTTGTTTTCACAAGGCACTGGAGAATTCCTCATCTTGTCACCACACAGCGTTTCTTGAGGAAGATCTTCGATACAGGCTTGTCTCAGAAAGAGGAACAACGATTACATGTTGAAACTAACCAACAAGAATATAGGCATGCCTTATATGACCATGAGACACCATGTTTAGGTTAATGGTCGGTATTGTTTTGTGTGCGTTTTGCTGCGCTTCCCTCACCTGCGGTTGCCAAGGATCATTTCCTGCTCCGGGTGTTTGTTGTTTAATGTCTAGCATTAGTTGGATGTACAATTCTTATATTGTTAAACATAAAATGAGAATATGCAACTAACTATTATTTATATCATACATTAATCTGCTGTTATTTCCTCGGTTAATGTCAGGATGGTCATAAACTAGTGTTTGGTCCAACAGTCCAAAACCCAAAAGATGTTCAGTTTACCTTCATTGATGACTATGAAAACCAGTACAGATTCACTTTCATTGGAAGTTAAAAGTGGAATTTCAAAAATTAGTCAGCAACTACTTTAATAATAGAGTCATTTCAGTCTTTTTAAGCAAAAATGCCTCATGCATCTGTGATTCAAGCTTTTCCAAAGTGAGGATTTGCTGTTTTTTTCTTTGTTTTATATCAATTTACACTGGATATCTTTGGATTTACGTCTGTTGGTCGGACAATACAAGACATCTGAAGAAGTCTCCTTGTCAGAATTTCCTGCCATTTCAAGGACCAAATGAGTACTCGATTACTCTGAAGAACAAATCAACAGATTAATCGACAATGAATGATCCCTGATCGTTTCACCTCTACACATTTACACCAGAAATGAATACGGAGCACCACGCAAACTGCTGTAACGTGGCCCACTGTTGTTGTTGTAGTGTTTCTGGTGCTGCTTCAGTTGAGGCCTAATTTGGGTCTAATTCTGTGTGCACCTCTTTCCTGATCTGAGGTGCGTTTGAGAGGCTCCTTTTCTTGTTTCTCCTCTTGCCTTTCGTCTGGCAGTAGCTGGCCGTGACTTCTCCGACCTGTGACACACCGAGCGACTCACCTGCGGCTCTGGTTTTGGCCCTCGACGAGCAGATATTCGTCCCCCATGAACCGTCACGACGCGGAGCCTCACAACTGCAGCAGCGCTTCTAACTTAAAAACAAATCAATTTACACCTAAAACCTTTATCCCCCCGTGTGTCCAAATCGTTTTTTTATCAAAGTCAGCTGTTGTATAAACACTACTGTGCCCTTACGTTGCTTTGTTGACAAGAGAAAGAGCGAAATAAGCAGAAATAAACACACCGACAACTTCAATTAGCCGTCCGCACCCGCAGCTAGCTGGCCTCGGACTGTGTGTGTGTGTTTTTTTTTTTTTTTTCACGCAAAAACGCTCACGCAAGTCCCGCAGCTCGTGTCTGCGTGAACCCGAACTTCCGAGCGGCCGCGTCCCCCTCCACCGTGCGCCGGTGCGGGGCGTCGAGAGGAGCCGCCGGAGGGGAGCGGAGCTCCGGCGCCGCGAAGCCTGACAGCTACCCCCGCAGCCGGCTACCGTCAGCTGTCGGCGGGCTTAGCCCCCTCGCGTTAGCTCGGCTCGGCTCGGCTCGGTTTCCTCCGGTCTCCTGTCGTGTGTGTGTGTGTGTGTGGTGGGGGGAGGAGGAGGAGGAGGAGAAGAAGAAGAGGGGGGGGGGGACGAGTCCGGTTAAAGCAACTCACCGAGTGCCGTGATTGAGGAAACATCATGTCAGCAGTGGAGTTTCGCCGCGTTTCCACCCGGTGGTTGGTGGGGGGGGAGTGGGGGGGTCTGGTCGAAATCCACCAGGCCGGCCGGCTAAGCTAACGGCTCCCCGGATATGGTTACTCGGTCGGAGACGCTGTTCGCACTTTGTACTCGGTCATCGTTTAAAACAACGTTAGCTGGCGTCGAAGCAGCGGGAGCCGACGGTTCGTCTTCTGGTCTCCGCGGTGGGACGAGCCGCTGCCGCCGAGGAGGAGGAGGAGGAGGAGGAGGAGGCGAATTAAACGGTCTTCAAAAGGGACATCGGCGGCGGTGGGGGGGGTGGGTTTCTTTTTCTTCCTTTTTTTTGGGATAACGTTAACGTTACACCTCCCCGGGGAAACCCTGGATGTTGACACATGAGCCCCCGACTTTCCTCTGCTTTGAGGAGAAGAGCAGCGCCGGCCGGAAAACAAACCGAGCCGCGGAGGCGCGGGCGCCCCGTGCGGCGCGGGCCTGAACTGACTGCGCTGCTGGCAGGGCCGCACACACCGAGCTGCTGGCGGAGGGGCCCCCCACCCCCCCGAGAGAAAAAAAGGCCCCAGCTTCACTGTGCATCTGTTGTTTTTAATAATTTTATCCATTGCACGTTTGTTAGGGAATTTGCACCATTTAAGTTCTGCATCAACTTAAGTTTGGTGCTACTTAAAGATGTGGTCATGTATTCTACTGGGGCCCTCATCTAGTTTCAAGACCTTTTACTTATATTAGGCTCCCAAGCTGCACAACTTTCCAAAGGCGTCCAAGTTAAATTGTGTTTAATGCAGCCACCACAAACTCAGACAGACAGTAAACCTCGGGTATTATTCCTGCATAAGAATACTGTCCTGTGTATTCTGCATTCAGTGCACAGGAGATGAAAGGTGAAAGGTCAATAGCAGCCCAGCAGTGAATTTGCATCCCGGACTCCCTTAACAATCTAATCCGACCCCCACCATACACCCAGTGCACAGCAAAAAAATGTAATACAATTAATGAGATTTCACCTCAGTCAAAGAAAGAAAAAACACTAATAAGAAACAAATAAGATATCATTTTAAAGGCCCTATGTGAAGCTGTTGTTTTAGTCTCCGTCAGAATTTGCTGATTGCATATGTTTTGGTTTATAGAAACAAACAATCTCAGTCCAGTTGCTGCAGTTCATGTGTTGTTCTTGGCCTTTTATTGTCAGTGTCCCCAGGTAGTATTTGTTGAGGCTGGGGGGATATAGGCATGAATGTTTGCAACTAAGAGTTGCTTCAGTCAGAAATGTTCAAATTCTACATAAAGGCTTTAAGAACAAAACTGCACAATTTAGTTATAGCGTCTTCAAATCCCAAAATTTAATAGTGCCCCTAAAACCTTTCAGAAAAAATTATCCCAAAATATTTTATAGCAACCCCCAAATCAAATCCTGCATGTTTCTGTTTTTTGGGGTTGCTATTGAGTATTATATAAGTAAACCAGAAACCTGAAGAGTTTACATTTTAAAGCAAGGGAAACCATATGCCGCTAATAGTTTCTTGTTAAATTTGAAACTTTGAAGGTCACAATACTGATACTTGTTTCTGAGCTTTACCATGATAAACAAAGAAATACATACTTCATGTATGATACTGGAATTCTGCAGCTTGAGGTGCCTGGACATCCAAAATGTAATGGTTGTAACACAGTAATGTCAGAAATACGTCACCAAAATGATGAAACCCACTCAACACACAGACACACACGCCATGAGCAAGTATAGGAACAAATTTATTTCAATTTAAAACAGATACCTTGTCATTATGTTTCTCTCTTAGAAGGCGGCAATGATCATAAGTCATGTTCATGTTTGAATGAGGATCAGGCAACAGTGGTTGAAACAAATACATGAAACACATAAAAAAATATGGCAAGAGTTATGTAAATCAATAATCGATAATAACCAACTGATTGAACCCCCTTCATCAAGGGCTCTGCTTCAATGAAAACATCAAAGCCCTCACTTCCAACACAAAATAAACAGCACATGCAATTATAATTACAGTTTCTTAAAAAACAGCAGATTATCTTTTAAATCTTCAATCTTAAATACAGAATAAAGTCTTTGTGTGTACTTAATCATCTATCCTTTTAGTCTCCGGTGTGTTTTATTTAAAAAGGGGGACCATCTCAGGTGGTGGTCCTTTGATGATGACCACAGCGTTGGCACTTAGAGAGAGCCTGGCTCTAGAGAGAGTGGGGTTGGCACACTCAGTATAATACATAATTTACATTTGGTTTACATATAAAATAAAATAAAATAAAAAAACATTTTATACACCACTACACAATTGACCTTCAGGTTTCATTGGAGTGAGGAAAAATAAATCAAGTGGTCCTAAATAATAGTGTTCTGGTAATGTTTTATCATACAGCAAATGAAAAACACAAAAAAGGGAACAAGATTTAAGTTTTGAATATGCACCGACTCCACGCTGATGTCCAACAGATAAGTTTGATTCCACTTGTTCTAACAAGCCCACGGGAAGGGACATCACACAACCACGGCCACCCACAGGACACAGAGCATGATCTGAAACCGTAAAGGGCCAGCAACACCAATCTTTCATTATTCAAGGCAATGAAAGGCAATAAATAAAGAGTGTCGTAGTGAAAAACCAGTGCGGTCTTTCCACTGGTCAAAACGGACAAGAATGAAAAGAATGAGAAGTAGACTTAAGTTTCATACTGACTGCCTTCCCTCTTTCCAGCTCATATATGTTGAGATTAAATGTGTCACAAAACACACTGTGCAACACTGGGCTGCCAACACACTGCCAAACCCACACTAACAGCCAGTCAGCCCATCACCATGTGCCAGAGTTGTAGTGTCAAGTTTAATAA
Source organism: Lateolabrax maculatus (assembly GCA_031216445.1). Taxonomy (NCBI): domain Eukaryota; kingdom Metazoa; phylum Chordata; class Actinopteri; order Acropomatiformes; family Lateolabracidae; genus Lateolabrax; species Lateolabrax maculatus. Next base: position 17,703,698 of record CM062205.1, on the reverse strand, counting down.
TACAACATGGTTGGTCACCATTAAAGTGAGCTGCACTCAACACACAGTAAATCTGAACACAACTACTGATAAATACTTGGGTATCCATACTGGTATGTCGTTGCACTGAAATACTGGCATCCAGACCCTCTTTATGACAGCAGTCTAACGGTTGGCTGTCTGCTTCTTCCACTCAAGGTTAGTGTCATTTTCAGCAGACAAAATGGCAGTTAAGGACCACACTGGCATTTAAATATACATATATATTTTATCCCCATTAACTTAGTGTTCAAACTCTACATCACTGCTTGCCGTTTTTGAAGTACACCATATGTTTTTAGATTGATTCCCCATCTTTTAGGCAGCCTTTGGTTTCTGTTCATCTAAGAAAATCAATTCTGAGTGACTTATTACAGTCAGTCTGTCATTTAGGTAACGCATTTGAGAACACGGACCGGTGAAAACTCATCTTAGTTGTTAGGGTGCACTGATCAGATATGCCAGATTGTTTATCAGTGCCAATATTGGCTTTAATGATCGGTTACTGGCCAGATACAACCGATCCACATTAAGTAGTTTTGTTGTCAGTGTCATTACAAAAATTTGTTTCCTCCACAAGTTACGTTGATTAATTTATGACAGTGTGATATACAGATCATACATTTAAAAAAAAAAAAGAAGAAAAAAAGCATTAATATTAAACGGGATACACTTGAGTCGAGGTATCAGAATTCGTATCGGGAGACTTTCAAGCAAGACATGACCAAATTCACATTGTCCTTTACATTACGTCTGTTTGTCTTAGTTCTGATTATTAAATCTCAGATATCAGAGCTTCTTTGATTGTATAACAATAACAAGGGAACGTACTATTGTATTGTAATACTGCAAAATAATGCAAGCTTGACAAAAAAAATCTTCTACGGTATGGTTTTATCTCTCAGAATCAAGTTTAAACTCTGCAAGTTACTTTTCAAACCTCACTGGAATGAATACAAACCAATAGCTGCATGTAAAGTAGGAAATCAAATTATAAACTGGAGAAATGGTCAACAATTAGGTATGAGATTTGTAGTTAATGGGTTAAAACATGCAAAGCCACAAGCATGGTCATTACTTGGCTATCAGCTACACGTCAAATACTTGGGGAAACATGCAATACTTGTCCTGGTAGTAGTGTCTTTAGTGATAAGTGTTTCTATACTGCATGAGGTATTACAAGTAACACTACAATACCGATACAAACAAACGAGTAGTGAAGGTCAGAGATCCAGATACTGGGGTCAAATTAATTCACCAAAGGGCCAAATATATAAAGAAAACTGTTTAGTGCTGGTAAACGCTCTACACACACACACCTTACATTTGCATTAACACCCTGCCTATACTTCTTATAGCACATACTGCAAGTGATCTCCATTTATAAACAAGGATTAGTAGTGGATGACTTGGTTCACTGTGGTCCTGTACTCCACTCCCCGCTGTCTGATGCCTGATGCACTGTGATAGCCCTTAATGAAGATTAAGGATAAGTCACCTGTAGAAAAGGTCAAAGACCAAAAAAGTATATCTGCACTTCACTGGCACTATCAAAGCAAGCCTCAAAAAACTGGAAATTAACAATGCAAAAACCAACAACAGAATTTTTGTGTTAAGTTACAAATAGCAAGCATGGACCACGTGGGTCTTCAATCACTGATAAAAAAGTCCACCTACGTTCGTACTGTACATTTTTCTAGGTATGCATTACAGCGCTGCGTCTATAAACCAAGAGGAAATACAAGTTTCTTTTTTTTGTTTTTTCTTTTTAAATCAAACAAAACAAATGTGAGGGCTCCTAAAGAAAACCAAACAGTATTATCATGGATGGAGATGTGATGGCAAGTACAACTGGAAATGTCTCAATAAGAAATAGAAAGCAGAGATAAAGTCCTTACTATACCAGACATTCGTTTTTACAGCAGTTCAGACTCAAGTAGGCTCCGCCATGAAAAAAGGAGCACTTCAACATGACAGAATCAAAAGCAGTCAAATTATCAACACCTTCAAACCTGGTCCATAAATTAGATAAATAAAAAATCTTTAATTACTCTTAAAATCATCTTGTCACCATACTGTGAAGATTTTTACCAGCCCTAGTTAGTATACTCAGGAGCCAGAGCTGTTGCAGTAGTGTGGAGTCGAGAGGCTGGTTGGGAGGAACCTCTTTTCTCTGACTATTGCTCCTTGCCGATCGTTTTCTCAACACCACTCAGCTCTGGGTAGTCCTATTAATCAAGTGAACAAAATCCATAACCACAGTATCACTACTACCATAAATTCATAGGAAAAAACTGTATGCTAATGAAATAAGTTGATACTTTTTTTTTTTTTCTTTTCTCATTGTTTTTTTTGCCAAAGATGGTGTACCACAGAGCGTTTTTGTACAGGACTGTTTTGTGTATATGTATTTACAAACGAATATACACAAAAAATGTTTGCAGACTTAAGAGTGCGTTTTCTGTGAAAGGTTCATAGCCCCCCCCCCCCCACCACCACCACCACTCAACAGCAAGCAATCTTTATATAAACAAAGTGACTATACAGTAAGAAAAAAAAAGTAAACAGAAGCACATCCTGATGTGATGACTGTCACCATCAGTAAATGTGTCTGATTGGACGGTGGAGTGACGCAGGTGTGACGTCACCAGGGATGTTACCACATGGATTCCATTCACACCCCGGGGTGTGGGTGTGTTTAATTTACAGCTTTTATTTTTTCTGAATAAGCTACTTGCAGCCCCAGCTGCAGATGTGCTCTGTGGGCTGATAAACACTGATGACATCACACTCCCCTCCACATCTGCTTCCACCGATCAGAGCAAAGCCTGTGTCGAAAGCAGGGTCCTCTCACCCGCTACCAGTGTTTTTTAATAAGGGTGTGGGGGTGTATCAGTGGAGCCAGATGCTGTGAAGGTCACATGGAAGATTGTCCCTGTGAATCCATACAGAAAACATCTGGAGGAGGGAAGCGATGTGATTAACTTAGACATAAAACACAAATCCCACAGAAATCTTTAAAGGATACTTAATGTCAAGTAGATTTCTGGTTGCCTCTTTTTAGACGTCTGTTTTGCAAAGTTTAAAAGTTTTTATAGATTTTCTTATCACTTCTTATCACCATTCCTTTTAGCCATTATTTGTTAAATAGAAGTAGACGTAGCAACAAATTTCTATCATTAAAAACATTTAAAAAATCTCAGCAATTAACAGATTTTGATTAGCTATGTCTTGCCCTCTCGTGCTTTTCGTCTTAAGTGTGTTTACATATGCATTTACTTCATAATATATATATTTTTTATTTTTTTGCGATTGCGATGCTCACACTGGTGGGTACATTCATAGATACGAGGTGGAGACAGATTCCTCAGCCCCATCCCCTTGTGTCTGGTGTGCGATCTCACTTCCTGTCCGGGTCACTCTGTCCCTAGAAGCACGATGCCACTCACTGGTCCTTGGATGGTTTCAGGAGATACAGTATTCACATCCTTCCACACCGACAGGAGCTCAGAAAAGGACATGGCGGAGGATCTGTTCTCTCACCGCTGAGGGTCAACTCAGGAGGGCCAAAGGGGTTTGATGCCGCTAATCACCAAAACACAGCTCCTCGCTAGTCAATGCTGCCCCAAATACACACACACACACACACACACACACACACACACACACACACACACACACACACACACACACCGCCCAAAGTCCCCTTCAGTCACTGTACAGCCCGTGTGAAAGGTTTGTGTGCCAGATGAAATGTGCCAGAGCCAGCAGCCGGGGCCAAAACTGACACATGGAGCAGCTTTGGGAGGAGCGAGGACTCTGACACAACAAGCTGCCGAGCGAAGGAGGAAGAGGGCGAGCTTTGGTGAAAGAGGAGGGGGCGGCGTTTGCAGGTGGGAGGATTTGTGAATGTATTGTACTGGGGGAAAAAAAAGGAAGGGTTTTGTTGTGGTGTGTGTTTGCGTGTGTGTGTGTGTGTGAGAGAGAGAGAGATAGAGAGAGACGTTATGGTGTGCTGTGTAATGCATGTGGAGTTGAGCGCACACTCCTAAAGAGGTGTGCATTTGTGCAATGGGGAGTTGATGTACGACGTGCGTGAGCCCTCACACCAGATTGTACTCTTTCAGATTGAGCTGTAGGATGGTGTCTTTGACAGCTGCAAACACAAAGCGGATGTTCTCAGTGTCCGTGGCACAAGTGAAGTGGGAGTAGATGATCTTGTCGCTGTCTGGGTTTAAGTCCACAAACATCTTGAGGATGAACTCTCGCGCTGCCTGTGCATCTCTCTGGGGACCTGAGATATAAAGACAGACATTTATTTCTCACCATATAAACGGTCATTCAAAGGAGTAGGCCAATAACTTGGGAAATACACTTATTTGCTTTCTTGTGTCAGATGAGATGATTGATATAAACCTGTGCATTCAGAATAGCTTATCTTAACATAGAGACTGGAAGCAGGGGAAAAGAGCTAGCCTGGCAATCCTAAAGCAGGGGTTAGGTAACTTTGAAAAAACCAGCAAGAAAAGCTAGATTTCGAAAGTATCCAACCTTAAAATTACTCCTCCTTTTTAGGCCTCCCTCCAAAGCCATTCCCCCAAAACACATGAACGTGCACTGCCTGACTACTGCTGGAGTCAACGAGAGAGCATAGACATATATCCTAAAGATGTACATATACATCGATGCAATACGCTCCCCAACGCTCTCTTTCGCATACACATACATATGTATAAATGTTTATGTTGATGCAGTAGACTCCGGTCATGCGCCACGACTGCACGGGCAGAGTGTGTGCAGGTACGTAGGCCATCCAATCATTACATAAGACCTGAACGAAATTACTGGACAGACTTTGTACAGGCCTCTGACAGCCATCTTTTTTGTGTCAGAGCATTTGATTTATTGATTGCTATCGGGACTTTAACCTCTAAAACTCACTAATTTAAACATTGTATCACATTTCTATAATTCATACAAAAACTGAAGTAAAAATATCAATATGGGGTTTTAGGGGGAGATACAAACTATTTTTTACAAGCAATACCTCGTGCAGCAACTTCCCAGAGTCTTGTCTTCCCGTTGAGGTTTACAGGTTTGGTACAGTTATACTTATACATAAACCTACATGTAGAATAAAACCTGTGCTCATTGACCATAAATAGCACCCCGCAGTATACCTGTCATGCCCACTGAAACAACAAACAAAAACAATGTTTTATGTATTAAAAGTATTTATAGGTTACGTATTTTAACTTTGGAGACAGCCAGGCTTGCAGTTTCCCTTTGCTTCAATGTGTTATGCTGAGATGAGATCATTTTCAACTGTACATTGCTAGATTAGCAATGGGCCAGATTAATCCACAGACTGACGCGCACACACACACACACACACACACACACACACACACACACACACACACCCCGACATATAGATGATCTCACCATCAAACTCAGGGAAATAGTCCACCAGGTGTGAGTAGGAGATCTTCTCCTCCAGCAGGTCCTTCTTGTTGAGGAAGAGGATCACAGAGGAGTTTTGAAACCAGGGGTAGGTAATGATGGTCCTGAATAGAGCTTTACTCTCCTCCATACGGTTCTGGTGCAGAGAGAAGGGAAAAAGAAGTGTGAGAAGAGTCATGTTGTTCAATTTCAATTCTTGATACTTGTTCAAGGTGTTGCAGATATGGTGTAACAAATGTACCAACAAGCTGTTTTTATGTCCACCTACCTCGTTGTCGGACTCCACCAGGACCTGGTCGTACTCACTCAGAGCCACAAGAAACATAATGGAGGTGACATTCTCAAAGCAGTGAATCCACTTCCTCCTCTCTGACCTCTGACCCCCTACATCAACCATCCTGATGGCAGGATGAAGGTGAAGATGGGGGATAACAAGTGAAGAAGCAAGAGGGGGAAACACATATTAGCATATATCTTTTAGCAGCCTAGTTCATGTTCAATGATCTATTTCAAGATCACTGACTAACAGGACAGAAGCTCAAATTCTCAATATTCTCTATGTCCTGAATTTAAGGACAGTACTTTTAAGGAGGTTTTGAATCCATCAATACATATTTACTGGTGACACCAAGTTGTGAACCTTGTTCATTCAATTACATTACAAATATAGTGAATTATGGCTCACTTTGTACAAAATATATAGCAAAAGAACTGTATAATAACAGAGGAACTATTTTTTTGTGCAGATTTGTCTGAAAGACATTCTCTGGTGTAGGTCTTCCTTAAACATTTTCAGCACATGACCCAAATAAAGATATAGTCACTTATCTTGGGACCCATGAAAGCATATTTTTACTATAATTTGAGGAGACATCAGAAGGCCTATAATTTATTTTGGGTCCTGATCATTTGTTTAAAAAAAGATTATTCTGCAGTCTTATTAACTTCATTTTAAGCAAACTTTTTTGAGAAGAAACAATTAACACCTGATGGATTCAATACCATAAGAAGAGGATTAATCAAAATCGCAACTTCTTGGCAAAGAGTTTTAAAGAGTCTCAGAAAAAATGTGTAGCAATCTCTATATCTGGCAAAGAACTAAACAAACAAGAAACAAATGTGCAGTGTGAATATGCTTTTGTCCTTGCAAGTAAGTGAGTCATGCATGGCACCACAAACACAAAAGCTTCCCATTAAAGAGAGATCTGGGACCAGTTTTAAAGTGAATGCCACTCAGTTTAGGAAATTGTGTTATTTCACCGTTTGTCTAAAGTCCAGTAACAATTTCTAAACTGAAGCTGCTCTACTGCAAGAAATAGGAATTCTCTGTTGAAGTTTGCATAACCTGCAATGGAATAAACAGGTAGCTGTGTAACACAGTTGTGCATCCAAATGGTCTCAGTAGGAGATACATATTCTTGAAGGAAATATTTTACTGGAATTCTTAAATTGAGTGGCATTCATCTGGTCATACAAGGAGTCAATTACAACTGACAGTAGATCAGTCCGTACTTCTGTCTATGTGATGCAGTGAAAGTTGGGGGTCATAACACATTAATTTCTCTACTAGACAGCTTTCTCAACCTTCCCTGGTGTGTGTGATAAAACCACACAAAAACCAAATTGTGAAGTTCTGAAATGCAGTGGAGAAGACAAATGGGGAAACAGGAGGAACATAAAATGAAGGACAAAAGAAGAGATATGAGGCGGGGGCGGGGCAGGCAAATATAGAGGACAGACAGAGGACAGGCGGTAGAGTTGAAATGTTGATGAAAGATACAGGGGGCACCTCTGATGGTCGTATCCTTTTCATGGTAGAAGGACGCCTCCTACGTAACCTAATGAAAAGCTACAAGTTGAGAAACTTGCATCTCGAGAAGGGCGATATATATCATTATCATAAAAGGTGAACTAACACAACTAACTAAGCAAAAATTGGTATGAAAACTGTGATTTCAGCACATGTGCCTGCAGGCAGACAGGCTGACATTCGCTGAAGTAATTCATGAACAGCAATCCTGGAGGAAATACTGACTGATGGATGTGTGGATCCTCATACGGTTTCAGCTTTCCAGAGCTTCTCCTTGACAAGGTCACCCTTCACTCGTCAGGGAGTTTAGGTCCCAGTTTCATTAAGCCTTCATTTGTGACAACTGATTCACTAGAATCTTTCCTGTTGAGAACCTTTGATGTCAAGTCATTATATAAATGGCATCAGTACAATTAAATACCTAACTTTGTACTTTGATGCACCTCTGGTTGTACAGGTGCAAGCCTCCAGACCAGGTGCAAGATGGTCTCTGAGAAAGCTGCATAAATCTAGTCTAATTCACAATACAAGGCTGCCCCCTGGTGGTGGCCCAGTCCACCATGGGTCCACAGAGACCCAGGGCCAATATAGGCCCTGCAGGACCTGCTGCCCAAAATAACATTCCTCCACCGCGGAGAGGACGACCTCGTTTCTTCTGCCAGCCGGAGAGGGAAGGAGGAGAGGAGGAGGAAGAGAGGAGGTGACCCATTTACAGAGACCGGGCACCAGAATGTAGGACTTCATGTTCACTAGGGGGTTGTGTTATGTGTGGTACCATTGCTGTTGGTGGCCGGAGGTAAAAGAAAGTGTAGGACTATGAGAAGACTATGACTTTAATTTCTATGATTTGAGGGGTGTGCTGAGGAGTAACAATGAGATACAGACACTTAAGTCAAATGCATAAAGTCACAGTTTACAAGTTCTTTCCATTAATGGGGGGGAACAAAAAACATGGTTTATTTAGGGCTTTGGAGAAAAACACATCAGATGGCTAATGGGTTAATGATGTCACGACATAACAAGGAGGGACTGAGCCAAAACAGGCATCTTTCTACCTGAAAATGATGCTTTGCAAGTCGAATGGGTACTCTATGATTCCTGTAGTGGGGATGCGCACCCTGAGCACATCCTGCTGAGTGGGAAGATAGTTGGAATCTGCAATACGATCCAGATCGGAAAGATAACTACAGGCAGGCCGGCCGAGAAAAAAAAGAGAGATAAAGGGGGAAAAAAAGACAGAAAAACAGTTATATAAAGCGTGACAGGCAATTACCGCAACCCCCCTGCCATTCCAGGAAGTGTAGATCACTCCTGTTGATGAAGCTTCACAGAAAAAGGCCACAAAAGGGTGTTAGTTAGTGTCACTGCTCCTCCAACACACTCCATCCAGAAACCAACATAAGACTTTTGAGATTAGTTGTTAACTAAAACAAGTTTTGTGTTTACTTGACTATCTTTGTAATGGACAACAATTTGCCCTGAAGTCAAGTGGTTTGTGGATTATGTTGCAGACAGTGAGGGGACATCAGTGACAGTGGTAGCAGTAGTGATTTCAGCAGTAGAGACAGCAGCACCTGGATTAGATAAAGAAGGTTTGGACAAGTGTGATATCAAGGATAGCAGGATAAAATATATTCCCTACTTTTTTCTTTTCCAAAGGCATGTCAATAGGCTGTTTCAATTCTTCTGTATTTTAAACTGTGCCCAATTGCCTCACTGATTTTATAACAACTTCCTGGAGAATCTTTGACATCACCGTCTAATCCTTTTTCATCTGGTATTTGGTGGCTGCTCCCTACATACTTCAGTGCAGCATGTCTGTTTCTATCCTGGAGCCAGAACCTCAGTACAATTCTGGACACAAACCACTGATATCTAATCAGGTTAACTAAAGAGGCCCTCAGGCTCATTTGTTCTAAACACAACATAATCTTTATTTTTCTCTGTAGAACAACTGTGTCTATTCAGACAAAGTAGTTCATTTTACAAAAAAACCTAGCCCCTGCTGAACTAATGTGTTAATATCCTGACAGTCATCAGTGGTTTCTGTCCTCTAGTCCTCATAGTGCTGCTGCAGTCCTGGTTCCATGGGGGGTACCTGAAGATGACGTTCTCCAGGTCAAACGGGTACTCTATTATACCCGTGGTGGGAACACGGACCCTCAGCACATCCTGCTGGGTGGGAACATATCCCTCCGCAGTCACACGGTCTATATCGCTAAGGTAACTGGAGATATACATTACAACAGTGTGGAATAGACATATTCAGTGCTCTTCTGATCTTTCTCACTCACTCATACACATGCAAGAACAAATACATAGCTTATATATGTTCACCATAACATACATGCTGCCAACATAGCAAGCATACCTGCATACATGCTGACTGGAAGCGGCATTAAAATGTAGTACAGCAAGTCAACAACCAGGGGGCACTACAAAGTGAGTCAAGTGTCTTTGGCCATTTAGCCTGGGGTCACATATTATTACAATGTAATTGTGGCAAACACACAAACCCAGAACAGGAGGCTAACACTTTTGGCTACAAACAACATAGTGCAAACACAATGGGTGTACAGGTTGCCATTTTTCAGACTGACATTCAGACTTTAAACACAAAGCTCGACCTTAAAATTAAATCACAGTAGCTTTTAGCTAATCCGTGAATATAGAAAGGAAACTACAGGGGGGTTCAGACATCAAACCTTAGATGAAACATTATTAGAATGGACTGCATTTATTATCTGTTAATACTGGAGTATGTTCATAGATGACAGCATGTTCGTGGCTTCAAAGTCACTGTTCTGCTCTCTATTAGCTGGTGCCACGCAGTCCCCTCAGTTGTGAGGAACCCCAATGACACATTGCACTATCAATCATATATTATAGACAAATGTCCATGGGGGACAAAACCAACAATTGATGGCTTTTAGATTTTTCACATGGGATTGAAATTTGTCAGCGATTACCAGGTGTGGACAAAGGGCTAATGTGCTGCCCTGCCCAGCATACATTACAAAAGCCACAAGGTAATTACACACCAAACACACACATGCAACCTGCCACCAACCACACATCCAAACACACCCTCATTACTCTGAAAATTATCTCTTGAGACACCTCTGTCTCCTTGCCACACAGGAAATTTAAGGGTCAGGACACCAATCAAATCATTACAAGTTCAGAATTTTCTACATACACTACTTTACTTTCTACAACAACAAAAAACATAAATAAGAGAAAAGCACAATATTGTTAAGAATTAATTGTTATATTAACAACACTATCAACACAATCAGTTCCCAAACATACACTCACAAAAATTACATGAGCACACTCACACGTTGTGTCACAGAGTCACACAAATACCACTGCTAAATCCCAGACAAACATCATACCTGATGTCTATACATGGAAACAAAAACACAGAGAGAGAAACAGACGGACAGACAGACAGACAGACAGACATACTATTTAGTGGAGTCAGAGAGCTGGTACTCTCTGCGGCGGTCATAGGCCTCCTGGATCCCTGGGTCGGCCCACAGACTTTTGATAGCTGCAATGTAGGGATAGTCGAACCCATTGATCTTCTCAATGTCCACCTCCTTCACAAGCATGGCATTAGACTGGGAAGGCAAAGGGAAAAGGGAGAAAAGGTGAGATAGACAGCAGAGAAAAATCGATATGTAGAATAATGACAAATGGGGAAGAGCAGTGAGGAGATGAAAGGGCAAACAGAAATAGACTCAAGTTACCTGTTTCCTTAACTTTTCAGCAGAAAATATTGAGATATCTGTTGGTAACTTTCTTCACTGTCTGTTTGGACCTGGCGACTGATCCTAACCACCCACATATTCTACTTATTCCAAAGATAATGTTTCTGCTAGACAAAATAAATGCATCACTTCTTGTGCACCTGAAGATGTTTCCTAGGAATGACCTACAACATACTATTCAAGGTTTTCATAGCTGTAACTTAACAGATATGTGGGGCATAAATTAAATAGTAGTTTTTAGTCAAATTCAGAATGGTCTTTATGGCACTCACTAAAATATTAATATGCGATCTCACTATATGGGGCCATTGTGCTGTATCTTATTTCTGGTTATAATGTGCACTTTATATTGATGTGTGCCAGTGCTTATTCTAAATATACACTCAAAAATGACAACTAATCAGAGCGCCTTGGTAGCCCAGTAATTACAGCGCATGCCACATGACCATGGATGCAAACAGTGGCATCCTATGATCTTGTTATGGAACATCTGTTTGCCCTTTTAAGTCACAATATATAGGGGATTATGCTGTTCATTATGTAGACTAGCCATTCTTAATACTGGTCCCTGTGAAGGTGCGGACTGAGTAGCGGACTACATTCACTTTGGATCCCAGGTGTGACTCAGTCCTCAATTAGAGGTTCACAATAAAAGACCAGCAGGGCACTGAGGACCGCAGTTGAGAACCACTGTAGCATACAATAATAGTCTATAATTATGTAGTTGTATTGTGCCCACATCACCAGTATCTAGATCATTTTCCATCATCTGAATGAAATAATAACAAGCCCATGTACAAATAGTTAGTGTCTTGAGGATTTGTTTAAAATACAGCCTATGGTGTTTAACAAAATCCCCCTCCGCCCCCGGCCCATGGCATGATATAAAACACTGTGCAGTGTAGAAGATACCAATTTCAGTAATCACACATTTAACACAAATGAAAAGGGGACTCAAAGTCAGGGGATGAATGTCTGGCAGGAGGTAAGATTATCCCCCTTACTTCTGTAGGTCAGTCCTTACCCGATTCTGTTCAAATTTGTAGGGGATCTTAAGGGTCTCGGTGGCGCGGATCATGGCCTGCATGGAGGTGAAGATGTTTTGGTAAACAAGCCGGATGAAGCCTCTCTTATCTTCGTCTGAGTACCCGGCTCCATGGATGATCCTCATCTGCTTGATGAAGGTGCTCTTGCCACTTTCTCCCGTACCTGAACAGGACACAGAGGCAGGAAGTTAAAGACAAAGTTACGTTGCAAGAAGGAACGGCAAGGCAAAGCAACACAAGGCCTGGCCTGTTAACATATCCAGAATACTAACTGTGGGGTGAAATGTTGCATATAAGGACTTCAAACCATTCTGGTAGGAGCCGCTGTCTTGTTTCTGACAGTTTTCTCAGTATTATTAGCCTAATACAGTCTACATACAGTACAACATTACATTCATTAAGCAAGGATACCAAGGACAAGAGAAGGGAGCAAGAGAAAGCTTTGGTAAGAAACTTTCTGCCGCACAGAATGAGATGAAATTCAGGAAAAATGTCTAAAGAAAAATGGCATTCTTCATAAACCTACATAAAAAGATAATTTCAGATTTCTATCTGTAATAGACAAAACAACAGGCACTAGAGTTGGGTGATATCACGTTATATATTGTGAGGAGACAGAAACTGGCAGAGATTTTGCCATACTGCTTATATCTATCCCCTTAATATCTCTGGATATATTAGATCATTTGTGGGATATGTAGTAAATCAATGACCAGGACTGCTTTATGCTATTGTTCGATTTTTATGTGACTTTAGAACAATGTAATATAGCACCATGACTTTTCAGGTAATTTTCCAAAAACAGGCATTTCTTTTTGGTTATTTAATACAACAAACAGTTTTTCAACTGATTTTCTAGAACATTTCCTTATCACAATTAAAATGACATATACTGTGATCAGGATTTTAATCATATTGCCCTCTCCTATTAGACGGCAGTCCCCGTTCCCTCCAATTAGTAGATAACTCATTTTGAAATCAGGCTCCTCATTTGTGCCAAGATGATGACAACAAGCCAAATCTGTGACCCGAGAGAGATGCTCCATGAAAGGCAAAAATTACCAAAAACTTTGATGCCAGTTGAAGAGTTCTTAAAATATGCTGCAGTCTGTTTGTGTATCTAATGTTTAATTAGTATTAATTAATTTCTGTTAATCAATACAAAAGGCAAATCAGCACAACCTGGTACAAATGAAGTCAAAGTAATGGTCTAATGCTTCTCTCAAAACTCGATTAAGGTGGGATGACCATCTAAGTCAGTTGTATGCGTTATGAAATCCTTCAACTGAATTCCAAGTTGATTAACTAAACTGGTTATGACTGCTAATATGTCAAAGGTTCTTTGTCCGACATCAGGATGTTATCAAACAGTTTGGAAAGTGACCAAATTAAAACTATTTCCAGGAAGAGGAGGACAGATGAGTGGGGGAAAAGCTAATTTAATGAAGATGATTAAGACATCTTGCCCTACATTCAGGATCTAACACTAAACTGCCTCTGCCAAAAGGTGACAACAGGGTCGTTGTCAAAAGGCTGCATTCCTTCAGTGATCCTCCATTGATGGTCCATATCTGGCTATAAGGTCATCGCAAAATTTGAAGTGGTGTCAGGTTTCCAGATTTACACATATGGAAAGGAGCCCAAGAAAAGGCTTTTCTTTCATTTATTCTGCTTCTATTCACCAAATCCTCTGTGATTTCAGTGGAAAAATCACAATCTCTGCATCGAGTAAAACACACGTTTTTAAGCTGTTCAAGACCTGCAGAGACTGCCAAATAAACCCCCACTTGCTGGGGGGTCTGTTGGGCCTAACCCACATTTCATACTAGTCTTTCTATGTTCTAAATGCCCAGAAACACCACCCTTAGGCCCCCCCCCCAAAAAAAAGAAAAGCTGATGGCATTTCAGTCCTCAGTGAAATCAAAAGGGATCCAGCACATCCATAATATCTGCAAAACTGAAAGGGAAAGACGAGGAGGAGAAAAAAAAAAAAAACACACACACTCATCTCACCACCACCTACATTCAAGGTTTTTGAAGAGCAGCCATATTTCCGTTACCATAGCAACCCCTCCTCTGTGTCCCTCTCTTTTTCGTTCCTGTGTTGTATTTTTTTCTTCTTCTTTTTCAAACCCCTCCCATCTCTCTCTCTCTCTCTCTCTCTCTCTCTCTCTCTCTCTCTCTCTCTCTCTCAGCAGACAGTAAATATAACTGTGAGCCCCTCAGGCTTGCTCTGTGCTCTTCATCTTTTGGCGTACCACAGCGAAGAAGGGCCTTGGCTCCACAGAGTCTTTGAGGGGGAAAAAGCTGGTCTGAGGTCAGCACTAGGGGGTTCCTACTAACACGCAGGATGGTAAAAATGTTGGGAGAGACTGGAAGAAATGCCTTAATCTTAGATACAAAATGTGGGTTTCAATATTGTGTCCATAAGGGGAAATGACCCTCCTCCATCTTCTCCTCCGATAAAATGAGAGACTGCGTAGACTCTATGATTCAGTAAAAAGGTTGTATCTTTATAGTTTCCCCGAGATTAATCAAGGTATTGCAGTGATTGCTACAGACTGGTGCCTACAAGGTAGTCTGCCTAATAAAAAAACGATTGTCAAGCTAACAAAAGGAGCGTATTCTTTGTATTGGGCTGCGGTGGTAGTGTCCTAGTAGTGACTGCAGACTGCTTCAGCAAAGGAGCAGGAGGATCACTCTCCAGCTTGATGTCTGATTTATTTCTCGTGACCCCGTCACAAGATCTCCCTCCGCTGTGTTCTCTTAACTGTCGTGTCCCTCTTTCACCAGACAACACACTACGAGCCTCTGTCTTCCCTTTTTCCTCCCCAGATTGTACCAGCACCGGCCACAACCATTTGCATGCCCTCACCAGTTCTCCCCAACAAATAGGCCTACACTCTCTCTCTTTCTCTCTCCCCTCCCCGCTGTCACAACCCCTCCTAACCTCCCTTAGGCTAGAAATATGCCTTTCCATTCTCATCCCTCTCTGTCAAGAATTTTGGATATTCATAACTAGAATCCATCCATTCTTTTTTAGTAATGACCTAGAAAAAGGAGGTCACCTTTTAATAGCTCACACACTACTTGGGTTTGATAACACTTTCTGTTCCAGGTAGCTATGAGTGAGAGAGAGAAAGACAGAGGGCTCCGATTATGCCCCAATGCAACAGTGCAAGGTACACTACACAGCCCACACACCAACACTGGTCTTTTGTGGAGCCGATGTGTTTCTTGGAACGGAGCTAAAAGTCTCAATCAGGGCTAACCCGACAACAATGAGCATAAAATTAAAACCTTCTCTGAATAGCCAAATTAAGAAGAACTAGTGAAATGAAAACAGTATGTAAATAGTAACAGCAATCCGTCATGTAAAGATGCCAAACACTTCACCTGTATCCTCCGTTGCTAGGATAGCTTTCATAAGCCTTTACATAACGCGACTGATGTCAGCTCGTGACACAACACCTGATGGACTTGACACACCGCTGTCTTAGTGCAGCAGTTTTGGTTGAGCCCAGGTTGTCGCCCTGTAAGTCTATCTGGTTATGTCTGTGTGTCTGTGTGTCTGTGTGTGTGCGCGCAGAGCCTGCTTTGTTTATACGGTCTGCTCATATACTATAATTGCTCCATCGTGCTACACAAGAAGGCCTCATGCACAAGCAGGGCCCGCTTACCCCGACTTCCCTCTGCAATGCCTGTCACAGCTTTCCATGAACAAGAGACGGGGATTATCAGCACCATGGCTAAACTGCATGCAAATACACACATAAATATAATGGTCTATTGGTATGAACAGTGTTGGCTTATCTGGGTGAATGAACTGTCCTTTCGGGCAGCGCACGGCAATCCAATCTCAGCAGAGAGAAGAAATTTGCCTAGACACAGCAGAGGTTAAAGTATTATCAAAACCTCAAAATTTGCATCGGCCAGGTATTAGCCTTTTTATCAGTCCCTGGAAAGATACTGTATGAATCAGGCAGTCACAAGGCTAACCAAAATGTAGCGTGGGTCTTAATCTTTCACTAAACTCCTCTTGGAAACTGGCCTCTTTCAGGCGTACAAAGGAAAGGGATTGAGCCAAGGCAGCCTGGAGCTACACAACACACACACCAGCTGCCTAATCAACTGTGGACACACATGGATCCTGTGGTCAACCTCAAGGCATGGATGTTACCTTCACTGTGATGGCCCATTTTCTTTCCTTTTTTCCTGCAAAAGCCTGGGCAACACAGACAGTACAGGACTCCAGCAAACACACACACACACACACACACACACACACACACACACACAGATAGAAGAAAGAGTACCGTCTCTCTCAGCTCGACTGCAGCTTTCCAACATGTGTTGCTAGCTGTCAGGATCTGGGCACAACACTACTGCTTTGTGCTGATGCCTCCGCATCTGCTCAGTGCTCAGTGTGCGTGGGTGCCAGAGATGTAAATTGAATATACATACTATAGCATGTACTGTACATCATGCACACACCTTCATTTGGCCACCTTAGGACGGCTTTGTCTGCTCACCAGCGAGTATGCGCACAGTGCGGCTCTGGTCGAGTGGGTGTGGGTGAGCAAAAAAAATCAAATACTAGCTTTACAAAAGATTTGGAGCAAGCAGCAGTATTTTAGTCTGCAACACACAGTGTGCTCGGCTGCTAAGAACTAAAAACAGCCGAATCCTAGATGTTGACGTGATTTCTTAAGCCATGGCACTTATTTAAGGGAATCTCATCATGGAGATCCACACATGGGCAGAACACGTTTATTACTCTTCTCTGGTACACCGATTTAAATGTATCCACATAAGGTTTTCACAATTCTCACTAGAATTCACGTCCTCTAAAAAAATGACAAGTATAACCATGGTCTATCATTCCAAATACAACTTGAAACGGAGATAAAGTGACAGAAGTGGAAACGGTACGATCAGACGTGCAGGCTTTACTGTACACAGCAGCTGGTGGAAGTAAACAGGAATGAACATGCCACCCTGTCAGCACAGAGAAGGCTGAAGATACTGGCAGTGAACAGAGAGGCAGGCCACGTACCCGTCCTGTCTGGGGACTGGGGTAGCAGCAGTATGTGGGACAGTCACTATGTAGCCTCATTCACCCCCATATCTCCAGAGAACCATCCATGACCCCATTTAAGAACGTGTGTGTGTGTGTGTGTGTGTGTGTGTGTATGTGTGTATGTATGTATGTGTGTATGTGTATGTGTGTGTTCATCTGTGCACTTGCAATATAAGCAACTCCATGTTGTAGTGAGAGACAAAGAGTGTGTGCAAGGCTGGCTGAGGTGAGGTTGACTATCTGAACATTTACTGAAAACCACCACACTAAGTAATTTTAGTTTCCACGCCTCACAAAATCAGTGATTTTCTGTCCCCCTTTTTCTGAAACAAATCCGAAACTTTCTCGTCACCATGACACCAAAAGCAAGCAGCACAAATGTATTTTCTAATAAATAAAGTTTTTCATTTATTTTGAAGTAAAACAGAATATTAGATAAATAACATTAATTTAGGTTTCTCCAAAGTTACAAAAAAGACTATTTTTGAGGCACCCTAATTAAAGCGCTGACCATGAAGTGCAATGTTCTCTGTTTGAGTCTGGCCAGGGATCTTTATTGCATGTCACCCACCACCTCTCTATTCCCTTACTTTTTGTCTCACTGCTGTCAACTTTCTAATAAAAAAGGCTTGCAAAGACCCCAAAAATAAAAAAAATAAGATTAAAAGAAGACAAACTGACCTCTACCAGTATAGTGCTGAACCTTCCTGTTGCCAGAGGTAACCGTACCTGGCCTTAAAGATAAGAGAGAACTTGCCAAAATTTACAGTTTCAGATCTGTTTTTTTAAAGACACTCTGGTCTATTTTCCATTAAAATACACTGAGATTCCATAAGATAAATAACAGTTAAGTGTACAAGAGGATGGGTATATAAAGGATGACATTGGCTTGTTTAGATATATCATTGTTGGTGTATGTGTCAATTAATAAGTAGCAAGAAATTGCAGTACAGAAACGTCAAAGATATGTCTGAGGGAATTTAGAAACAGTGCCTCCATAACATAATTTGTCCACCAGAGACTCCATGCAGTTTATTTTTCAACTGTTAAAATGTCCAGTCCAGTACATACCATGGTCAGAATTCCTTAATGACCTTATTAAGAAATATTTATCGGAATAGTTATTTCATATGTTTATGTAAAAAAAAAAAAGAAAATCTATATCAGCCAATATATCGTTATTAGATTTCTTAAACCCTCAAATATTGCCAAAGCCTATCTCATAATGATTTCCATATTAAAAAGTGTCTGATCAGATCCGACCATGATAAAGAGGATTTCAGTAATAACTGACCATCCACATAACTCCCCTTTCACTGGCATTAAAAGCTCCGTACTCTAACTCTCACACACACACACACACACACACACACACACACACACACAATCACTGAGGAGTAGAGCTAGAGGATCCCTATTGCCATATATGATCAAAATAAGACAACTTGGCAAGAGAAGGAAGGTCAGCAATAAACATCTGAGCCTAACCCCTGGTCCTCTTCCTGGTTCAATCAGTCTGTTCCTCTAAAGGATGTCTTAACCTGGTAACAAGACGTCCTCCTGAGACAGGGAGGATCCACAAGAACAATTCGATCAATGAGGACTTGGCAAACGACAAAATTTTAAACCTTTTAATGGGATGGTGTGTTACTAAGGCATCCACAACATTTTGGCTGTGGAGCCAACTTTGCCCCCGTAAGACCCCTTTCTTAAATACTGTGCTTGACAAATTCTGATGACCAAAAATGTCTTTCTGACGTCATTCTAGGGATTTTTTACTAATCGCCAGACATTCTGTTACTCATATTTCATGTGAAACCCACATTTTCATGAAAAGTGAATGCCAACTGGTGCTCTGACAGCTTGACTGGGAGCTTACAGTTTACCTCGGTCAGCACTTTGGGAAACCCTAAAGCGTTTGCCCTTCCATCTCACTTTACTGACCGTTCGCTCGCTCCAGCAGTTCATTTACCCGATGCAGCAAAGGCCACAGCTCCTGGCCCACTGTGTTTTGACCAAGTAGAGGCAAACCACTGGTCTGTGGAGCAGGAAGCTGGCGGTATGGCCTGATATGGCCCTCAGTGACAGGCAGCCAGGCTGTGGGCACTGCTGCAGCTTTGGCAGAGTTGTTATTTTCTGACAAAGTGCCTAAGCTTGAGGTTGTTATAGCTTTTACCTACAAAACTAACCCTAACATTCACCCTCACCGTATTCTTAGTCTGGAAACTTCATGCCTGTGTCTGGCATAAAATGGAACCAAACCTCATAACTGTTTTGTCAAGACATAACTATTTTGGCAATCCATCCTGGCCATATAGTAAATCCTGCCAGGAAGGGAAAGAGACACAGAGGGAGGACGGACCTGAATTAGTGTGAGAAAAACACTTTGGTGGGGGAAATGCTGCAAGCAGCAACGGCAGTAGCTCTTACATCAATCCAGAGCTTAAACATTTAGCAGATTAATCTATTAGTAGGCCAATCTGCAACTATTTTGATAATCCATTATAGTTTAAGTCATTTTTCAGGCAAAAATGACAAACACTCTCTTGTTCCAGCTTGTCAAAAGTTAGAATGTGCTGCTTTTCTCTGTTTAACATTACTGTAAACAGATTATTTGCATTTTAGACTGTGTCGCCTCATTTTCCGATTCTAATGTAATGCAACTAAGGATTATTTTAATTATTGATGAATCTGCTGATTCTTTTTCTGATGAATTGATTAGTCTATAAACTTCAAATTAATTATATAAAACCAGAATAGCTGCAACTCAACTCACTGGAGAACCTGGAACTAGAATCTAATGGCTTTTTAGCTTTATAAATGACAACCAATTATTTAGATTAACAAAATGGTTGCAGAATAATTCTAATTTGTTCTGATGGATTCAGCTCTACCCTGCACCAATCATTCTGTAATAAATCCAGACACACAACATCAGATGTGCTCTGAATTATGCTGCCTTAAAAAGAAAATCAGCATTGCATGCCTCCACGCTAAAATATGTCAGTACTAAAGCTACAGCAGTCCACAGTAAAATGTTATGTGCAACTAAAACTGAAGAAGGAACAACAGAAGGAGCGGTTGGGCACATTGGATTGAGCCTAGCTGAAATGTACAACATGTACATGCTCTGAACTGCAGGGCAGCTAATGTCCGAGCAACTCCCACAATATTCTACTGAGATGGACAAATGTCCAGTACTCAATATCACTTTCCCTCCCCTTTAAAATACACCTTATGGAAAGTGGTGGTTAAATGCTCAGAAACAGAGGTTGTCTTATAGCTCCAGTGAGGTGTGGAAAGGCAAGCAGCTCACTGAGGGCTGTGGGCCTGAGAATAATGCCAGGGGATAATAGGAGTCAGTGACATCTCAAAGTCTGAGCAGCGGATGTGTTTAACCAAGCCTATTAAGACCTGCACTAATCCTGCCTTACACATCCTTATCCAGGCGTCCACTGACAGCCTTAACTCACATTGGAGGGCCACTTACGCGACGACTGATGGCAGTCCTTGCTTTCTGCCTTTCACACACTGACACTTTGATAAGTGTTTTTTTTCTCATGTCTGTAAAACCAGGGATACACAGGAAGTACTAAAAACCAGATTGCAAAAGCTACGCTTGAGATAGAGTGTAAATGATCCCCTCAATTTTTAAATATCCTAGAAATCACTCAGACAACCCAATCTTTCACTGACCATCTGGCAAGAGAAATAAGATTGCAGCACACAAACAAAACCATTACAAAACTGCGACACAAGAACAAACACCCCTTTTAACCCGCTCACCTTGGCCGCCAGGTGGAATAGAGTGCAATAGAGATTAAAACGTATACACAGAATAGAATATGTCCCATCAACGGTATTGGCTCTAGTGTGGCCTACTTCTCCAAGCTGAGGTATTCAGCAGGGAAATGAAAGGAGACACACATGTCAAATAACCAGGACTGCTTTGGGTGGGCAAGAAAAAATGGGAGCAAACGTTTTTGAAACCAAGGATGCAACCTAGATAATTCTAATTGTCCTAAAAATGGACACCTGCATTTCTCCCAAGGAGCTTCCACACCTATGTGTTGTGTGTAGTGGCTGACGGGTCACATCATGCACATGCAGTTCAAAGTTATCCTGCTGAGATGCATGCACACACACACACACATATTCCTGAAAGCGACTCATACATCTGTGATAAAGCATAGCCTATTGTTCCTCTTTGTGTCCACAGAACTATGAATCAATGCGGTGCAGAGCAACTTATTCAACAGCAGCTCCCACCTGCCCACACACCAGCTATAAAAATAGCTAACCTACTCAGCTAGACTACAGGATGAGGGGGCAAATTCCCCCCCCAGTACCCTTGTCCGCGAAGGGTACACTTGTGACACCGTGTGCAGACTAATAAATAAGACAAACTGATAAATGAATGGGCAGTGGGAGGTCTAGTTGAGGCACCTGAAGCCCCATCCAGTTGTACAAAATGTTATGCAACCGGGCGAGAGCAACAGTGGAAAGCGAGCCAAAGCTGCTGCTGCTGCTTCTTCTTCTTCTGTTATCAAGTGACCATCTTCACCCTCTGATCGCCACCAGCGAACAAAACCACAGTTGGCCGACCGATTGATCACCACGAGGGGCTGGTCAATAACGTCAAAACGGCCCCACCGACAAGCATGTGGCCGCCTTGCAAACGGTGACAATCTCGGTCAACTCCGACAGCCGAACGGGGCTGATCTGCCTGCACGCCACACACACACACACACACACACACACACACACACACACACATACACATACACACGCTCGAATAATAATAAAATAAAAATATAAAGAGTCACTGTCGCTGGCCAGACAGTTCCAGCAGAAACGGACCGGGACACGCCGGCCAAACTAGTTTTCACTCAACCGAATACGAGGCACAAATCCGGGTTTCGTGTCCCCGACGTTTCGACCGAGGCGTCAGGGCTAGCAGCCTCAACTAGCTGCTAGCCCTGCCCAGAAGGCCCGGGGAGGTTAGCGTCTCCGTTCACCGACACCGGACCCGACAAACACACATTTATCAGACAGCTGGCATGGCACCTACCGAGAAGAAGCAATTTCAGCTCTCTCCTGGAGTCTCGCTTGTCTCGGCGGAGTTGTTTGTCAATTTCTGCATTGATTCGTTTCGACTCCTTCGCCTCTTCGCTCAGGCAGCAAGCCATCATGGACTCCAGAGTCATCCCCTCTGGTTTTGGCAGCCCGGTTTGGACGGGACCCGGCGACGATTGCCCAACGGTTTCAGCTGTATCCCGAACAAAAAAAAAAAAAAATCCCCCGGTACTCGCTTCGGGGGTCGCAGGCGAGGAGGTGGTCTGTCGGGCTGGACGAAGGGGGCCGGCCGGACGGACGGACGGATGGATGGATGGACGGGGACTGGGGGAGGGGAGACTAGCTAGGGGCCTCGCTGTCAAGTTGTCCCCCCAGCCGAGAACAACTGCGACTTCACCCGGGTGTTCTCGGCAAATCACGGGAGATTCAGACGGGGGGGCGGGTGGGATGGGGGGGGGGGGGGGAGAGGTTTGCCAGGAGACGGTGGGGCCTCCCCGAGATGCTCTGCCTGAACTAGTTAAAAAAAAGAAAAGAAAAAAAAATCACCGCAACTGCCACAGATTAGCCCCCGTTCACGCCCGTTAATACCGTTAAACCCCCCCACCCCCCCCACCCTCGGTCACCCGGTGGTCCAGTTCTATCGGCTCGACCTGTCACTGACGTCCGACAATCGGATCCTCCCAGTCGGCCAGAAGTGGTTCGAAACTGCGGTGTCGCCACATCCAACAAAAAAAAAAAAAGAAAAACCCCGTTAACAGCTGATATCTGTGCAAGTCTCTCCAAAAAGCTTAAGCGAGTTAGTTTACGCCGGAGAGAGAGGAGAGGAGGGAATAAAAAAAAAAAAAAGAAAAAAAAAAAAGTAGTAGGTCCTCGCTAGTGAGCGGACATTACGGCGATGACCGTTACTGCTCTATCCGCGCCGCAGCACTGCGTCCGTCGGCCGAGTAACCACATTAGCCGCCGTCGGCTAAATCACACGTAACGGCGGAGAGACAGAGAGAGAGAGAGAGAGAGAGGGAGGGAGGAAGAGAGGAAGAGAGGGAGAGAGGGAGAGAGAGCGGCCCCGGTGAGCTCGACGCCTCGGCTCAAGTCGTGTCGACCCGCGGCGGCTGAAGCAGCGAGCTGCTCGGAGGAATGTGTCCGCCTAGCTACCGACAGCGCGGGCAGCAGCCCATCACATCCTGACTCATGTCGACGGCTGAATGTGAGGCTGCGAGCTCGGCCGGGAGGAAGGGGAGACGCTGCGTGCCGTGCCGTGCCGTGCCGTGCTGTGCCGGACCGGTGGCGTTTTTTAAAAAAAAAAAAAAATGTCTTCTTCTTCTGTTTTTCGTTTTTTCCAGAAATGTACTCGCGGCGAACAGCTGGCTGTGGGGCGGCTCGTCGCTGGAACAAGGTCGGCACACACACCGGTCTGATGCCAGGCGAGGAGGAGGAGGAGGAGGAGGAGAGACTGTGGTGCTGAGTGACAGACGGAGAGTGGCACGGAGCAGGTTTATGACAGACCAATTGAATGGACGAGGCGGGTCCTCGGGGTGGGATCTGTGGCTGTGGGTGCACAAGTTAGGTCGATGGGAAGATGCAAAAAAAAAAACAGATTTAAGAATAGCTGTGTTATTTTTTCCTTTTTTTTTTTTTTTTTTTTAACATCCTAGGCAATGCATGTGAGATGGTTTGCGAAATTAAGCCCGCCACCTGCTGCACAATATCCCGCACGGCTGAAAAATCAGCGTGGTGCAACAACATGGTGCCTGATCATCAGGTCAGAAGATATTGCAATGAGTGGCTAAAGCCCGTCGCTTCATCAATAACCTGCAGAATAAAGCAAACGGCATCAGACGAGGCAAATTATTAGTGACGACAGTGGTGGCTGTGCGCTGTGACAGCAGGGACATCTTGTGGCCTTAGAGTTGAGTTACATGTAACATCTGTTCACAGTATTCATTCAGTAAATGTCCAGGAAGCAAAAGAGGATGCTTGGCATTCAGAAATATGTGGGATCTACATCTGCATAATCCCTGAGCTGTCTTATCTCAGTTTTATTTATCTATCTATCTATCTATCTATCTATCTATCTAATATGTGTCTTGACTCTTTAAGGTTTATTTTTAACCAACTACAACTGTTTAATACTTTTAGAGCCAAGTAATGTGCAATATTAGTTTGGTTGGTTACAAGTTTAGGAAATAGGTAATAAAACAACATCAAAGATAAGATCATATGACAAATTTACTTTCAACAAAACTGGAATCTTTATGCAATGATGCACTACATAAAAATGTACAAAATGAAATCAATGAGAACAGTGTTAAGTCTATTGCTACGCTAGCAGCACCTTCAGGCTGCGATGCTTATTACACAATAAAAAACAATTGTTTGATAGATGAAAAAATGGGAAAAAAGACAATTTTGCTGTTAGATCCTTGCCTCTAGCGGGGCAAAACATGTGAATATTTGCCACACGGTGGCAGTAAAGTCATGCTCCTGCCTAAATCATAAGTGTTTTTCCCCATGGACTATTTTGATTTTAGGACATCTCAGACTATATTTGATAGGCTGAAGTCTAGATTGTAAGATTTAGCTTATTTTTAGTCAGTCCAAGCTTCACGTCGTCCATCTCTGGTTCATTTAGGTTCAATTATGCTTTGGGATGAATGTTAACATTATCACACTTTAACATGCCTAGTTACAGTCAGCATGAAGATACATGTTAACAACCACTGCAGTACAACCTAGTGTGGCTAAAAATATACTGTAATAGTACAAAGTTTACAAGGATTTCAATAACACTGGTTTTTATGTGTTGGAAGTTTTTTCAATTATTTTGCTGTTCAAAATAGTCACAGAAGAGGCGTCGGACCTCCTCGGCATGACTTTGGTCCATACTGGTTGAGAGGAGCGGCTTGTGGCTGGGCTGAGGGCTCTCCGCCTCGGCCACCTCCACCTGCCACTCTGCCTTGAAGGCGTCCCCGTGGGACTCACACATGTTGTGCAGAATGCAGCAGGCTAGAATCATGGTGGGCACCACGTCCAGTCCACAGTCGTTCCTCTTGCTCAGGCACTGCCAGCGCGCCCTCAGCCTCAGCAGCGCCTCCTCGGGCGCACGCAGCGCTCTGGTGAGCCGCCGATTGAAGAGCCGCTGGGGCTCTGTCAGTGCGGTGTGGCTCGCCCTCCTGCCCTTTTCCTCAGGGTAGGCCTTCATTAGCCAGCTCTGGAGAGGGTAGCAGGTCTCCCCCAGCAGCACATACCTGGACACAACAGATGGATTTCAGTCAGTTAAAGCACACTCTGGAAGACTTGACATCCTAAAAGCTCTCAGCATTGTACACTGAGACAGGTGTGCGACTTTTTTACACAATAAAACTACACACTACATGCTTTAAAATTATATTCAAAAACTGATGTATTTGTTTTAACAATAATAAATGATAATACAAGTGTAAGAGCTGTAATAAGAAAAAAGAGAGTACCAATGGACTTCTTTCCTCAAGGTGCAAATGTGCATATATTATCCTTAAAGGCCTGATTAAACCGTCATGCTTTGGCTTTAACTTTACCTGAGTGGTTTTCCCATGAAGATAGGCGGGAGGGCAGGCGACAGTCCACCCTCTGCAGCTGTGGCCCACAGCGATGAGTTCTGCAGGATGTCGGCTGGGTCCGTGCCACCTGGGAAACTGGCACACACATCCCAGAATTGCCCCCCGCCACTAACAGCCACCTGAAACACCAAACGGAAAGAGGCGAGAAGTGACGGAGGTCAACTAGAGAACATGTATTTGCAGCAGCAGCTTATTCGGGTGCCTTCTCTACCTGAGACAGTACTGAGAGCCAGCCAGCGGGGTTGGCATAGTCAGACGCGTTGTTTGATGGGGTAATGATGGCTGTGTGGAGTGTTGCTATGGCAGCGACGCAGTGAGGGAAGCCCTGATGGGACAGGAAGAGCTGGGCCGAATCCTCCAGCTCCTGCTCAGTGGGGGGCCGCAGGTAGATGGGGCTGAGGAGCGCCACGATGGCGTGACACATGTCTCTAACACACCTGCACACGGTGGACTTCCCCACACCAAACAGGGTGCTGATGGTGCGGTATTCGATGTTGGACGCCAGACGCCACAGAGCCACCGCTACACGTTTCTCCACCGGCAGCGCCAGGCGGAAGCTGGTGTCCTGGCGAGCCAGACGGGGCCTCAGCTTGTCACAGAGGTAGAAGAACGTCTCCCGGCTCATGCGGAACTTGTCCAGCCAATCGGACGGCTGGAATTCTGTCATCACCACCCGCTCCCACCAATCAGTGCTCGGAGTGGTGGTCCAGGGACGTGTGCGGATGCGGACATTGGAGCGGATACCTCCTGCTATCATCATCTGGGGAGAAGAGGATAAATAATGTAATAAAGATATCCTTTAAATTAATTCACAGAGTTTAGCCTGCTAGTCACTCTTACAAAAGTTGTTAAAAACCATTGATTTTAAGGCTCTGCTGAGGCTATTACTCAAACTTCAAACTGTCAGTGCTATAGAAGTTTTAGGAAGAATCCATCTGCTTTTTCTCTTAAATGGGAAAAAGTTTTGTTTAGTGTATTTGACTACAGAAAGAAATATTAGTACATATTCTACGTGATGAATTTTATTATACTTTAAGACAAATTTTATATGCATTAATGTTAATCCTTTTCTCCCTGCTCTGGTTGGTGAAATTAAAAGCTATATCTCTATTATTTCTTACAGTATAAACGGAAAACATATATTTGTATGTCTTTTATTTAATTTGTGTCTTTTTGGAAAGATCTATGTTGCCAACCACCTGGCTTTACTTTATCTTTGTTGTTTGTATGACAACTTTTCTGGTACTTTATGTTTATGGTTGAAACAATTAGTCCACTAATCCATTAGTGGACAGAAAATGTATCAGTAACAGTTTATTTAATGTATTAATCATTTCAGTCAAAATTTCAAAAAGATCTGATGTCAGGTTCTCGATTCTCAATTTCCCCCATTTTTAATTTTTAAAAATGCATTTTTTGGGGGGTTCTTGGTAAAACATAACAAGATATTTGAAGACATCACACTGGGCTCTGGGAAATTGTGACGGGCATATTTTCATATTTTGTTCTGACATTTTTATACAGAAAATAAATTATGAGAAAGTAATAGTTAGCTGCAGCACTATTTATGTTCTTATCTTTATTCCCAAAAGTTACTGCAGACCAACTCCAGACTCAATTTATGAATTCAAATGATTTTGTGTGTGTGTTTTTACCATCCACAAATACAGTGTTCAGAAATATTACACCTTGATCTGTTCTAGGATCATGTACAATAGAGAATAGCTGGTGAAGTACAGAGAGGATGGGACTGACCATGAGCATCCTCCTCTGTCTCTGGAAGAAGTACTGCCGGTGTCTGATGCGTCTCTGCACCTCAGTGCGCCTCTGGTTGTTGGCGTTGTTTAAGTCTCTCCTGCGCTTCAGCAGCATGTAAGTCATGAGGAACATGAAGGACCGCAGCGGCTCCTCCTCCTCCATTTTGTGTGAGTGCAGCACGCCAGACATCAGGGCGCGCTAGTGAAAGTAGTGTGCACCAAGCAGCTCAGGTGCTGCTGCAGCTGCTGGCATCTCGACGTTTTGCTGTGAGTTTACTTCCGCCTTCTTCCTGTAACCGCCACAGTGGTGCTGCCATCTAGTGGCGGAAACGAAGAAGCGGCTGAGGGAGGGTTGCGTTTCTTTGAGTGTGAGACATTTCTAACATGTCATATGAATGAAAAACCACCAGCAAAGACATCTAGTGAGTCCAGGGTGAGGAGAAAATAATTAAAAGAAAAAAAAGCTTTTATTCTTTCTTATCGCCACCTTCAACTCCGCCTGTGAACTTCTTTCTTGGCTGCAATTTGTCAGTGTTTGGAGATGTGTGGTGCGAGCACTCTCATGCTCTTTGACGGCAGACAAGGCAATGAGATAAGAATACCTGTTCAAATAAATAAGAGAAATAAGTGAACAATTTGCACAGCTCTTCTCTTGTATTCCATTTTTATTCCCCAGTAATGTTTTCTGCTACAATGCCCTTCATCAGGACAGCATATGAGATTTGGCTCCTGTCAAACTGGGTCACTGTTTCTAATAAATGGTTAACAAAACAGTAGCAATGCAATTCAACCGCATCACATAGTACAGCCTCCAAAATAAGGTTAATCAACATCCCGCTCAACAAAACATGAAAATGGTAGCTTAAAAAAAAAGCAGGCTTTATTACAGGGTTGTTGTATTGGAGTGCATTAGATGTAGATCAGTATAGTTTTGCTTTCTAATCTGAGCATTTCATGGCAAAAGCTGATCTCAAGGAATACATCTTGTCTGTGAAAAGAACTCACAGCACTGTAGCTGCCTGCTTAGTCACAGCGGACATCTCTTCCACTGTCATAAGATCAACAACAGACAAACAATATGTGAAAACAATGGAATTATTGGGTTTAGTGTATCTTGAGAGGAGGTGATATCTGTGAGTGTTCTGCTTTATTAGGCTATTTCTTGTTATTTAGGTATTCAGTAACAGCAATGTAGGCAGCAGGAGGTTAGAGGTTAGAGAAGGTAGCATACATTAGAAGGTTATCACATACTCTAGGATATACTGTAGATTGCCGTATGTTCATAAATTATAAGAAAACAGAACGGAAGCCTAGGACACAACTTTCACCCGAGTGATGAAGAGCTCTGCCGCCGCGTTCTCAAACTCCTTTGCGTCCATATCCCCGCCCGGGCCCTGTGTCGGTGCTCCAGCTATGGCCTGGGCCAGTTTGTACGGGGAGATCTTGGCACTGGCCTCCAGGTAGCGTATGGCCTTCACATTAGCCTCCAGACAGGCATTCGCTTTAGTATTGGCATTAGCACAGCAGCTCGCATCACAGCTTTGGGAAGTCTCCAGGGCTTCCTTCAAGGTCCCCAGCACGGCCAGGGACAGCGCCCGCGAGGCAGGCCCGTTGTCGGGGCAGCACACTTCGGCGTAAAGCCTCTGGGCCTGCCGGATGTAGTCTGAGAAAACGGCACACGTGAGCACACCGTGACGGAAGACATCGTAGGGGACGGCCTCGTGGTCTTGGCAGTGGAGGCGGCGGAGGAGCGGGGCGGAGGTGGAGGCAGGGACTCCACCCTCACTGCACAGGCACTGCAGGGCCTGCGTGTAGAGGCCTCCCCTCACGCCTCCTCCTCCTGCTCTCGGGCTGTCGGAGCAGGAGCCTTCAGGGCCTTCAGGGACCTTGCCCGCATGTCTCCGGGGCCCATTGAGGTTCAAAAGGTCGTAGGCCACACAGACGTTGTTGCTGAAGGCAGACCTGAGAAATGGGATAAAAGAAATCAAACTATTGGTTTGTCTGTTGCAGAAAAAGCTTGTGTTATATTATATTTCACTTCATAGCTTTAATTTCAAACCATGTTGGTGAAATAGTGGGTTTCGCTTCACTGTACTGTTGGTAAAAGACCATAATCAAGGGTTGGATGACTGGGCAGTCTCTAAACTTGCACAATACCATGATACAACCATCATTGTTTTTACTAGAGGTATAATGCATGGTTTCTGGAGAAAAATACTGAAAAAGAAAAAGAAAGTAAAGGAGCAGTAGTCCTCCTGATGAATTAAAGGGCTAAAAAATGTCATGCTGAGGAGGAGGAGGATAAACACCAGCCACAACATAGCAACCCAGAAATTGATCTAATGAATGCCTTATAACTGTTCTATAAAGCATAAATGATTCATTATCTATTTATAAAGCCATTAGTTACAACTTATAAACGTGTTATAAGGGTGCTTTATCATTTAGGCCTGCATACTCTGTAGAGCTATGTGCAGTATGGTATAGTGAGTTACTCTAAAACACCCATGCCTAGTCATAACCACATACGGATCAAACCTGTTATTAAGCTTCTATAAGTCACACAGATTAAGTCTACCACACAGAGTTGTGTAAATGTCAATGTAAATGGATAAAAAAAAGCCAGAAACGTGGCCGCACCTCTGGGAATGGTGCGCCAGCCGGAGGTGCCACAGCGCCCGGTTGAGACGCTGCTGCTCCTGCGCGCCTGCGCTCTGCGGGCCGTTGACCGGCGGGTCCCCGTCTCCGCATCCAGCGGCGCCGCTCGTCTCCGCCACGGAGGCGAGGTGGCAGAAGTGGTCGGCCAGGAACCCGATGGGATCCTCCGATCGGGCCTCGACCATCTTGAGGAGGGCCCCGCGGAGCAGCTCTCCCACCCCGGCCTGCGACAGAAAGTCCCGGTCGCTGTCCGATTTGGTGGCTTTGCCCTCGGGCATCCCCGGAGGAGCGGCGCCGGGCCGGCGCTTCTCCTTGTCCGCCATCGCTGGTCGTGTCGCGGCGGCGGCGGCGGAAGTGATTTGAGACCGCACGGGAGACAGGAAGCGGACGAGTTTACATCTTTACACATCCGTGGTTTACATCGGGTTTAAAATACAGCCAAGGTTTATGTTGGTGATCGATGTCGCAAAATTAAAGAGACTGAAAGGCCAAAAACCAAAGACCTGACAATAAAACCGGTCTGGTTGCTAGGGACGCTGTCTGGGGGGGGCAGGGGCGTGCACAGGGACTCTGATCCCGGGCCCTAAACAACAAGGCTGGGCCCCTATAAGTCCCTCACACCTTTGTCTTACAGTTATACTTTTGCTGTGCTAAAATACTAGTTTTTTTTTTAAGATAAATGAAGTAAACATGGATGTTCTGTTGGCCTTCTGTCCACTTTCAGAGTTGGCTACTCTGCATGTATTAAATGCTTAATGTTTAATTAGATGTGCTACTCGTTATAAAGGCATGTTGATGAGTGTCCTCCTCTCCCTGTGGGTCAGGACTCTGGAGATCCTCAAAAAAAATGTTTAACAATATTTGTTCTATTCATTTGTTTACAAAAAGAAGTGTAACTTGTTTTGCCCCCAAAAATTAAGGTTGGGTTCTTTTTCAAACAAGTTTTTTTTGAGTGCAGAGATACCAAACTAATACTTTTTTTTGTTGTTTTTCTCGTTATCTTTGATATTTTAGATGTTTGAGGATGAGGTAGAAATAAATAAAGACATCAACATGTGGCATTTTTCAAAATTATATTAGGAACAGTCAAATAATAGGTTATGACAAATGACAAATAACAAGACAGTCAGTAACAGCTTGACAGTTTTTCATACTCCAGATATATTTTAGTCAGAACCAAATAAGTATTGAGGTGTAATACCAAGCCATAGTGTCCAGTGTGTGAACGTATGCAAACAAGAGACTCATTTGACTGATATCTGCCTGTGATTAAACTACGCTGGTTTTTATGTGTTCTTGTTACTCATTACCATGTTTTTGCAACAACTGCTATTATCCATATATGCAAATAAAGCACATTTGAATATGAGAGATGGCTCCATGAGGAAAGATGGATGAAAAAGAAAAACAATAAAACTATACTTTAACGTTTACAGTATATACATAGCCCATGTACGCTTTAACAAAATAGTCAAAACTACATCCATATTTGTCATTTAGCTTCACACAAAAACATTAGCCCGGCATCGCCAGACTAATTTGCACATGCGTATTAGTCTGGAACCTCTCAGTTCATTTTCGATTTCCAAGGGGCGTTATCGACGGGCGGAGACAACCAATCAGAGCAATGGAAAGCTGTCCTGTCGTGCGGTACGTCTTGTCAGCAGTACGGCAAACACATATTTCTTATCAACATAAAGTTTAGTGTAGTTGTTCTTCTTTTAGAGAAAATTTACTGTCCAGTCCTCTTAATACTGCTGCTGTAGCCGGCCGGGGAACGGCAGCTGCAATATTGGATATTTACAAAGATGCTTCAGCGGCGCTCCTCTCTGTCAGTCATCGTATTAAACCCGCCTCTTATTAGATAAACACTTGTGATTGGTTGGCCCGACACAACGCTGCTGCCCTTACCAAGGAAATCATTTCGAACAGGAGAGGGCCAGACGTATCTGCCAGAGCAAATAAAACATGAGTTTGCAGATTTGTCTGGATCCCAGGCTACAAAAACATATGAATGGCTACAAAAAGGCAGTGATAGACAATAACACGAAATACAGCAAGTTAGGAATATTCCCTTCATCCATCAAGCTCATGTACAGAGTAAACAACACATACAGCATTTATCAATTTCATTTTCACAACTGCAGCTCAATATTACATGTGCTTTAAGGAACCACTGTACAACTGTATTTTACATTAGCATTACACACGGAAAACTACTTTATTAAAGATACAAGCCCCATGAAAAAAAACTATAAAACTGTATTTTCATTCCTTTTTTTAAATATGCAATACATGGTAAATTCTGCCTTGAAAAACTGTGAAATATATTTGAACAAAATAACCTGCTTTAAACAATTTTACGGTGTGAAGACTCCGAATATTGTAATCTAGGGGCTTCCTATGGGCCTCTGTTGACCTTCAGTAGTGTGCAAATGTTGCAGCATCACGCCATTATTTAGTAGGCCAAGACCTGCTGATATTGTTTTAAATCCATCTTACATAAATGTCAAGTTGACTCTTCAAACTTCTGCTCTCCAGTATTGCTTACGTTTTTTTGATAGCTTGATCACTGAGGGCCTTTGTTTTTTTTTTTTTGTTTTTAACACACACACAATGTATGAAGTTTACAACTTCATGAACTTGGCTGTAGAGTGTCGTATCTACAGTCACATTGCATATGCTGCATCATCGACACGTGCACAGATACCATTTGTTAGAGATTCATGGTTCCCGTTGGTAAAGGCAACTCTTTTCACAGGAGCCAGGTTGCCATTGACGTAGGTGGCATGTGGAAGCAGGAAGTTTCTCTGCAGCTTGTGCTCCAGCAGCATGTGGTTCTGAGGAGGAAGGCCGAGGCACGCTCTGAACAAGACAAGGAGGGAGACTGTTGTCAACTTTTCTCACTTTTTTTTTTTCCCCCACTTTTTCTCACCGAAACACAAGACTTGTACACCTGTACCAGTGCGGTAGGTAACTTTTATAAAAATAACCTTTTCTCATATTTGCTGAAACTGTCACTATATCCTGACAGTAATACATGAGACAGATAATCTGTGAAAAATATCTGACCCGGAGAGGGAGCTTGCTGTTTATTTTGCTGATTTGATCAATCTGTTGTACTTTTTCAAATTCTCAAGCGAAGTCCACTCTTTTCTCAATCTTACCTACTGCACCTTTAAAAAGGCATAATTCTGCTGAATGTACAATGCAAGCGTTGGGGAAAATGTGTGGTAATGCAAACTAAGTAAAGAAACCAAAGTCTTGTCCATACCTCATGATGTTTTCTATGCAGGACCTCTGGCGAAAGAAGGCGTTGATGACTGGGGTCCCTGGTGGGACCAGGGGGGCCTTGCAGAGGAAGGAAAGCACCGATAAGACACTGTGGAAGGACTGGAAGTTCTGCTCCCCCTGGGGTCGGATAGTCACACGCTGGCAAAGCTCTGTGAGGATCACCAGGTCCAGGATGATTGGGCTGGCTAATAGAGAGTCCTGTTGCAAAGAAAGAAAGGTGACGTGAGTATAAAGGTGTCAGCAGTGTCTTTTTTTTTTGGGGAGTAAACTGGTGCCATCGATCTGTTGCTTTCAGCCCATTCCAGCCACTGCATATTCCTATTTTCCACAGTAGCTTTATGTCTTCTTAATAATTAACACTTCATTGACAGCATATACTTTTGCAACAAGTAAAACATTTTGTAATAATTTAATCCAAATGAATATAATTTGACATACAGATTAAGTGTCTAATTTAGACACTTGTTGTTTTTTTCGTGTGTAGGAATGGTGGCGGGCTAAAGCAGCTATGCCAGTGAAAGATGAAATAACTATGTCATTGACCTGAAGATGTCTCTTTAAATCAGTTCCAAGACTTATTAAAAATGATTAACAGTAAGCTGCCGCACTCCTGAGCCTCCTCTTCCACAACTACAGTCAGATTAAGAAGAATAGCTCTGGATGTTACGTTTAGCCAGGAATTAGCAGTTTGGACTCTCACATTGGAAATTGCTCTAAAATGTTAGATTTTCCTTTTTCAGTTACATGTTTCACAGCAACAGATTTAGTGACCACTGACCTCACAGGTGTTGTGCAGTGCGATAGTATTGGTGCCTCCCATCATAATTTCCGAAGTGTATTCATCCATGGCCCGCTTGCTGTCTCCCACATAGGGGACATACTTAATCACCACCTGAAATAACACAAAGAGACAGTTAATAAGTCTGATCAGTTTTTTTTTTCCATGCAAACATCCACATGGAGCTCATTATCTTTCTGTGTCTAAGTCACTCACACAGTGGTCAGGTTTTTCTCCTGGCTGGTAGATTATGGGGTTGGACTGGACCATGTCATCCACCACATTGCTCTTGGAGATCTCTTTCGAGCGGAACTGCTGCGGAGCTGACAGGTTCTTGCCATCGTTGTTGCCGAGGTGATTGTAGCTGACAATGGAGGTCGGCTGTCAAGGGGAAGAGAAAACTTATTACAATATCTTTCTTCAGAAAACACATGGTGATGTAAGCTTGAGTTTTTCCTTATACAAACCAACGGGGTGTTGTATTTGCAGACTGTAAAGCCCTTTTTGGGCTGTGTAAATAAAAGTGATTGACTTGTTGTATATATTCCCATTTGATGACATCAAGTGTAAAATACAGTAGGTGAATGGACAACCAGTTTCAGTCTGAGGTCAGATTTTCTCTGATATGCTAATGGTTTCATTCTCACTTTATTTCTGATCTTAGATAGGAAACATAATTCTCTAATCATTAATCCCTCTATTTTAGTGTTCTTAGCTTTTCTTGGGTTAGGGGTTAGTGTGTTACAATGTTACTAGTGACTCAGTCTTCCTTCCATCCATGCATCCGCTTTTCTCACCTTGATCCCTGCGCTGACCAGAAAGTCCACCAGCACTGACTTGATCTTGGTCTGACCTGATTTGAAGTCATCTCCTCCAATGAACACCCCTTTCTGCGCGGCCAGCTCTAGGGCTCCTGGTACAAAGGTGTTCTGGGGGGAGCCGTTGATGTAGGCACAACCCTCCAATATACTGGCCACTGCAAACAGAGTGGAGGGTGAAACCTCTGCTCCTGTCTAATGTATGGGGGAAAAGATGACGGTTACTGAGTGTATCATCATGTTACACTGAGGAAGAAAGCTTGAGTCACAACGCTACATTTCCCCCAACACTTTCTTCACATCATCTCTGTAGCAAAACTCTATTGTCGACTTCATGCCTATCTAAAATTTAGCTATTTGCTGAAGATCATAAGTCTGTGAAATAGACTATTATCGTTGCTGACAGCAGTACAAGCATGCTGAAGACAGGAGATAAAATAAAAACTCACCCATGAGGGGCAAATCATAATTTTCTTCCCCTGATCTGATATAAAAGGAATAGCTGACTGTTTCAGACTCATTAGGGCATTCCATCTACAAATCCACAGCAAAGTGTTAGGAGAGCTAATCTTTTCATCCTCTAAGCTTTATTAATCACTAAATATGATGGAGGATTACTGTTTGGTCCTCGGCATAAGGAGGAAATTAAAGTTGAGTTGATTCATGACTACCGGCCACCAACACAATTTAGGTTGGTTTCAAAGACATTAAAGCCCTTCGTACTGGATCTGTACTGAAACCAACTTAAGGAATTGTGCCTTTAGATCTTGGACTTCAGAGGATGTTTTATGAAATATGACATTTTTTAACCAAACTCTTAACAGCTCCTGCTCTCACCTGGATTGCAGCTAGCAGGTTATTTGCACTATCATTGACCCCAGGTACGATATCACAGAAGCGCTCAGTATTGGCGGTCCACAGAACGATGACTTTGTCCACGCCACTCGACTGATGGAAGTCCCTTATGTCCGCTCTGATCTGCTCCACCTGGAAGACCATTTACTCTTTAAGTCAGATTAAAAGTGACATATGAAATTACACAATCTACAGTGGAATACCGGGACGAAGAAGAGACATCAGTCCTCAGTAGGCCGAGCATTACCTGCTCTGCCATGGTTCCAGTGAGGACGTTATCTGCCCGACTCTCTTGGTTTGCAGCAATGAAGTCTGGGATATAGATGGACGGCCTGGGTTTCATGCGGCTCAGGTATGGCCGCAGCTGCTCTTGTAACGACCACTCAAACACCTGTGCTCTTTCCATCGCACTGCCAAGATCCATTGAGGAGATATCCCATCCTGAAAACACCAACACACTTCACGTTTAACAGATGTGCTGGATGCCTTAGATTTCGCACATTCTCCCGAGCTAAAAGGGCAGAGGCTGACCTATGTGAGACATCACTTTGATCGTATAATAGACTGTAGCAGCTCTATAAATAGGTTGCTGTTAAAGCTCTTCCCTTATGCAGTGACACTGCACTAGAGGACACCATAAGCTCTCTGGCCTCTGAGGCTGACCCACAGATTTCTCTGCCGTTACCTCACTTGCCGTCGCACATTACACATAGATACACTTTTCAGTTTCTTTGTCAGAGGTAAGACCTTGAGCAGATGATCTCTGCAATTGTCCGTACCGTCAAAGATGATATCATTAGGGTGCACCATGGGTAGCAGGTCACGGAAGGGCACGTTAACCTCGCCGTCAATCCCTGATCCCAGGCAAACAGTAGACGCCTGCAGGAGGGAGCCGAAGTAATTTGCTTTCTGAAAAATGTGGGAGAGAGAGAGAGAAGAGAAAAGAAAGAAAACAGTGTGATTTAATTCCCTATAAGGCCTATATATATATATATATATATATATATATATATATATATATATATATATATATATATATATATATATATATTGTTTTAAAGCTTATTATGAGTGAATTAAATCCTGTGAACCAGAGAAAAATGGCCAAAATGGAAATCACAGGAACCAGCTCAAAGAGGTAAAAATGTACGCCCATATAAGGGGAAATCCCCAAGACCAGATTCAGTTAAGCCCTTAACAGTCTACTGAACATGTCAGCATAACCAGCTTATCATGAGTTTTTAACCACTGTATTGGGGGATATACAGTTGGCTATATTTATAAAATAGGACAAGAAGGTTCTCTAAGAGCTCCCTTGTGGCAGCCTCAGGTTTTTACATCCTATTATAGTCTGGTTATAAAGAATTCATTCACCATCTAGAACTTTTTTTGCAACTTTTTTGAAAGAGGAATCATTGTGGTGTTTGCATGATTTAGCTGCTTAACAACAAATGTATGCTTTATAGAAGGAATGGCCCAAACAGTAAACAGTAGACTTTTGCTTTTTCTTCCCTCCCCCCATTCATTTCAGTACAGTATGGAAATCAACTTGCAGAAAGTTGCTTGAGATAGTTAATCCACACAATGAACATCAGCAAAATTAGATTCGTTATTAGAAAAGCTAAGTGATTAAATTGTTTGGGAACCATCTCAAATACACCAAGTTTGAAGTCTATGCAAGTTTTCTTTCCCGACGCTACTGTAATGAATGTAAACCGGTTGCTGATCCCCGTCTGTATGTGTCCAGACACGCCTGTGTCACTCACCTTCACTCCAGTCTTAGTTCTCCAGGTGAGACCCAG
Organism: Lateolabrax maculatus; assembly: GCA_031216445.1. Taxonomy (NCBI): domain Eukaryota; kingdom Metazoa; phylum Chordata; class Actinopteri; order Acropomatiformes; family Lateolabracidae; genus Lateolabrax; species Lateolabrax maculatus. Next base: position 17,665,871 of record CM062205.1, on the reverse strand, counting down.
CTGGTTGGCCAGTACAGCTCCTGTGACTGTTGTCCCGTTGTTGCCTCCCCAGCCGACGAGCATCACGCCCAGCCGGGGCACACGCCTGTCGGTGCGGATTGTCATCTCGTTGGTGGCAGGGGTCACCTGTTTCCCACATGGAGCAAAATTAGAGGCTGTACAGATGACATTCACGGACACATGTGTGCACACTAAAGTATTAGAAAGGTCCACTTACTGTTAATTGGTTCCCGTCTTTGTGCACCGATGTGGTATGGTAGGAATACTCAGCCACAATGTGTGTATCTGTGTACTTCACATTAGGGCTGTTGATATGAATGTTCACAGACATGGCTGCAGAGTCTGCAGAGAGATGGGGGAGAAAACAAACACAACATGTCCAACTTCTTTCTCTGTATGTGGAAATGGCACAATGGGTAACGTCGCATTTCCTCAACACGTCACAAGTAACTAAAGGAGGCGGCATGCCATGTCGAAAAAAGGAAGAGATGAGTTATCTGTGGTGTTTTACGCCTCCCGAACTAAACAAACTGTCAAAATCTTCTTAACAACTCCCGACAGCACATAATGCGATATTTCTGTCGATTAAAAAACGAAGAAAACCGATATGTTAACGATTAAGTGATGAACGAAAACCAAACCCGGAAACTCCCTCACCTTTTTTCCGCTCGAAGAGTAAAGAACGATGTCGGCAACTTCGCTCGAAAGACTCAGATCCCGGTGCGTGTCGCTGACACTTCTCTGCTGTAATGAATGGAAGTTTCCAGTCCTCTCCGGTTATGCCTGTCCCCCCTCCTCCCCCCCCGCTGGGCTCGCACATGCTTTTCCTCCCTCGTTCGACGTTTGGCCAATCAGACGGCTCCGTCCCTCTTACGCAACCCCGACAGGATGGAGAGGTAAGAGACCCGCCAATGGCAGCCGTCGTCCCCGGACAGGTTCGAGCCCGGGCCTCGTTCACTCCTATGGAAGTTGCTCAGTGGCGCATGAAGCAAACATCCGGGTATTCAGAATGCGGAAGTTTACAGATTTTCCCGCTCTGTTGGGCCCATAGAGCATGCGCACTAGCGTTTCCGTAAGCCCCGCCCCCAGCCGCTCGGTCCTGGGCTCGTTCAAATGAATGGCAGAATAAAGTAACTCTGGATCCAGCTGTTAGTGAACTTTACAACTTTTAGGACCTAATGATTTAAATAAGGGCTATTAAAGTGTTAGAACTGGGTAGTTGATGTACCTCAAAAAAATGTCTCTTTCTCAATGTTAGTCAATGGGGAAAAGTCTTTTTGGGCCCAATGGCGTCACGTGACGGACCCGGAAGTTGTAATTCCACCGTTTGGCCGCTATGTCAAATTGGCTTCAAAGTGTGGCGCAGTGTGGGCCTGCGAGGATGTTCCGTAATAGTTTCAGACAGTCATTTGGAGAGGACAGTTCAATGAAACGAGTAATTCTGTTGATATTTATCGATACATGACGTACAGACATGTACGCAGTCGTCCATGTTTGTAGTTTAAGTAATGCGATGCCCTGTGTTTGTGATGTTCCGTGTTGTTATTAATAATAATCGAATGACGTTTAATTAAAAGGACGCAGAAGGAAATGCTTCAGAGACCATGGCGAGAAAAACATGGGGCCAAAAGAAGAAAAATGAAAAAAAAATAGGTGATATTAAAGATAAAAGAAAAAAACATAAAACATGCTGAGACCGTTGTCCCCTCGCTCTCATCTCTTTTGTTACCTTATAATAATGATCCTACCTATAATACTCAGCAGCAGTTTGAGGTGGGGCTGAGGGGCCTCTCAGGGGAGCAGCCCAAAGGCCCTCAGTGGTATTACACAAGAATCACACTCTGCATTAGAGCCTTTGTATGTACATGTTCATCTAGTTTATCAAAAATGTTCTTATTTCACATTTTCATGAAAACAATTTTTTGTTAAGACCTGCAAACCAACTCAAGCTTAACCATCTTGCAATTAATGAACTTTTAGGAGCATGCATCTTGGCAATCACCCTCAGCATATGGACAAAGCAATCAATGAGGGCCAACAGTCAGTCAACTGACCTCAGTCCAAAGGACCAAGTGTTTCACTTGATAAAGACCAGACTAAATGCAAAAAGCCCCCAGAGCAAGCAAAAAGTGAAGGGTCGTGGGCTTCAGCCTTTTACATCCCAAGAAGAAGACGTATGATGCCTGCTACCTTTCTTTCTTTAGCCTTGATACAGAAGCCAATTATTTACCAAATATCCAAAAGCAAAGCTTTGAACAGCTTACACATTGACATTATGTAAATGTTACATAGTTATATGGATGATATGTCTTTGTGTGTAGCATGTAGCTGGATTGTTGCAGTTGTTGGACATTTTTTTCCTTTATGCGTAATTTACAAAATGATGATGCTGATTGGCTAAGGGGCATGCGTAAGCTGGTGGGGAGATCAGGTGACTGGGAAGGACGGAAAACTCAATGGGGGCGACTAGTGGACAGGTGAGGTATGGCATGGTCTCTGAACTGATGACATAGTCTACTGTATTTTAAACTGAAGACTTTATATTTCCTGGGACTATTTGGTGGCTGTTAAGCACAAAATACAGACCAAGTATGAAGGTAAACTGGAAGTAACAAGAGTACAGGAGGATGACCACACAGTAGCTTCATACTGTACAGTACACTATACAACATTATCACCCATGAGTATAGTCAAAAGAACATGACAATTTTCATTACATTACTCCTCTTTAAAAAACAATATAATTGGTTTAACATCAGTACTTTGCTTTGTCATGCCGGTTTATCACAGTATAGTTGGAGATGGGAAATTACCTTGGACACTCACATGTTACTGTAAACATCATGGACCTCATGACAAACTGGTTTGATTAAATTAATCTATTATTTATGTTTCTACTCTTTGACAGTGTTTTTTTAGATGAGACCGAATGGTTCACTGGATTTTACTACATGAAAAGAAGATTTAATCTCAACTATGCTGTTAGACATATTGCCTTAAGGGTTCATCCACCTGGAGCCTGCACTCCTCTGAGCCATCAGAGTGACACTAACCAGGCAACTGAACTGACAGCGCGGAAGATGACCTTTACATTCCTCCGATAATAGAAAATTAAACCCTTGACCCCTTGATACGTGTAGAACATAACAGGGAGACATTGAGATGGACAAAAGGCAATTGTGGCTGAAGAAACAATATTACTCACCTGTCATCAGTGTGAATGCTGGTGAAAATGTACAATACATTTGGGTAAAAAGACCTCTTCCTTTTGCTAAGTATGATTTCTGTATTTCTGTTAACAGAGGAAAACTAATCTACTTGATCATGTAGACCAGGTAGCTCTCCGTTCAGCAGGTTAGATCAACGTTGTTGTTTTAGCGCTGCAACCAACATTTTCATTCTCTATTAAGCTTTTGTGTTTTCTATGTTTTTGTACATCACAAGTTACCTTAGCACAGAATGACATCTTAAAATTCTTTACTACAGCTGACTGAAAAACGTCAAACCCATAAAAGGTTTGGAAGATTGATTAGGGACAATTCTGACAACTGCATTATAGTAGTTCATGAATGCAGCCTTAGACCCTTCTTGCTGGGTATAAACCAATGTCTCTCAAGCTCCAGCCCCTGTAACGTAGGCTTTCTGTTAAAAAATTAGTAGTCTCTAGGCCATGCTAAGATAATCCTGATGACATCACCAGGGTACTTTCTCAGACTTTAAGAGCTCTCTCCAGAACCACAGAAGACATCATACATTATTATACAGGATCTAGAGCTGCAACTAACAATTATCTTCATTACTGATTAATTTTTGGTGGCCTGCGCAATTTCCAAGAGCTCAAGGTGTCATGTTCACATTGCTTATTTTGTCCCAGTGACAACCCAAAACCCAAAGATTTTCAAAATATATCATATAAAAGAAAGAAAAGAAAATCATCATATTTGGGAAGCTGTAAACAGAAAATATTTTGCATTTTTGCTTGAAAAACTACTAAACAATTGGGGAATCATTTCAGCTCTAGTGTAATCAATTTTTGGGTTTACCTTAATGATTTTTCTTTTAACTTTGCATTCTGTGTCATGGTCACCATCATTTTCACTGATTAATTCATTACATTTTTCAATTTTACATAATTCTGACAATGATTCCTTATCTCATCAACATTTATAAGCCAGATGATAAAACAGTAGTATGTTTTCTTCCTCATCTTCTTCTTCTTCTTTAATTAACTGTATTAGTCTCCCACAAAATAACTCAAAAATGCTTCAATAGCAGAAACGTAACCATTCTCTGTGACGTCACCGGCGTCACATCCACCCCGCCCTCTGATTGGTGGACGCGTGTTTACGTAGCGACGGTCCGGAAGATGTCGCTCGGGCCAGTCCTGGAAAACTTCCGCCTCAACTTGTAAAGAAAACACAGCGGCTAAAAGGCAATCGACGGCGCAACCAACCCATTTAAGAAGTCAGACCCAAGGTAGACGCAGGTACACGTTTGACACGCGCACACCGACGCGCACAGCAGCCCCGAGCCGGTCTGTCGGCGTGTTTCAGCTCGTCAACAGAGACAGATTTACTCCAGTTCACTGCGGCTAGCACCTGAGCTAAGCTGTTAACTGCTACCACAGGCCTCCATTGCACATCTTTACGGCTCGATCGCGAAGAGTTAGTTTCGCCACACCCCGTCGGTTATCGTTCTGTCAGTGTTTTTTTTTTTTTGGGACAGTGTGTTAGGATGAAACGGCCAACCCGAGTGGACGGTACATCAGCTACTTTTGTTAGCCGCGTCCAGTCGGCCGACTAGCCGCATCCAGACATCGCGTCGGACTCAAACAAGAGGTCTCGCTGTTCATCCTACACTTTGGGCAGGTTGTCGGTGGCACACGCACCCAAGGAAGCCGGCTGAACACCGAAATGCTTACCATTTAGTCGGCGTTAACTACGATCTGAGCTGCGCTGTCAGACGTGACTTTGTCAGTAACGTTTTCTTGCTATTATCAAAATATTTAAACAGGAGGCGGGTGTTGCTTGTAATGACTGCGCCTCCTTTCCTTCATATTTACATAATTAGTTGCTTTTTTTACTCACAATGGCCTTGCTGTCACTAGCCAGGTTTAACATTTAACTGTGCCACTCCCCTGCTCCCAGTTAAACAAACTGACATGAAAATAACAAGTCAGCTCTTCCTGCTCATTAGGAAGCTGCCTTTTATAAGCTTAGATATACAGAATTGGTTGGTATTTATTGGTATTACAGGATATGTTGGGTTAAAAGTAATTAGAAATTGCAAGTAGAGAAATACAAAAGTTGTGTTTGAGGTATTTTAACTGAAAAATGTCCTGCTGAGTACATACAGATCCAACTTTTTTATCCCCCAATTCCAATGCCTAAACTCAAGTTACGTGCCGATACCAAGTACCAGTCCAACACCAGGGCTTTCCAAAATTTTAAATCTTTATAGCTCACTGCAAGGAGCTGTCTGGAATCATTTTTTATGTCATGCAGCATGAGGCCAGGGATTGATGTGCTACTAGTCTGCAGCCACCCCGATTGAATGAATGTAACTGACAGCTGAAAGAAACTGTATTTGATGTGGATCAGTCACGTCATAGACAGTACAAGTCAGGATCTGTGGCAATACTGATACAATGGATCAGATCAGTGCATCCCTACTAATAACTAAATATAAGAGAACCTTATTAAAATACACTGTGCTACCTAAATATTCAATATCTTGCCATATAACTGAAAATCTATAAAGATCATATATTTGAACAATACTTTTATTAATACCTTGCTGTTGTCTTTTTACATTTTTTTCTTCAGGCTCTTGTCATTCTGGAGCTGGTGCGGTTTTCAGAGTGTGTGTGTGAGTGAGTGGGTGAGTGTATGTGTGGGTGTGTGTGAGCTGCAGTTTCCTCCTCACCTTTTCACCAAGAACTGCTCCTCCCTGGAGGATGACAATGGAGGAGATGAAGAATGAAGCGGAGACAAACTCCATGGTATCCATGACGCTGTACGCCGTGATGTACCCAGTATTCAATGAGGTAAAACATCTCATGCTGGCAGCAGTCACCTTTAGTATATTATTTGTCTTGGTATTGCTGTGTGTTTGTCAGTATTCTGTTGACTCTTATTCATACAGAATTAGTTTGACCCTTTATTCACCAGCAGATCACTGTGTTTTTATGCCCACTGAATCTGCTGTGTTATGTAGCGAAAAAAGGGGAAACTGACGAGGACAATCCATAGCAACCATGTATTAATTAATGCATCATTAAGGAGGGCATGAAGCCAGTTTGACTGTAATTTAGGCAGATAAGACACATGCATGTCACCCGACGCTACAAATCAGAGGAAAAAATAAAATTTTATATAGATAGATAGATAGATAGTAAAATGATTTCCACTACAATTTTAATGTTTTAATTATCCGTACTGCGGTACAGTGAAGGAGTTATTATAGTAGGGGCAAATTGTTCTTCAATATGATTTACATTTTTCTGTTTGCTCGACAACCAAAAGTGCAACTAAACTCTAAGTGCTAAAACACATGCTGTATAGAATTACAGTGGAATGGTTGCTGAACAGGATGTATGTAAAACGATATCAAATGGCATTTCTTTGAATCACCTGTGCAGGGCTGAAGTACAAAACATACTTCCTGTACTTCCAGTTGAAATAGTGTCTGTTTTCACGGAGCAGATTGGTTCAACTTAGGGCACAGCTGCATTTGAAACTCCTGCACAGTGTAGTTGCCAGTGTAAAAGAATTTCAAATTGGACTGGACCGGTAACACAAAATTGTACCACTATCCGCTGCACGTGACTCAGCTGCGCCCAAGTGGAACATAATGAGAACCCATGAATGAGAGATTTTTTTTTTTTATTGCACTCAGAGACCTAGTGGCTGCGTTCATAGCCTAAACAAACATAATGTTATGTTAAACACACTGTCATATTGTTTATTAATGCAATACAAGTTGGAATTAGCGCCGTCGGCACAGTTGCTGATGAAAGTACTTTTGTAATTTGCCAAAATGTTTCACAATGATAAATGCAGGTTCAGCCGGTTTGCTTAAAATCAAACCGTTTTGAGCTCATACACGAGACCGCACCGGTGAAACAGGAAACTGACCCAACCTTACTTCTGCAAGTTCTCATCAGATGTTAAGTGGTGCGGAAACGGTCCAGATTTGGCTGTGATAATGTGTGTTTTTCTCTCTTTCTTTGGGGTCATTAGCTGGAGAGGATCAACCTATCAGCAGCTCAGACGCTCAGAGCAGCCTTCATAAAGGTAGGACAATTCATGGATCAGATGGCCTGAAACATAAAATGACAAAAGTATCACTCTATGACCCTCATAACTTCTTTTCATAACATATTTGGTTTAAAAAGGCTGCATCCCAGTTCCCCCTTTTTGTTTCTACCAAAAAAAAAAAAAAAATCAACTGCATTTACATTTTTTTGTGATGCTGCCAAAGGTTCAGTTCCTTACATGAACATGTATGCAGTTTGCTTGTAGCTTTGGTCGAAGCTGTAATGCTCCAGTTTTATAATGACATTACAACAAGGTCACTGCATATGTTGCCTGATGCAAATTAAAGTTCATGGAAATTAGAAGTACAACATACCACTGCAACAACCAAAGCAAACAAGAGATGCAGTCTTCATGTGTAATGTTGAAATCATCAGTGTTGCATCTGGGGATTTATTTTCATATGTTCTGTTATTTATTCTTTTACTTTTTATTTGTCATTTTTTATTTGAGGAGGGACATCGTCCATTAATCAGCATTCAAACAAAAGTAAAACCATGCATAATCTTATAAACTAGGTAGACATTTTTGTATTTGTTGAGGTTTTCCCAACTAAGAAGATTATACTTCTTTAGAATATGCCAACCATGGAAACTGAATGGCTTCTTGTCTAAAGTTTCAAGTGCTTGTTTGTATAGTGATTCCAGGGGAACTAAGGCTGTAGAGTGTAGACCAACTTATCAGGCAGTATGTGAATGTAATGTGGGAGAGAAACAAAGAATGGAAGTATATTTTAGCTTCCCCAGTTGATAGGAAGTTTCTGGTTAATCTGAAAGTTGCCAAACTGAACTTCGCTTTATTACAGACCCTTTATATGTGTACTCCTAAATATTTGTATTCTGAGACAACTTGCAGTCTCTCTCCTGAGATAAGAATGTCTTGCCCTACGTCGACGCTGTGGCCTTTTGGAGAAAAACATACATGCAATTGAAAACAAGACTGTTTAAGCCAGGATGTGACCTTCAACATGACATCTGTTAGCTTGATTTCAACCTCTTAGCAGTTTTACCATGAGTAAAAATAACTTGTGGTATTATAACATTTTATTCACTCAACTAAGTGCTGAAATTTTGAAACGCTGAGATGGCGCTAAACATAGTGTAGGTCCAATGAATTAAGGCTGCAACTAGCAATTATTTAATTACATTTAATTTTCTGATTATTTTCTCAATTCATTGTTTTAACGATGAAATGGCCCATTATAATTTTCCAGAGCCCAATGTGACGCCATTAAATGTTTGGTCCGCCCAACGCTCCAAAACCCAATGACATTCAGTTTACTAACACATATGAGGGACAAGAGCAACAAATCCTCACATTTGAGAAGCTGGGAACAGAAAATGTTTGGAATTTTTGCTTAAGAAATGATTAAACAGATGAATCGATCATTATAATAGTTGCCATCATTTTCCTGTCGATCGACTAATTGATTATTTGTATTTCAGTTCAACCAAGGGGGCAACAAGCATGGGCAATCAGATGATCATACAGGTTTAAAAAAATGGTATTTAAAAGAGATAAAAAGGGATCAATTCACATAAAATATATTGATTCGTTTTTCAGTCTTACCTTTGTTATTAGTAATGTAGGGAACACTGTGTTAAGTTCAATATAACATCAAAGGTGCTGATATTCAGACTTACAAGTAATATCTGCGTGGATTGTAGTCATCAAATTAGACTTTGTTAATGTCTTGATCCTCTTTTTTTTAATCTATACACTGCTGTAATTGCACTGGAATAATAAAAGCCCAGTGGCCATAGATTGCCTCTGTACTGCTGCTGATGAGCAGTAGTGTTCACCGTGAGCACAGATGAAATATTAATGAAGAAGAAGCAGCTTTGTCATTATACAAACCAAAGGGAGATGTGATCACCTTACAGCTGTTTTACTATGACATTTGTGGGTCTTTTGTTCACTTGTCTCACTGATTGGTGTCTCTACTGCCCCCGCTGCTTCCAGGCTGGTGTAATTCAAGGTTGAATTATTCAGGAGCGCTTCTCGTGCATTCATCTGAACTGCTCACAGCGGACATCTGACATTCAATAAAGTTCTGGCTTTGTTCTCCGCAGCTCTAAGCCTCTTCTTGCTTTTGTTTGAGAAGACAAACTGTGCTATACCTTATTTTCCTCTCATGTATGAATTGCTTACTTCTGCTCACCTGATTCAACTCTTCTTTTGTCAGGCGGAGAGGGAGAACCCTGGCCTGACTCAGGACATCATAATGAAGATCTTGGAGAAAAAAAACGTCCAAATCAACTTCACCGAATCCCTACTGCGCATGGCAGCTGATGATGTGGAAGGTGAGTATATGAGAGAAAGAAGTGCTGAGACAATGTGGTGGAAATTATGCAGCTATATGTTCATGCTATCTCCAGTTTATTCTTATACACCAGCATTCTGTTCAATTCACATTTCACCAGCGTGTTTGTGTATCTGTCCATTTATATAAATCTCTGGGAATGTGCTAAACACCTTTTTCCTGCAGAATTCATGATTGACCGGCCTGAGCAGGAGTTCCAGGACCTAAATGACAAGGCCAGAGCTCTGAAACACATCCTCAGCAAAATCCCTGATGAGATCAATGACAGAGTACGCTTTCTACAGACTATCAAGTGAGTGCAAGTACACACACACACACACACACACACACACACACACACACACACACACACACAGACAGACACAATGCTGTTTTAAAACACAAGTGTGCACTGGGTTTTGAAATAAATACAGCAATGTACACATCACCGATGAATGCATCATTTTCACATTACAATCAAAAGCTGATCTGTCCCATAGGGTGCAGTGCTCAGACTTTCAATAACTTGAACCTCTCCAATATTGCATTTCAGGGGCGTCAGTTCTGAGCTAAAATGCATTCTGCTAAGTAATCTAGTGGCTGGTTCTAAAATCCAAATTTTGCTCACTCAGTTAGTTAAAAACACTGAGAATATCTGTAGTCCAGCTATATGTCTGATGTTGTTCAAAATTTGCTGCACCTCCACTGGGCCATGTACCATAAAACGTTTTTATTGACCTAACCTTTATCATTGTACTGATAACTTTTTACCATATTTCATCTTTTTAATCTGATACCTGTGTTAGATGTGGTGGTATCAGGTCAAATGATCTCCTGATAAATGCGGATGTGTGTCCCCAACTTCCAGAAATGTAAAGTTGGCCGTGTGAACCAATCAGGGCAGAGTGGTTTGACTTTGGAATATATTGCATTAGAAATACAGCCATTATTGGTGAGGATAGTATACACAGTTCTGTCCTTCAATTCAGAGTTGCAGTACAAACATCACTTATGCTGACTGTTACACCTCTTGTTTGAATCCGTGTTGTGAAATCCTCACATGTTGCTCTTTTTTTTTCCCACAGAGACATAGCCAGCGCCATAAAAGAGCTCCTGGACACAGTCAACAATGTCATTAAGAAATATCAATACCAGAATCGCAGAGTGAGTAACAGAGACACACCTGTGTACGTTTCTCACCTTCACCTTGTTTTTTTTTTTTTTTTTAATGATGTTTCCGTGTTTATTCTCTGTTTGTGAAGGCCCTGGAGCACCAGAAAAAGGAGTTCGTGAAATACTCCAAAAGTTTCAGCGACACGCTCAAAACATACTTCAAAGACGGAAAGTGAGTGTACCCCCTCAGTTATTTTTAAAGGAACAGTTTGACATTTTGGGAGTCTGGTCGTCTTGGCTGGTTGCCTGGCAACCTCACAGTGACAAGAAGACTCTAGAAAGTCACTGCCAAGAAACAGTCCCATACACAACCCCCGGGCACAACCACAAATTGTCGTTTTTACACTTACCAGAGGTGAATCAACACTTCTATGACACAGTGTTAATAAAAGCTTCATAAAGGAAGGACACACTGTACGTTGTTGTGGCCAGGTAGCCATCAAACTGACAACTGTTGTTTGTATTGTGCGAAAGTCCTCTGGATATTGTGACATTGTTTATCTTTCTGTGTCCCCAGGGCGATAAATGTCTTCATCAGTGCAAACCGGCTCATCCACCAAACCAACCTCATACTGCAGACCTTCAAAACCGTGGCCTAGCCCTCAGAGACCCAGAGTCGTCTCCCCCATCCCGACCCACCCCCACCCGCGCCCCCTCCCGTCCTGTTGGGAGCAACTGCTAGAATGGTGGAAGCTTGAAGAGCGCCTGACCCATATATGTAAATTAGAAAGAGTTCATTTTAGGGTTGTGGGTCGATTCCATTGAAGTCGATATTCTAGATTCCAGTTCAAGAGACTGAAAAGTGCCATTTGTTTTTTCAATGAGGATTTTCCAGTCTTGAAATGGAACTGAATGGGCCCAAAGTCTTGGTTGATTGATTTTATTTGGACAGTTTTAATTTATAACCCTGGTCTTGTTGGGAGTAGGTGAGGCGAGGTGTTTATTAAAGACTAATTGCCATTTTTCTAATATATTCATGTTGATCATTTTACTTTTATCTTTTCAATGATGGCTACACATCTCAGACAGCATTCAGACAGGGTGTGTCTTAGTCGTCTATACTGGTTTTCTCTTCTCAGCTCCTATTTGTCTCATTTTGCCATGGTCTGTATGTGCAGGATCTAGCTGCGGGGAGAGGAAGCAGAGCTGGACATTTGAGAGGCAGACTCAGATTTCGTTCCTCTTTATAATCAGAAGACAGAAAGCCAAATGACTTCCAGCACAGTGTGCGCCTTACAAGTCCTGTAACATTCCTGTAACAAGTGGAGCCAGTCCCTGCTGTTAGGGGATGTAGAGAGAGAATTGAAAGTTCTGTATTTAACTGATATCTGGTTGCAAATGTTCAATAAATAGTTTCCAAATGATGATGCTTTTTTAAATGTGTCCGAGTCCACTATGTGTGGTGTTTATTTTTGATGATGGAATGGGGTATTTCAATGTGTGAGAGTATTTTAAACTTAGATTATTAGGCTCAGGATTTTTCCTTTTATTTCTATGTTAGCTGAAAATGACAACGGAACAACAAAAGGAAATGTCACCAGAGTTTATAGGTTCGAACCAATGTTTAATTAAAAGTACTCCACCGATTTAGCATTGCACATCTATAACATTGTTGGACTCATGATGAACAGTTTTTAAAAAAGTTACATATTTAGTGCAGCAGGAATCATCTTTTTTAATTCATGGGTTCTTCTTTGCATACATTACCCACAATCCAACATGTTCCTCAACCAGCAATTTTTTTTTCTAACTGCAAATCAACAAATGTTTTTTCTTTTTTTTTTCAATTTATCAGCAACAAGAACACATTTTCTTTACCTGGGGAGTTTATCTGCTTCTTTCTTAATGGGATATCTACAACAATATACAACAGTAATTTGATCGTTGTCCTCCATTAGGATCAATAGCTGATGAATTAAGTGTTATTCACCTAAAGAATAACCTTATACTAACCAGATACTTCTTAACTGTACCAGGTCATTACCTTGATACTGCTCTTGTCGGGCTGAAATACGTTTGTTTGGCTCCACAGGGCATTAGGACAATAATGTTTCCAGCGTTGCCTAGAAACAACGTAGCAGCAAACCATGAAATTGCCAAGGGATAGAAATAATACCTCTGTCAAAGCAGAGGCGTTGTCCCTTTTTCCTGCTGCTTGGTAGCTGTACTCCATTTGCACTGTAAAAAGTCCAGACGTTTTGTTGTGAAAAATTATTAGTTTCAGTAGCGATACCTCAATGTAAAAATACACTGTTAATAGTAAAAGTCCTTAATTGAAAATGTTACATTAGCAAAAGTGTATAAGTAGTATTAACAAAATGGACTTATTAGATCAGTAATGTAAGTAGCAATTTACACACACACGTAGCAGTCAAATAATAAGAAAAGGGAGGCTGAATAGTTCACAGACAAATCACCTCTTGTATTTGCATAATGTACCAAACAGACAAGTTTTCAGTAAAGGCCTTCATTCTGAACAAGGAAATTACTTACTTACTGGAAACATTTTTTTTCTTATTGAGCCAGCAATATATAAACTATTACAAACTGTTAGCCATTATATTTCAAAGTACTGAAAGCAAAAAGCAAACAAACGTAGATACAAAAATATGCCCTGAGACTATTATAAGTTATTGATTCTTCCTCAGTTTAGGTGCAAACAGAAAGTCCAGAGTCCGGCAGGTGCTCACAGGAACAATGAGCTGTTAATATCTTTAATTAGTTTGTGTAAATCTTCCCAGCAGAAAGCCCGATAAGAAATCACAATGTATTCATGATTGTCCTTGTCCTCTGTTGCCTCAACCTTCAACCACAGCTACTACTCAGTCGTATTACTTTAACAGGAAGCCTTTGAAAACAATGTTTCTCTATTTGTGTGTTTGATTGCACAAGAGATTACATAGTTCTATGGATGACAATGTCGGTCTGTTGATCCACCATTTTGGTCCAGTCAGAAATAATTGCAACGGGCTACCACCAGTTAGTCACACTAATACCACACAGTACATTTACAGTTCTTCAAAGGTTTAGCATTCTTCAAATATTAACAACTGAGCAGCGTTCAGTTCAGTGTAGTTCTTCATCATCAGCATTGAGGCAGCCGTTGGTGAGGACAGCGAGCATGGTGTACCTTAAGTGCAAAAAAAGAGATTTCTAAAAAAACAAATTACAACAGAAAACAATGGCAACGACACTTGTTCCCCTGTCCAGATTTAACCAGGATGTTCGTCCCTGCCTTCCCTCCGTCCTGTGTGTGTCCATCCCATCCATCAGCTCAGCAGCCCAGCCTTCTTCAGTTCGCTGTCCACATTGGGAATCAGTTTTTCTTGGAAGTCCCACAGTCGTTTGTCCTCATGGAGCTGCTCCAGCGTTAATGCCCCCCGCAGAGGCACACGGACATGAATGATCCGACAAACGTCTGGTGGAACCTTGTACGTTTGTCCAAAGTTCTTGAGCACTTCATGCACTGAAGTCTGCTCCACCATCCTGTGATGCACGGAGACATAAATGATTTAAGTGCAATTCTTTTTCTCTACCTTTATTTGCCATGACAGTGGTGACAAATAAGGGGCTTGCCTGAAGTTGTGATTAGTCAATCCAGTGTAATGTAATTGAATTTCAACAATGTTTTACTATGACATTAATAGTTCTTCACATTAAATAACTAATATAGTGTTTTACCAAAAAAAAAAAAAAAAATTTCAGTCTGACAAATTCAGCCTACCTTGGTTGAATTATCATCTTGTGCGGGTGGTATTGTTGTCTATCGGGGTCCTCCCTGTAGATGTGCTCCAGAATATTAACTCCTGGCACCTCGTTCCACTGAGGCAAGTGAAACCTCCCACTTGGCTCAAAATGTTTCTTAGGGAAGATGTGGTTCTCAATGAGGAACACCCCTGTCTAAAGAATGTGATACAGCATGGAAGATGGAAAGACAATATAAATATTAATAAATATCAAATATGATCCTAAAGTTTGGATATTGATGTAATATTCATTTATATTTTACATTTGGATGCTGCTGTTGGAGCAAGTCCATCAGAGACATCAGGTTGTTGTGTTGGTATGGCATTATAATCTCATCTATGTCGTTCAACAGGATGTAGCGGGACCGGTCCATGGATCTGTAGATACACTCATTAAGCGTGGTGAGCTGGCCAAAGTAGTGCAAGTCTGCCCCGCTTTTTGTGAATTGCCAGCCACGAGATGGATTCAGATGCTGGTCGATGGGCCAAGGAACAATCTCCACAAAGCCTTCCTGGCTGTAGCTCTGCAACAGGCGGTCGAGGTCTGGGCCGCAGCTGGTTTTATAGATCACCACCCTGTCCACACCCAGCAACCTGGAGCAAGGTGAGGCATTAGGTTGAGTGATTGGTTCACCGAATACAAAACATTTACCATATTTTCTCATTTAGCTCTGGTATCTAGCCATCTCGACAGTTTTGGTGTCATATGCCGAGAATTTGAGATATTCATGTCTGAGATGTTAAATAAGAGACACATTAACAATGTTTTGTTTGTGGTTTTTCGTGTGTCTAAACCTGCAATAACTTAAAACCAAAACACTGGCATCACCCTTTAAGTTGATATTGAAAGCTTGTTGCTTATTTTAACATCTAGAAAATGCGCATCCAACATAATCATTGATTTTGAGTTGTGTTTCTGGCCACCTGGAAAATGTAAATCCAATGTTAACTCTCCTTTTAGCTCAGTTTTAGGTCTACACTGACTTCCAAGGAAAATATCTGGCTCTTTAGCAACCAATTGCTTCACTATGTTCACCCACTAACTTAGGTTGGCCGTTTGGTACCAGGCAGGTAGAATACAGTAGGTTTTAAGAGCTTTTTTCGCTGAAAACAGCTGCCTGCTACATCTGGAAATGACATTAAAAGAGCCAAAACAGTAAAGTTTCACTAAAAAGCAATAATGTCAACCTCATGGCGGTGCTAAAGGAAAAGTCAAAGATCACCGAAATCAGAAGGATCCATCCCCTTAGGATTATGAATGTCTGTACAAATTTAACAGCAACCCATCCAATACAATAATTATTGAGAAATTTCAGTCTGCTCCAAAGTGATGGATTGACCAACTAACCGACAGACTGACATTGCCATCCATACAGCTACTACACTACCATGGTTAAAATACAACAGCAACAACAACAACAACAACAACAACAACATCCGTTTCAACAGTGTCCCCGTTACTCTGGATAATCCACAGAACTCACTGTCAACCATTTTCATTGGAACTATTATTATTATTACAATAATGGGTTAATCCAACAAAAAATATTCATAATTAGTTCTGTGGATTATCTAAAAGTGGGGACACTGTTTCTGAAAAGACATATAGCTGTTGAAGGTTTTGAAGATTTTTAGTCCTATAAGAACCACAAACAACATTTGGTTTTAATGACTTAGGTTTTAAGACTTTAGTTTTTGTGTGTTCAAATTGTGTGGGTGAATTGGGGGTTAGTAAAAAAATCTTAAACCACAAACAACAAAACATCCTATCACTCATTGCTCAGCAGTGGGTTGCAATAGGGCTCCCACTCTTTAAATATTCAAACTGTAAGGACATGTTTGACTTCAATATTTACAGTCTGTAAGCGCAACAGACTGTTTGCAGTAGGTTGCCTTGTGGTCCAACAGAGGGTGCTTTTAAAATTCACCATCGACTTGACCTATTGCCTTATTGACCTATCAGTCAACTAAACAAATTGAAAGGAGGACACTTGCCATGCTGATCGGATAATAACGACACCTGAGCACCTGAGAGACAGTGTGTGGAAGTACTTTGGGTTCTACAGCGCAAATGGAAAAATTACCAACAAAGATGAGGCTGTTTGTGAAAAGCACTTGCCTTAATCTCCAATGACAGCAAATCTGAGGACACACCTGCTAGCTTGCCACCCAAGTGAAGAAATGAGTGGAGATACATCAACTGTACAGCCTAGTCTGACTGCCTACTCAAGACACAGAGCAGTTGTATGACAATACATATATATATATATGACTATAATAATATAAGACTATACTGAATTGCAAGGAACTCTCTCTGACCACCAATGGATGAACATTGTACCACACATGCTTATGTGAGTCACAGCTCACTGTATCTCAGATTCACGCATTACACTATATATGTTGCGTTTGAAATTCATTCAACGTCACATACGTGCTAGTCTGAATTTGGTCGAACTTGACTTTTCCAAAATATGACAGTCTTACTCAGCAGCAACAGTAACACCTATAATGTGATGCAATCCAGTGGCGCTGCAACAGTACCTTTGCAAAGGTTACAATGTTTAATTTTTGTAGACAGTGTCAGACAGAAGGTGACTCAGCTCATTTGACATTGTGGTTTGTGGTGTTGTTGCTGTGCTGACCTGTACATCTCCAGGGTTTGCGCAAACTGAAGCACATTGTTGTAGTCTCCAAACAGGTTGGAGATGCAGACTGTGAAGTTCAACTGCAACTTTTTCTCTTCGTTTCCATTGGTCTTCTGGTTTCTTATAGGAAGCCAAGTCTGGTTAAAAACCCTCCCTCTGTCTGGCTTGGTCAGGAGATGAACATGTGTAGCCTGACAGTTTTGAGGAATCTGACACATGACATCCGTAGTGACAAAAGGAAAACCAAAGTTGTCTGAGTGCTCTTTAATGTTTGCTTTAGTTGTTTTTGAAAACTGGCCTGCACAGCAGAAAAGACAGTGAAGGGGTTGGATGGAGTCTCTCCTAAATATACCAATAATGCGTATATCAAAGCCATCCACTCGCTGGTCCATGTAGGCTGACACCATTAAGTGCCTGGTATTGGGGACGGGGGTGATGGTCTGCTCAGACACCCTGAAGGGGCAAGTGTCTGGTGCCCGATGCAGCTTTGGGTTGGACCTGTTTGTCCGGGGGATTCTCACAGTGACGGCGAGGATGATGATGAAGGTAACAACGAGAAGGATGAAGAACTTTCCTTTGAATTCCTTTGCCTTGTCCATCCAGCCGAAGATGAGATAGGTTTCCAACCTAAGGCAGAATTAGTTAGAAGGATTACACATTTGAAGAATTGAGGAATGAGTTTTATGTACTTACATGATTTTCAGGGGTGGAGTTTGTGATTCAGGGGGCCCGGGCAAACGCCATCTGGCTTTACTTTTCACCCTGCCTCTCACTGGCAATGTTGGTATTGGCAGTGGTAGAAGTACTCAAAACCTTTTTTCTGAAGTAAAACTATTAACTTTTAATAGTAAAACTATTAATACCGCACAGTAGAAGTAAAAGTACATTCCAATTTTTACTTAAAGAGTGACTCCATTGAGATCATAAAATATCTGTGCGAGCTTTTGCACCCAAATAACGCGTATACTCTAGCATTACTAGGGGACCCAACTACGTGATGGCAGGGTTTCGCCTCTCAGGCATACATGCAGGCTGGAATACCTTCTTGGAGGAGGTTGTTGGAGAAGACACTACTAAGAGCTGAAAGAAGTCCCAGAACTTAGAAAGAAAATAATATACTCTGTTTTTGTTTTACAAACGATTCAGCTAAAAAGGCGCTAAAACTGAAAACCAGTCCAAGATAATGAAGTAAAGGAAAGCTCTGTTTGTAGTAAGGATGAAAACAGAGCAATATTTATCAAGTTTAAAGTTTAATTCTTCATGATGGAAATCATAGTTTGAATTTATTTTCAAACAATTTTTATATAAAACATTTACAAATTTCATGTATGTAAATGCAGATTTGGTGTAGTTTTTTTTTTTCTTGTTGTTGAAAAACAACTGACTCAATTTTGTCCCTCAAGTTCTCAAAACAAATCTTTGCCCTTGGGTATGCCTAACTCAACACTGTGAATATAAATCAATTATCAAACTAATTATCCAAAACCAAGTCCCAGTGTTGGAAATTTTCAGATATTTAGAAAAAGAATGCCTTCCTAAGAACGCCCCCACTAATATTAAGTCCCTATGCCCTTATGGTTAATGTTTTTTGGCAAACATTAACCATAAGGAAAGAAGATTTGCCTAACATGGTTCAGCAACTATTTCCCTAAAACATGGCCAAACAGAGCCGCCCTTGCTCTACCTGTGGGGCTTATCAGCAGGTGCTGTGCAGAAGCCCAGCGACGTGCAGCAATGCAGAAATCAAAGGCCTAATGATGACGCAGATCATCTTTCACACTCATCACGCATCCTCACCTAACCCGTCACACAAATCAAACGTCCTCTGCCAAACCATTTATTACCTGCAAGTGTCCAAAAGCTAGACAGTCGGAGCATATATTTAAAGCCATTTCACAACTACTTGCGTACTGACTTGCATTTCCTTTGAAAAAAAATAAATAAATACACTATCTTTACATTACAACTGCAAAGGGACTTTGTTCTACTCTAAGCCAATCAGCACTATCTGTCTGTTTTCACACAAACTGCCCAAGATAACGCATAGATTACAACAGACTGTGGCTGACATGGTCACCTGCTGTGCTGCATACAGTTCTTGGAATTGGAGTGACCTGTTCTTATCAGTACCAGTGATGGAGGGCTTGGTAGTGTGTACTGCAATAACAGGGTACAGAGGGATCCAGATGTAACAGTAGGCCACTATTAATTTCCTACAAGAGAATTTAAAGATTCGCTAACACGTAGCCAATATAAACTCTTCACTCTTCAGTAAGACACGGACGCCACAGTGATATTGCAGCTGACAAATTCAACTTGTTGACACAGGAGAGCAGAACTGCCCTCCACATGTTATAATAAGATATTCTAACGATGTTTTTACACTACAAATGCTATAAAAGTATTCAAGAAATTTCAGTGGAATACAATATAAATACAATAAATACAATGTAGATACAGTCACTGTAATGCAAGCCCCTGTCTGACCTCACTCTGAACAAGTAAACGAAAGATTTTCTCCATCCGCAGCAACAGTTAAACTTGATAAACAGGACAGGCTGCTATGTTTCTGATTTACGCACGATTTTCAATATGCAACACACCCGCCTGTATTAAACACAGACTGTCCTGCGTAAATAATGTAATTCGGCTCTGGAAAATGTTTGAGAAAAAAAAAAAAAAAAAAAGAGTTTTAAAAGAGTATTTAAAGTGTCATGGTCGCCCCCCCCACCGGTCCCCTTCTGCTTCACCGTAGACCACCGGTGGCACCGACGGCGTGAACTCGTGATAAATGAATGGCCGTCGGTCGGATTCAAAGACCGTGTTAAAAACACACGGGAACTCACTGGAAGCCGAGGTGAAGTCACAGCTGAGCCCGGGGGGCAGGACGGCGGGCACCTGGCTGATGTCTGAGTCCCTGTCTCTCTGCGGGTCCTGCGGGTGTCTCCTGTCTCCCCCTGTGTCTCCCCCCTCCGTCTGTCCCTCCTCTCACCTGAGTCTACCTGTGTTATCACACCTGGGCGTGACCCTCCAGCAGCTTTCTGTAGGAAACACTTCGTGCGACTAAATACTGAACAAAAGCACATGAAACAGAATCACTGCGAGTCAGGAGGGTTGTCGCAGGCGCTCTGTCGCTTTTATTCCCCCCTCAGGTTTTAAGAGTCACTATTTACTCAAGGAAACACACAATTGCGTTGCCTGTCTCCCTGACAACATGTGTAGACTACACAGAGCGTGTGGGTTTACCTGGTGTGTGTGAACGTCTCCTGCACCTGGTCCCGACAGGGGCAGACACTAGTGAACGCAGCCCACCTCTAATCATGGGACTTTGTCGGGGTGAAAGACAGATCTGGCACGCAAGAAAAATCGACTACAAGAATGCAGGATTAAAAAAAAAAAAAACACACACACATGATCTCAACAGAGAAAAGGGAATGAATCCCTGTGCCGTTTTTTTCCTACTTTGACACAAGTTAATACCTTCTAAGATCAATTTTTTTACATTGATAGGGCACTTAAATACAATAAAACATTTTTTTTAAATAACAGTCACTAGTATAATCCTCTGAAGACTAAATCACTGAAGCCTCAGCCAAGTAGAGAAAGATGCTACAGGTGTGGTAAGGACGTGGAAAACATCAAAATGTAAGAAACAACGCACAGAAAGGCACAAAAGGGTGTAAACCAATACGTATAGATGAATAAGCAACAGATCATTTCTTGTATTGTCTCACCACAGCTTGACGACTACATCCGAGTTATATGTTAGGTGCTGCATCCTTGATGTTTCCAACCCTGCGGAAGCTTCGCAGAACTAATCCTTTTCCTGACCTCAAGGCGCTCGGCTACACATTATCAAGGCGGGTGACGTTGGAAATGTAAATGATACTGTACAATACTTTGCCCTCGGAGCACACATTCAAAATCCTCCACTCCCTCTGCGCCACCTTCAACACACACACAAAAAAACCCTGAATACTGTTTAAAGAAAGATTGTGTTTCATTTCCTCCCAAATGAAGTGGGGAAAGAAAAGTTGTCCTGCTTGATTTTGGAGATACTTCCTAATCTTGTGTTGCTCCTTACATATAGTGTTTGTTGTTCTATTATTGTGTTTATAATGACCACTTTCTTTTCAATAAGATTTAAAGTACAATATATAAAGTTTATGTCGAGGATGATGATTAGTATTGGTAGTTGTAGTCATATTTTAATAATAGTTGTCATTAGAAGTACTAATCTTAATGGGAGTTAAACTTTTCCGTAAGGGTAAAACTTGTTTTGTGCCAGCAGATGTCACTACAGAGCAAACATTAACCATCACTCTCTTTTGTTGCTCTGCATTTGTTGTACCCTCATCATGACAGATGGCACTTTATCACAGCCATATTTGATTAACACAAAAATAGGACATCTCAGTGGGTATGGCATCTTTTGCCTTTGACTTTATGGCAATCTGTGAGCCTGTTGAAAGCTTGTGAGCCTGGTGAAAGTCATCTCTTACCCACAAAAAAAGAAAAAAAGGCTTCCCAACTGGGTCAGTACAAAACTGAAAATGATTGGGGAGCCCTCGAATGCAGAAAAGTGAGATAATTTAACGTGCTAAACGTGAGTAGATTACAGACAATGGCACAGAGAACACAAAAAATATAGCTTCTCTGGATTGCAATGCATTTTAAGCTTTTCCATACAATATGTTTATGCTGATGTGTCAAATTGGGTAAAAGCAGTGAAAACAAGTGACATTTAAACCCTGAAAAAAATGTAGAATATCAAAAAACATTCATTATTCCTATTTAGAGAAAGAAATGGGAATAAGCCTTGGTTTTGAGTAGTGTGATTACACTTTTGACAACTTTCCAAATCTTTTTCCAAACAGTGGCTACAAGCAGAATTTAAGTGGCTGGAATTTGAGTTATGTTTCTTTACTCACAGATTTCTGTGGAAACAAACGAACAAAATCTCTAAACTATGCTTTCTATGATTGTAGATTGTATTAGTCTTATTTCAATATATGCATTTTGTGTAGGCCTATACAGTGGTGACAACCTATCTTGAGAACCATAGATAGTCAAATGTGTAGGCCTACATTGACACAGTTTGATAATTTGCATTATAAGTGTGGTCCGATATATGATTTCATACCCTGTCCTCAGGTAGCCTAAGAATTTCATGCCGCAACACTTAAAGTCGCCAATCCTCCCCATTAGTACGCTACCGGTGTTGTTTCAGTGCATTTACCAAAAGTCAGAGTATGGATGCATTCCAAGGCTGGTTTTCTTGACCACAGTCATTTAAAATCAGTACTATCTGGATTTTTCTTCAGTATGAAGAACAGGGAAAGGGCATGAGAGCAGTGAGCAGACACACTCTGTAACACAGAGTGCCGGGGGCCAAAACAAGGGACAAAGGACCAGATCCTTACAATTAATAATAAATTGTACAGTGCACAGAAAGCTTGTAAGCTTTGGATCAAGTTTTTGTTTATTTTTTTATTTCCATTAATTTCAGTAGACTCTTAATTCATTTACATTAAGACGTTATGATTTCAGTTCAAAGTTTTTTCCCAGTGAAGAAGGTAGACTGGAATTAATAAAGGATTATCATAAAATTATTAGACTCATAGGGTTTCCCCATCCACATTTGTATTGTTATACACAGTTTCTGTTTTTAGTCCCACGAGCACCGATTTGATCTGCATGTCAACAAACGTCAAAAATTGACTTTTTTTTTTTTGGACATATTTCTACAACTCTAGGTTATTTTTCCACTTGTAGTTGGGATTTGCTTCAGTGTGAAATCAATGCAAAGGCTCGTTGGGTATTACTGGTCTTGGCAGAAGTAGTGAATTGTATAACTTCCTGAAATCTGAAGCATGTTCTCCTTCTGGTGTAGAGCTGTGCACTGACTTAAAAAAACAGGCCTACAAATACCATAGTGGCCTAGTCTGATAAGCGAGTGTAGATAAACTAAGTATTGATAAGCCTATTTATTTTGTAAAGATGCCTGAATGTGCATTTAAATGATCTACCTACATTAACATTGTTTAATCTATAACAAGGCATCAAATTCTGAAAAAAACGACGTTTTGTATGTGAAATCTTATTTTTTGCAAATTAAATAACCATAGCTGTCCAATCAATGTAATGGAGTAGAAGAACTATAAAGTAAAATACAATTTTAATACTCAGGTACCTCAAACTTGTACTTAAGTCCAAAAAACTTTACCCATACTGTGCAAATAGCAACAACATCATTGCAAAATAAGCTATAATCAAGTACAGTTCAAGCACACTGCATGTCATACATAATAACCTACCCTCAAGCTCATTAGAAGCTCATGTGGGTAAGACAGCTCTTGTGGTAAAATTATAGTAATTTTCCACCAGGTTAGGTTATGGTTTCAGTATAATTATTGCATATGAACCTTGCTGTCTGCCTGGCAAGCCGAGAAGTGTTATCCATAGTGACTAACTAACTAACTCCCATGGATTTTGGGTACCACAAGAGATCCAATCATAGTAACTTCTCATAAGGGACACATAAATACAAATACTAAAATCCTGAAAAGGATGAAAGTATGGGAGGACACACCATACTGACGAGGTGGAGCAGTGGGAATGTCCTACTGTAATATGGACACATGCAAAAAATGATGCATTAGGGTTTCAAAGGACCCTAAAAGCCATTTTCAAGACCTTCAAATGATACAAACACCACTTTTCTGTGCAAAACTATTTGCAACTTCTGGTAAATGTGTCTCCTCATTTTCCTTCTTTTAACTACAGTTCCAGATTAAACTGTGAATCTACATGTTAGACAACACCTATTTCATGTTCCCCCTGTTTCTACCTGGCATACCCCTCACTACACACCTGGGAGAACATGCATACTTAACAACCAAAGATTACTCAGGCCCGACACATTAGTTAATAGTATTGCAGAAACATCAATCTTTTCAATTATATCAATTAATGCAGATGGCTATACTAAATAGCAGCCAGACAGAAATCCCTGGGGTCCTTGACACTGGTAGTGTTGGAGTGGCGAGGCAGCATTGGCTGCAGTAACAGCAGAGAGACAAGACAGGTTAAGGTGGTTGGTCAAGATGGTTATAATCTTATCATATCATATCATATTTTTCTTATTGAACGGATTATCAAAGGTTTACACCACCCCTCTCAACCCGACTGAATTGGGCAGGATCGAGCCAACTCTGTGTTCAGAGGAAGGATTACAGTCCAAAAATATTATAGCTAAAAATGATTTGATTGCAAGTAAATGTATATTTAAAGGGGCATTCACATTCATCGTTAACAACATTCATCTGTTGTAGCTAATAATGGAACATTTTAACTCAGACATCATTTCTTGTCTAATGTAGTTCAGAGTGACATATTGGGGTATTTTCTGTTGTGCATCTGAGATATAAAACATTAGGGTCTAGATATTTGTTAAGGTTTAGGCCACTAATATATGTGCAGATCTATGGTATTTTACCAGTATGTTCACGCTACAGGTGAAATAAATGTATTAGCCAAGCTCAGCCAGGCTTACCTCAATTTGCATGTGGACAAACAGCAGATCAGGGTCCAGCACCAACTGGAGGTGTGTCTGTGTGCACAGGTGGTCCGAGATGACTATAATTTGACATGAAGATCTTAAAATGTAAAACATCCAACCACAATGAGGTATCAACACTGTGTCTGACAGCAGATGAAGACAGTGATGGAAGAAGTACTTAGTTATTTTACTTAAGTGAAAGTAACAATACGCCTGCAACAATTTAAGAATACTCCATTACAAGTAAAAGTGCATTCAAAATCATACAAGTAAAAATACAGAATTAGGCTATTTGTACTTAAAGCATGAAAAGAAAAAATGTACATAAAATTTTTAGTCTGGTCCAATGGTACCCAACCTAGGGGTCAGGCTCCCTCCAACGTGTCACAAGATAAATCTGAGTGGTCTTGATGTGATTAATGAGGTAGGAGAGAAGCAATAACAAAGTTCTTCTACACAC
This sequence comes from Lateolabrax maculatus, assembly GCA_031216445.1. Lineage (NCBI taxonomy): Eukaryota > Metazoa > Chordata > Actinopteri > Acropomatiformes > Lateolabracidae > Lateolabrax > Lateolabrax maculatus. The sequence continues at coordinate 17,640,665 of CM062205.1, read as the reverse complement.
ATTTGAGTTTCATTTCATTTTTGGGCCTTTTCTCTAATCTTTAATATTTCTGGGAATTAATGGAATGGATAAATTGACCTGTTTGAGCCTCAAACTATTATTTAAATTAAATCCATGTGAGATGTTTAGAGGTAAAATGTCTCTTTGGCCACAAGCATTTTTGTAAGGGTTCACAAGCCGAAAAGGTTTGGAATAGTTGGTTTGATCTTTCACATCATATGTTTTAATGTAAAATCCTAATCTGAAAGGTAACTACGAACTACAGCTATCACACAAATGTAGGGGAGTTTCCTTTGACATGTAGTGGAGTAGAAGTACTGTATAAAGCAGTATCAAATGCAAATAGTCAAGTAAATATTCTATATTATATATAGAATAATAGCCTATTCAGATCTTAAGTAAATGTACCACTACTATTATGTAAAAACACTCAAACACTACAAATAACAATTCTACATTCAAAATCCTACTTCAGTAAGTATTATCAGCAAAATATATACAATCAAAGTAAAATTACTCGTTCTGCAGTAAAATGGTCCCTGTGACTAATATATTATTATATTATTAGATTGTTAACACTGATGCATCAATGTGTAATTCACATAATACTGTTGTAACTGGTTGAGGCGGAGCATACGGTATCTCAAATCTTAAACCTTTTTAAGAGAAAATGTTGTTTTCCACCGACAGATGTCACCAAAGAGCAAACATTAACCATGATTCTCTGTTGCTGTGTCAGTCTGGCCCTGGTTGCAATGTATTTGTTGTGCTCTCATCATGACAGATGGTAGTTAAAAACAGCCATCTTTGATATGAAAGATAAAAATATATATCATCCCATAAAAGTAAAATCAGACAGTGATATACTGTATATATATATCTCGTGGGCTGCTACTGAACGTACCGTATACTGTAAATATATACTGTATAGGGAAAACAGGGAATCCTTACTATGTAAAGTGTTGAATGAATCTTTACTTCATTCTTTTAAGTTACTGATCATTTCAAAATATTCTAACATGGCTGTAAGAACACACCTATGGCTAGGTTAATCTATTAGGGAGCACCAGGGCAAAGATTTTCTGTTGTGCCCCTTTTGAGTATGTGCCCAGACACCTCCAAGTACTCATCCAGTACAGAGCACACAGCAGACTACAAATGGCAGCATCACTATTTGCTCAGAGATTAACCAGTGCTCCTATGTTGGAATACTGCCTTGCGCCAGGTTTTCTGTCTGTTAGGTAGTGGTAATTTCACTAAACAGAACTTGATTTATGAATGTGTCTACTGTGAGCACAATATGAATTAAAAATATTAACTAGATTTTGAATCAAGGACCCTCTACAAGACAGGACCACATCATTAGGTTTTAATACAGCCTTGAGTTGATATTTTACTTTAATTTGCAATTCATCAAATGATCAAAAAAAAAAAAAAAGCCATGCTAGCGGCTGTGTGAGTCTATACTTTGGCACAACAATGCTTTCGTTATTTTTTTCCACAAACATCCGTGAGCCAATCACATTGCTGCTGTCAAACTTTTAATCTGTTTTCTCCTCTCTGCTGCTGTCATTTCAGAACCAAATTGTTGCAACCCCTCCTCCACCCCATTCACCTCCAGTTTCATGACTTCCAGCGCCCAGGTTGAGTCATCAGACCCCGCTCGTCTCCACATCCATCCAGATCCTCAACACCTGTCACCCTATCACTACCACCACCAGTATCTAGACTCCATCAGGGGGCTATCCTATACTACACATGGTTTCTCTGCCCCATTTATATATGATGATGTCACGATGGGGTCTAATCCCCAAAGACTTTCACATTTCTGACATCTATTGTACAGTCTCTCCTGATTGAATTATATACCTGAACTAATGAGCTTTTTGGGCCATAAAGGTGTAGAATCCCTGTTAGGAGCAGAAGAAAATCTCAGGAGCAGGCTTATTTCACAGGTATCATTACACTTCTAAAGGATTCAGCACTTTTGGAAACACAAATCTAAACAGCTCCGACACACAGGCCCCTGCTCATCCACTAAACCAACCTCATACTGCAGATCTTCAAAAGCCTGGGCCTAGCCTGCAGAGACCACAAAGTCTCCTATCCTCCCAACTGTGGAAGCGCTTGACCTATATATGTAAATTAGAAAGAGTTAATTTCAAGATTCTCGATTCCAGTTCAAGTACCATTTGATTCTTCAATGAGGACTTTTTGGTCTTAATCCAGAACCAAACTGGTGCTAAATATGGCTAATTGATTTTTGGTAAACAGTTTTAATTTGGGAGTCACTGAAATGAAATGTTTATTAAAGACAAACGGGAATTTTGCTATTATGTTTATCATTTTCTTTTTAGCTTGTCAATCATGGCTCCACATCCTAGACTGCATTCAATAAGGCTGTGTCTCAGTTATCTGGCTTTCTCATCTCAATGAAGTTTTGTCTTCCTTCACCATGATCTGTCTGCACATAATTGACAAGAGCACCAGAAAAAAAAAAGAGCTTTTGTCTGTCGTTAAAGGTAAACTAACCATGAGGAGAGAAAGCAGTGTTTGACATTTGATAAGCAGACCCAAATTTTGTATCTCTTTATTATCAGAAGACCGAAAGCCAAATTACTTCCAGCATAGTGTGTCTTACCATAGTCCTGTACCATTCCCTCCTCCCAGAGTGTAATGAAGTGGAGCCAGGCCCTGCTGTTAGGGGATGTATTGAAAGTTATGTATTTAAATAATGTATGGTCGCAAATGTTCAATAAATAGTTTGTAAATAATGTGTCCCGGTCCTATGTGTGGGGACTGTTTTTATGTGAGGAAGTAAGAGTAAGAAGTAAGGGAAAGCATTCTAGGTTTCAGTCAGAATGGGTGGCTGGGGTTTTATTTCCAATTTATATGTTAACTGGGGAAATACATCCTTCTTCACAATGAGCCCTGTGAGTAGAATGGCTTACCAGTTTTCAAATTTGTACAAATATATTTAACACTTGTGCCAGAACTGTATTTTAAACTCTCAATAGCAGATTTTCTGGCCACTTGGGGGCAGCAGAGACCAGCTGTGAGCGTAGCGTTGTCATATTATCGCCCTAAAATGTTGATATGCCAAACTTGTTGGCAAACATTTCTTTATGTATACAACCAGCAGACACATAGTAACATTAGCATTTCTGTAGGATTGTGTTTTAAGTCACCGGACTAATACACACAAGTCTGTTTTGGTCTCCACCAACTCCTGAGGGAAATAGCCAGCTCTTTAACTGCTAAATGCTCCCAGCTGGTTCGGCTTGTCCCTAACTTTGTATGTCTGTTGTTTGGTTCTGGGCAGGTGGTGTGCAGTGTGTTTGAGCCGTGTGCGAGTGAACCAAAACAGTAAAGTTATGGACTGGTAAAACAAAATTGAGCTGAAAGATGCTAAAAAGGTTCAGAGAGCTGACGGGAACCGCAGAGTTGAGTGACAATTCTTTGTGGGTTCCTTACTATGAACGACCACTTTCACATTGTCTTTTAAACCATTGTTAGAGTAACAATATTGATTTTAGAGCTGCTTTAAGCCGCAGGATACCAAAGTAAATGTGAGCCCATCCTGTGCATTGAACAAGAGGCAGGGTGCAAACCTTTGTCAATATCTGATGTAGGTACACAAAGTTCAATTCTGGAGTTTGAATAGAAAAAGTTTTTGTCTCTTTGAGTGACTTTTAATATCAAGTCAATCTAAAACTGACTTCAAACCAACAGAGGAGTCACAGGGATTTACCAGAGGACACATGCAAAAATGATGTGTTACGGTTTTAAAGGAATTGAAAAGCCATTCAGTCTTATTAATGTATTTATTAGTAGTATTAAAAGTAAATTGCAGTATAAAAGCAGTTTTGCAAATGTATTAAGTGCAGCAGATTATGCAGCCCCTTGGGGCAACTAAACACCACTTTGCCCTGTACACAGACAGTTTACAAAGTCTCAACCTGCGGTAAGAAATCAGTTCAGACGGCAAAATTTAGCACACATAGGATGATGAATAATCCTAATGATCATCTATGAAAACTATTTGTTGTTATGTTTTAAGTAACTGTAATTTCTGAGAAATGTTTTTAATCTACATATCATACTACCTTACACATTTTTTTACCAATGGTGACAATGAAGGTGTTCATAGTAGTAGGTTAAGGTGCATATTGTACAATGTACTCCTGGGAAGATGAGATTCATCCAGCTATTACATGTCCCCCTCTATGTCCACTTAAAAAGAACTGAGAGAACACTCACATTACCCTAATTATTTTCATTTTTCACATAGAAGTATTTCATTCCTCCTGAGCTGCTTTAAACAAGACTTACTCAGGCCGCACTCATGAGTTCATTTTAATACAGGAATACCAACAACTTTACATTACGCACATCATTTTCTAAATATACACTGTAGTGTAAGAAACTGTAAAGTCATTAAAGGTCCTTCATGGCTTCCATTTTTGCTGGTAACAGTAAACTCCACAGAAACAACAACACACACTCCTTTATAGGTACACCATATAGAGAGAGTTCAATCAGGAAAGATGCCACAAGTGATTAAAGACTTTGGCGCTGGCCTCGTCAATTATATCAGTTTATAGGGATAGAGACCTATAAATAGCAGCCAGTCTGAGATTTTCCCAAGGGAGCCATCGATGGGGCCTTGACACTGGAGGTGTTGTGCTGGAAGGATGAAGCAAAATAAGACAATAAAAGCAGAGAAACAACACAGTTTATTAGTGCTTCTTAGATCAGTTTTAAGTTATTAAACAGGAAATGTTAGAGTTGCCAGGGCAATGGTGTTTAGCCTTTCTATTTGGTAATATGTGTTTTTTATGCATTAACACAACCTCATGGGTTTTTCACTTTCTAATAAGCCCTCAAGCCTGCTGTAATAATTGTTAGGAAACAGATTTTAGTGCAGATGCAGGACACCTCTTATCCAGAAGGTAAGAGGTCAAACAGGCCATTTTAGTGTTCTTCCTCATGAACTAAAGAGCTGAAAAGACAAAGAGGAAAAACACAAAAAGAGACTTTTAAACCCAAGCTGAAGACCTACAGTATTTCACTTATTATTACAATCATATTCCACATAACTCACGTAAAGCTGAAATGAAGTCTGTATTCTAGACGTCAGACAGGTTTAAAAGACTACTCCACCAATTTACCATTGCGTTTCTATAACATTGTTAGTCTCATGATGAACAGTTTAAAAAAAGATAGAAAATTGATTGTGTTTTTTATTGTCAAAACTGTCAAAACCTTGCGCCGACATTACCTACAATGCACTGTTCAAAACACTTTGGTTGGAGATTCTGGGGTGTTATGCTAAAAGCGGCTTGCACTGATAGCCCCAAGCAGCGATGAGGCACGGGCTACAGAGGTCTGGTAAACTCTCTTCTTTCTAACTCCACACCCTCCGATTATTTTCTAATTGTAGTCTTCAGCCCAAACCGACGCTGAGTCAAGTGACATCACTTGAGTAAATGTATGATATTTTAGCCAGCTCCCTCTGGAACCACAAAGTGTATTCACCTTTTTTTCAAATATTCAGTAGTACTCCCCAAGACTGTAAGCAGACTTTGATGTGTTAACGTTGGAAGTGTCCTTTAAAAGCCTTAAACAGCATGCTGCTGTACTGCTGCTGTGCACAGCTACTGTCTCCCTCTCAGCCATATCAAATTTAATTAATGCTACATAAATAGCCCATCATAGCAAATTAAGCTGTATTAATCAAGTACAATCCAAGAGTTCCCTATAGTAGCATGTCATACAAAGTACCCGACCATTACACTAATTAGAAGCTCGTTTAAGTAAGTTATAGTTCCTGTACGAATATTATAGGTTAAGTAATGGTTTTAATATACTATTTTCCTTCAACTTGCTCTCTGCTTGGCAACCCAATAAAGGACTACACAGAAATTAAACTAAAAGCCAATGTGTGCAGTTTTTTCTTTCTTTTTCAAGTCCATTTTTTATATAATATAGAAGTCAACAGAAGCCCTTCAAGATTTATTCAATATAAAACTATAGTCAATAGGTGATTTGTTAGTTTTTAATCAAGGGGATGGCCCAATGGGAGAAAAATGCATTGTGTGTATCCTTGAAATATAACAAAATGTGTTGAACGTCTTTCCTTTCTCAAAAAACATTTTAAATTAAATTTGCTGAAGATTCTAAGTCATGCAATGTTTGCATCCATATTTCATAGCATGCAGTTTTCTTCTTCACTGCCATTGCAACACTAATTTGTGTAATACAGCCACCAATTGTCAGTCAGCAGAACAGCATGAAAGCTGTTAATGTGTTTACCATACCAAACAAATCAGGACTCTCTCATAAAAACATTGCTCCATAGCGCTACTAGTGGTCAAAAGCTCCACAGGGTACCTTTAAAATCGAAAGTATCAGTGACTATATCACGTTTCCTGTACGCCTTTTGAAAGTTACCTCAGTGCTATTGGGTCTGAAAGGTATTGTTGCTCTATAATCATTTTCTCCAGATGAGACCCACTGTGTCGTTTCTTTGTATTGTATTACAGTTTACATTAAACTTGACACTTATTTATGCTGACAAGCATGTTTTATACCACATCTTAAATGTATGTAGGATGTTAAAGGACAAACATCTCTCTGATCATTCTAGTCCATTAGATACCATCCGGTGAATTTGTACTTTTTCATATCCCCCTATTCCAAACACAGCTGAACACTCATTCACACTAATCATCCCCCATATTTTTCTAAAATGTTCTCACACATTCCTTTAATGGAGGAATACCAAAGTCTGATCATTGATTTTCATGGGAGCGCTGCCTTCAGACCATCCTGGTGGTGTTTTGAGCTGTAGGCCACAAAGAAAGAGCGATGTGTGATGCAAAGGAGGCTTTAGAGAGCCTGCTTTGCATTTGATCGACCTCTTACTCTTTTATCAGCAGCTATGAGAACTTCTCCTCAGCTACGATTAGAGGGGCATGTAGAGAGATGTAAATTTAGACAAGATCATAGAGAAAGCTGCAAGGCTTAGCCAGCCAGAAGTTAGACAGATAAATCAGGTCAAACAGAACAGGGGACAGAAGCCGCAGGAAGCATTTGTGAAGAGTTTCAACTCAAACTGAAAGATCCGTCCTTCTAAAAGAAGTGGCATACAACCTTGACCAGAAGAAAATGTGTAATTTCAACCGTTATTTACATATTGAATTTGAATATTGAATGGTTAGTTGTGTTTCTCACCTGTGTGCTGTATTGATTCTCAAGAAAAATCCATTTTGTAAGACTTGCATTTTAGGGGGAAAATATACTATATATGATATGATAGCTACAGAACTCCCTGTCAACAGAACTGATTTAATTGGTAGAAAGCCTTTTCACAGCAAGGCATGTTGATTATCTAGACAAAGTGGAAAGAAATGATGTTGTTGCTAAATTATGATATGTATATAAACATTAATATTTTACAGATCTGTAAATTCCTAAGAAGGATCATGCAATTTGGCAATAATTATAAGTAGATTTGAATCATTGTGAACTGAACATGCAAGTTTAAAAGTTTACAAAAAGTCAGTTAATATTAGTACATATTTATCAGGGTTAAAATGGAGAATTAATTTCAAGGAAAGTCCTCTGATAATGGACAACTGCTTATGAACCAAACCCAAGTAACTAAACTCAAATATCTGTCTCAGACCTGTTTGAAAATACATTCAGCTCAATTGTATTGGGATGGAGGCACCTGTTCAGAAGCAGATATTTCAAAATCTCTGCACATATGACCAAAACTCTCATGCATGGCTAAATATAAATAGGTGCAGAGAGAAAACATGCTTTTAATGGATTGGGTTAACTGACCCTTTAACTTGCAATTTGCAAACATACCGATCTGGGGTATCTAAACTAACAGATCTTAAGTTGCAGTGAGCATTGCTTGCAGTACCATGATGGACAGCAGTTGGATTTGCACAAGTTCAATTTTGTTTCTGGTATATTGCTGCTTTTACAAACATTCACACCTGGGAGTAGAACCCCTGTCTGCTACTGTCGACTGCTGAGCGGCTCCACTGGAGCATGTGAGTGCTAACTGCCTTTCTCATTCATTTTTCCAGAGCATATTTTCCATGAGCTGACCTGGGGAGCTGAACCAGAATTTTCAGCCTCAAGCTTTTACCTTAAAGCTACAAGAGCAGTGAAAATATTTATGGAATTAGTGACGTTCTGAGCTAAGTCAAATCACCTCAGATGACAATTTCCTTTCTGATAGATATAGAGATAAGATGAAGACACTAATGCAATTCTTCTCTAGATTTTTCACATCTTTACGTGTGAGGTAAAGTAAAGTGGTCGCTCACTTTCCCCGAGAAAGAGGAAATTGACAGATATGGGTTTCAACTCCACAGCTTGTTTTGAATGTGGTGCAGTAAAAATCTGACTTAAAAAAAACAACCAAACAAACAGGATTAGCTGCAGCCACAGTTAATCCCATTTTATTGCAGATACCTCTGTGTGTGGGATCTCTCTCTCTCTCTGTGTGTGTGTGTGTACTCATATGGATACATGTGTTTTTGTACATGTGGTTGTGAATGTTGCTTGGGTATGTTCATGTGTGTTGTGTGCATTCAGGTTTGAACGCGTTGTGTTGATGGAGGGATTCAGTTGCTATGCCCTTTTTTTAGATTGAATAAATTATTGTGTTGGCAAGCATCTGTGTCTGTATGTATCTGTGTCTTGTACACCAGTGTGTGTCTGTGTGTGTGTGTGTGTGTGTGTGTGTGTGTGTGTGTGTGTGTGTGTCGACGTGAAACACACTCCGGCACTGTAAATCAGCTCCCTGAGGTATAACCACCTCTCAGCTCTGTTCACATGTTGTGCAGCCTCATTTTCAGCTGGTGTGCACAGACGTTTGCATGTTAGTAAAAAGACGCAAAGTGGGTGTGTGCATGCATGTTAGTATTAGATGTAGGTGTTTGCACATACCACCACGACGCAAAGAGAAAGAGAAGAAAAAAGGAACAACAAACACAGTGAGTTGAATAATGTGTTTGATGAGGGGAAATGTGTAAGTGAATGACTATATCGTTGCCTGTTGTTATATGTGCTAATTGACTAGATGTTTCTGAGCCATTAGACTGTGTATTTCCATTGGCCAAGGGGCAATTAGCTTATCAAGCGAGAGCACACACACTCGAGACCATACAGTTGCGCACACACATACACACAAACATAGATACTTGACAGTTTGATCAATGGATGTCTTACTGACCATAATGACTCGGTACAGCCCCCTTTCAATGCAGCACAGCTTGAGTATGAATACAATAACCCTTTATGACAACCTCACATGCACACGCATGCACACACACACATACACACACCAACACTAAATAAAAGGCACATCAATCATAATCATAGGCACCTTTAAAGACAATACAGCTGAAAAGGAAGGGAAATGGCATTTCCCTAATTACTGTCTCACTGTTGTTTACGCCCAATTATCACACAAAAACACACATATACTGTACTAATGCATCCTCACACACACACACAGCTGCTGTAAGGGAGGATGATGAAGTTTCTTTAAAGAGAATTGGGTCTCATAGACCCAGAAGAGCTCTTAGTGCCACAAATCTTTTTTTTTCCTCTTCTGTTCACATCCGCATACTCTACATACAATCTCTTTTCTTTCTCTCACTCACTCTCACATAGCTCCACAGATTCATGGATTGGTTTTGCTTCTCTCTTTACCCTCCGAGTGTAAGTGATCTATCGATCCGGTGGATCTCTGTAACTCCCCGCTGAGTTGGGGGTGCCAGCCGTGCACGGAGATTGGAGCTAGTGGACAGTCTCCCATCGATTAAAATGAGTCATCAATGGACCTTAAAATTGCATTTATTTTTCTGTGCAGCGTGTCATTGTTTCTATGCACCTCTTAAGCTCACCAATCAACACATTTTAAGTATTTTATTTAAGCTTAACTCTTTAGCAATTAAAGTAATTGTTTCAATTTTTCAGTGTTAATTTAGAGCCTTGTTGTCACCATCGGGGTTGTCAGGCAACTGGCAAAAAGACATTTCTGTATATTAAACATTCAAAACACAATGTTAATTAGTGAGCTTTAGGGGTACTGGTGGGTATATTTTTTTTAACTTTGGAGAGAGACAGGCTAGATGTTTCCCCCAGCTTCCAGTCTGTATGCTAGAATAAGAAAAAATAATCTAAGTTAAGCTATTCACCTTCCAGAATTGAATGCACAGACATGAGCGCTGATTCCCACAAATGCTCAGTAAGAAAGGGGGATTCTTCACAATCTGCTCCTCTCCTTCAATCACTCTCTCATCCCCAGCCCTCCAGTTTGCTCTCGGTCCCTGTCTCCAGCCCGTGCTCTCTTCTCCCAGGCCGTGTACTTTCCTCCAACTTCCCAGACCTGCCATCCTCTAGATGTCCACCCTCCTTTCCCCACCACCTGTTCCCACATCTCATCAGCCCTGCAATTACCTGGCCCACTCCGCCCACTCTCTCACCTGTTTCTACTTACCTCATCTGCCACTCACCATATACACCAGTCTACTTCCTCTGTTCCTTGGCAGATTGTTAAATTAGGTTATAATGTCCTTAGTAGTCTTGCTTTCAAGCCTCTGTGTTCTGTACTCTGTAAACCTTGAAACATTTTGGACTTTGGATTTTCTGCCTGACCTCCTTGAATTTGTTTGCATATTTGGACTGCTATTTCTGGTTTTGACCCTTCTCTGCCTCACTCTCCTTTAAGCCTTTTGTTCCTTTATTGTTGCAATTAAATCTGCTGAACTGCATCTGGTCTGCCCTGTTGTCAAATTTGGGTGCTATCCCCCTGTACTCCTGCTATCCTGCTTGTACCACCCGTGACAGTACAATCTGTCCAGTCATGGACCCAGTGGATGGATCATTTTTGAAATAACTTTACAGGGTGACTTATACCCTCCAAGATCTTAAAAAAAATACTGGGAAACGGCTGTCAGTAGTGAGCACAAGGAGGCAGCTCTGACTATAGCATCTTGCGGCTTGGATGACAAAATTGTTACCTGGGTGGGCTGAGGGCTTTATCAACCAGCCTGTTTCCAGCATGCGGAATCTCAGCTTGCACCGTGGCCTGCATCTTGGCCTCCTGAGGTCTGCAGCCTGCCCCACCCGCTTGTCTTGAGAGTGTATTCCACAAACCCTTTGAGCCTCCTATGGAACAACAGAGGAGCTACCCAGCAGTCACCCTTTGAAATGACTCCTCTTGCCACTTTTACAGGGTACCATGGAGACAGTGGCACTCCCAGCTGCTGAGCACCACAGCGACTCAGCTGCAGCCAGCCATGGAACCCCGTCTCTGCCGATGCCCTGCCTGAATCCCCGTCGGCCACTGCACTCCACCTGCCGGGTGCCTCTCCAGCCGCCTGCCCCGACCTGCCAGCCAAATCTTCTGGTGCCAGCCACCTTTTACTGACCTAAAGTCTCCGGGCTGACCTCAAGAGCCAACCTCTAAGTCATCATCCAGAGCTGCACCGCTTGTCTGGAAGTCCTCCGGCCCATCCTCCAGTGCGGTCCTGCCTGCATCTCCGGCCTCCAGAGCAGCTCCACATGTCTGTTTGTCCTCCTGCCCGTCCTCAAGATTGAATTCATTGGCGCTGCCAGCGTCCAGCGCCCTTTGGCCCTGCCCCCTAGTCGCTCTCCAGACCTGCTTTTTCCCCAGGCCGTCTACCTGAGGTTTCCTGCACTGCCTTTGCCTTGCCCCCAGGCCGTCTGCCCGAGGTGTCCTGCTCCGCCCTTGTCAAGCCCCCAGGCAGTCCGCCTGAGGTCCCCGGCTACATTCTTCAGCCCAGGCCACTTGCCCCATGAATTTTTTTCCATTGCTCTTTGGATTTATCAATTTCCCACTTATTTCAGCGTTACTGCATGGTAAAAGACATCTACAAATCTGGCCTAAATCCAGCATACCTGATTGCTGGACTTATGCCCTAGACTTGTGATAAATGATGCACCAGAATTTACCAAAATATATTTGTGTTGGTTCTCAACTTAAATCGTACCCAAGACTGCAACCTGAAATATAGTTGGCAGCCATATATAAGCTGTTGCCGGCTCATATTTGGTATTGCATTGCCAGAAAACAGACACAGACTCACAAGTGTGCTGAAACTCAGCTGCAATCTGCCTGATCGAGCAATTTGCCTTGAATATTTTCTTTTTTCCCCTCCATGTCGGGAATTTGTAATGTCTCAGCATCAGCGGGTGCTGTGTTGAGTTCAAAGGATTATATTAAGAGTACAGTCATTTTGTTTTCGTAACTTTAAGTTACAGGGCATGTTGTTTTTCTTGGTTTGTTTTTTAACTAACTTCACATTCACAAAACAGAGAAATTCATAGCCAAAAAGCTATACAACATCTGACATGGCTGTACTATAAGATTAGTACTTAAGTTAAAGTTGAATTTAGGTTATGTTAGGGGTTAGACATGAGGTATTTAGTTTTAAGGGTTGGCAAGTGGTGAGTCAATACAATGTCCTCACAGTTATAGCATAACCAACATGTGTGAAAATGTTCATGCAGAGGAAATCTTTTATCTCTGGCCCGTGGGGACTACAGTTGGCATCAATTTTCTTTTTTTTTTTTTCTTAGAGGAAGTCAGCTTCTGTTAATGGAAGATTTATATTGGATTTATTTACACCCTTTGCTTTTCCTTCTTTCTCCACATCTCTTGTTATTTTTTCCTCATGTTTCTTCTGTTTTCCATTCAAAGCATCCTTCCTCTTTTCCCCTTCTGCTATCTCTATCTCTCTTCCTTTATCTCTTTCCCTCCCTCCCTTTGTTCTGTTCTCTCATTTTCTTTCTGTGTCTCATTTCCATTCTGCCGCTGTCTCTCTCTTTCTCTCTCTCTCCATCTGTTTATCCCTCTCCTGTGTCTTGTGTTTTTGTCCTCTGCAGCCAGCATCGCTAGACAAACAGGACAGTAAATTTGCATTGCAACACAGAGTTCGCCATCACATTCTGCAAGTACATACTGCGACCTATTCCCCCTCGCACTGACGTTTCCTCCACCGCCTCTTCCTCCCTTCTTCACTCCACTCGTCATCTCAAGAGCTGCCGTCGACAGGCTGCAGTAGGATAATTGAGAGTTCTATAGATCGCATGGGGAACATCGATTCCCTCCACTGCTCTATTCTCTTCTTACTTTCAACTACACCTCCTCTCCCCCCCTCACCTGTTTTTGCTTCTCTCTCCTCTCTCTCTCTCCGCCTGTCACTCTCGTTCTGTCTCCTTGCCTCTCGTTCCTTCTGTGATCACAAGTTGTAACTGCTGTGATTCGCTGCATAGATAATTCAACCACCTCCTGATCTATCTGTCTATCTCTCTTTCTCTTTCTTTCTGTCTGTCTGCTGTATAGCGCATCATTCTCTATTGTGGCCAAGAAGAGGACTGTCTGGTGAAATAGCTTCTGAGGCTGATAAAAGAAATGAAGAAACAGAGGAGAAGGAAGCAAAATAGAAAGCAGAGGGGCAATTTCAAATACTGAGTTGCTATCCCCTTTGCCCTTAGCAGTTGTCTTCAGGATTTAAAATTTAAAACTTCCCTTCCCCACCTTATTTACATCAGCTTGTGAAAATGTAAAATGGTTGCTTTTACCTGGAATCATCTTGTCTAATTTAAAGAGCAAGGTGTCCTATTCTATACACATTCAAGTAAAAATATGATCCTCATCTATCGACCCATCCAGTCATGATAATCCGTAACCTTTTGGTGCAAATAAATATTGTTCATTTTGTGTTCCCTTTTGGCAATTAAAACAGCAGGACAGTGATTCAAGTTCATGAAAGCTTTTATATTTGTAGTTCTAAACACCCAGCAGCAGCAGCAGCAGCAGCAGTTTGATTGGAGTAAATAGATGAAGTGGGTAGTTTGCATGAGCAACAATAGCAAAAAAAGCTAAAAACACAAACGAGAGCTCCAGCTAGAGCAACATAAACCATAACAACATATAATTCAAGGAGAAAGACTTTTCTCTTTGTTTGAAGGACAAGTGCTCTCTGGAAAGTAAAGTGCATTAACACCAGAGCGATGAGGCTCCGCAGACAGAGACATAATAAAACAAAAACAGGTTCTCACAGATTACCACTTTAACATTTCAAGGCTGATAGAAACCGAGCATTTCATACATAGGCCTATATTTTTTATACTTTATAGACTGTTATTTTCCAGCTTAAGATAAGAGTGCAGAATAATAATAAAAAAAGTCCCCTAGCCAGAGCAGAGGGTTGTGTTTTCTTTGCTGTTGCAAGGCTGGGTTGTTTGCACATTGATCTGCCTTTCACTACTCTGCTTCTCTCCTGATATGGATTCTTTGGCTCGGCCTTGACTAGCTCGCTTACACTCAGTCATCTTGATCTGCTGCCGACGCCAAGCAGCAAACACAAACAGTCCTCTCTGAGCTCGTTTCTGCTTCTATCTGGGTTCTGAACGTTACGCTCGCTCATTGTTTCACCTTCAAGCAATTACTGTGTTGAGTTGTTATCCCAGCAGTCATTTGGATGTCCACTTCAGTTACAGTATGTAATATAAAATGTCTCCATATATTTCTCATATGAAAGTCCAATTCTGGTGACTCGCGCTCTAGGTTATATATATTTTCCTGTCTCTTTGGCTTGTGAATCCCTCACAGAAACCCACTGGATGATGTCAAAAATGCATTGTCACCCAGCCAGAAGTAAAATAGTTTTTCTTAGTCTGTGAGAAGTTGACACTGTGGAGATAAAGGGTTTTCACCCAGAGCTGGACAGGGGCCCTACAACATGTCAAGGATTATAGATATTGTGTCAGAGCTGCTGTTGAGTTGTTGTCACAGGGCCCACAGTTTCAAGCCGGGTTGGCCTATAACAGTGGCAACATGTCTCTCATTTGTAGATCCAGTCTGTATATGCAGCCCCAAAGTGTTCAATATTAGATGAAAAGTAAGATATGCATTTTTAAATCTCAACCCATTATAATGAAATGTTATTTCAGCATTTTTATTTCAAAATCCTTTTTTTTTTAAACTCATTTTTTATGTCATGATGGCATTTTTCCCAATGAAACTTTTATTTCATGTCACATTTTATTTCATAATGTCACTTTTCATGACGATGAAATGCCAATCACACATGTCCCAGCCTCTCTTGGCTGGCTCAGCAACTGCCATCCAGAACTGTGCTGCCAGCCAGCAACGAGAGAGATTATCTTTTTACTCCTCACAGAGTTTAGTGTTTAGTGTTGCTCTAAGGAAAAGTCCACAGTGCTGAGGTGGCTTTGAATTAACCAGCTTGCTCGCACCAAAGACTGTATGAAAGAAGTGGACGTAACCGCCGTGACCTTTGCCATCTTGTTTTTTTTTTTTTTTTCGCCTCCTGCTGGCCATGAGAAACAATGCAGATTTATGTATAACTTTAAGCTTTAATATAATTTAACCAGGTGAGTTAATAAAAATACACATACAGTTGTCATTAGAGGGGAAATCAGCTATAGAGTCCAAAATCGTATTTTGTACCAGGCTGTAAACATGTTTTGAATGCTATAAAGTTGGGCATTTTAACATGGGGATCTATGGGGATTGATTCACTTTTGCCTCAAGTGGCCATTTGAGGAAGTACCATTTCTGGCTCCTTTTTCAGCCCCGGGGATTGTCGCTTGGTCACAACCCAGTCTTTTATTATTTATTTATTTTTTTATTTTATTTTATTTTATTTAACTTGTTGTTTCTTGAGCTTATGGGAGGTAAATCTGACTGTGGTTTTTGATACCTGCTAAGAGAGTCTGGGGACATGTGATTGGCTAAAAAGGTGAGAGGGCGGTGACAAACGTCAATAAAAAAAGAGTGACATGAATTTAAAGAGTCATTGACAAATGAGCATTTTAAAATAAACAAATCTATAATGATATGAGAATGAATGAAAATGTAATGATGCTGTCATTTCATAATAATGGATTGCGTTTTAATAATTTATCAAATTTTCATAATTTATTGGGTCATTTTTATATTTTAATCTTTTTATTGTTTATTTATTTCATAGTTTCTCATGTTTTTTTTTCAAGGATCCTCTCCAGACATGTTTTGAGACAATAAAAAATACTCTGTTTTGAATATTTTGTGTCTGTATGGTTTTTCCACAAAAACATCAAATTACCAACTACATCTACCTCTTCTCCCTCATTGAAAAGTCCATAATCTACAAATATGCAAATATTTTTCAGTTCAAAAGTTAACTACTGGTCACAAGATATCCCTTATATTGTACCAATATACAATGTAACAAATCCTGCTAATATGTGGACATCTTCAACTCAAACACAGACTACATCATTCTGCACAGTGAAGGTCAAACATCTTAGTAGAGTAACAATAAGCAAAACACATTTTTGAGTTCCATGCTTCATAATTTACTCCAATATGGACTTTTTTGTACTTGCCAAGTAGAGAGTATTTCATTTTTGAGGGAGCCTGGCATTCTTAAAATAGATTCCTGTCTTTTTGTCTTTTCATGACAGCAGTAGGCAAAATCCTTGGTGTTTTTTAAAATATTTTTTATTTCCAGTCAAGGTGTTGTTTATCTTTAGCACCATGCTGTTACAAGTCATATTCACTTAGCTTGGCTTTGTAGTCGTACAGCCTGACCTGTTGCAGGGGCACCACCGTAGTCTAACCATCTCTTTCAACTTGAAACGAGCTGCAACTGAAAGCGGTCTGGTTTTGCCGTTACCGTCTACAGTTGGAATACAGAACAGAAAATTTCTCTTTGAAATTGTTCAGAATTTTAACTCTCTTCGTCTACACAGGGTATGTGCCGACAAAAGAAATTTACAGTATTGAACAATGGCAATTAACAAAAGGCAGTAAGGAAGCAGAGCATGCTGAGGAGGGAACGTCTAAGGAGAGATGAGAGACCCTTTACTTCCTCATCAGTAAATCCTTGCTGATGGGCACGGAGGATTCTCTCTCTCTCTCAAGCTTTTTTCTCTCTCTCCCTCTCTGTTTTAATGAGCACACACACACTTTCACACATTCGTACACACATACTCTCTGGATTCGTCTCCCTGTGTTTGTGCCTGGCTTTCTCCTCTGACACACACACACACACACACACACACACACACACACACACACAAACACTCTAAAGAGCAGAGATTGCCTCATTCTATCATCATTGGCCTTATTTTGAGCGAAGCGTGTACGGGCATATACTGCAGAAAAGCCTAAGTCAGGAAGAGAGCAGCGTCTGGTTTCTATCAACAAAGCATTACATTACATTCGAAACCACCTCCTCTGTTCGGTGTTAATCTAATGGCCCATTACCCCACCTGTCATCATGAGAAAATATGGAGGAAAAAAATTCTACCTGACGCCCGTCTCCCACGCCTGGATGGGGATGAGCATCTTTCTGTCATTGTGTGTGTGTGTTTATGCATGCATAGGTGGAGTGTGTATATGTGGAGCGTGCACGCATATGTGTTTCTGTATCGGTGTGTTGGTGTGTGGCTGTGTGTGCGTACAGAAGGGGATTGTTGATTCCTTGGCAAGCAGAACTATCTAAACAGTCTAAACAATGCCACTTTAAAAATCCCCCTGATGCACAGACACACTCCCCCCCCCCCCCCCCCACACACACACACACACACACACACACACGGGCAGACACACACATGCTCACACTCGCACACTGTTTGTGATCTGGCATGTGATCTGTGAGAACAAACCCCAGAGTGGACACAGTAACGGGGGTGATAGCTCTTGTTTATCTGCCGCTAGAACTGAATGTTTACCACAGTAACACGCAGGTGTGTGTGTGTGTGTGTGCCTGTGTCAGTGCACGTGTGTGTGTGTGTGTACATCTGGATGCACGTGCACCCAAATGCCTTTTGTGGACCAACCCAAGGCTTTTGGTTGCCTGGCAACCAGATAGAGAAACTTGTACCTACAGAAAAAGGATTTTACTTTCTCGTTGACAACACCCAAAATAACCAAACCTGTGCAAACACACCCACCCACGTTAACACGCACACACTCACCCACACACACTGTACAAAGCACACCCACTTAGCACAGCTCTGAAAACCACGATTAACTGCATTGTGACCTTTGTTATGATTATCTGTATAATGTGCGTGTTAGCAATCTCAGCAAGATCCAAAATAACCAAAGCTGTGCAAATACAAAGAGACAAACACACATTATACACAAATGTAAATCAAGACACCTCGGTTAAATATGCAAAGTGTGAATTATATTTTGTTTTACGGACTTGTATGGCTGTGCTCAGGAGCAAGTGTTTCCTTTCTGTGTGTCTGAACCTTGTAAGTGAGTTACAGTGTTTTCAGTGTCCTACACCCTCTGGTACTCTGCTTAGCTGCTTAGAGCTCAAACAACACAAAAACAAAATAACAGCAACAAAATATGAAGGCTCATTTCTGCAGCCCTCCTCGCAATCTCCTCTCACTCTCTGTTGCTTCGCCCGCCACCTCTTGATCCCCCGACTTCCATCGAGAAAATAAATGCAGTCCATTATCATTATAGACAAGAAGAGATACAAGGACAAAGAGAATGAAATGCCTCGCATCGCCTCTTTTGACACATTCATCACATTTGTGATGAGCAGGATAGGCAGGCAGTGTGCCTCACTTCAGCAGCTGAAACAAGGCCGGGTACGACTTGGGGACCGGAGAGGCTTGAAGTGACACCCACGCTAATGTTCTAATCTTATTCCCGGGCCTATATTTGGATCCCACCCATGTAAATTTAGCTTCACGGATGCCTCGACACACCCAAGGCGCTCTGGTTTCTATCTCACATTTGAATAAGTCTGTTTTTCATGAGCAAATCTATTCCACGATTACACAGCGAATAATTACCTACAGCTGAATATGGAGGATGAAATCATTATTCACCGTCAGATTATTAATCACTACTCCAGACCTGATCTGGCTCCTCAGCTGTGAAATTATAGTTCTACTTTAGCAAACAACAATAATGGACTGTACTGAGTTGAACAGGGTGAGAAAGAGGGAGTAAAAATATATAAAAGAGGGAGGGACTGAAAGAGAAGCTGAGGCAGACTGAAGAGGAGGATGAAGAAGAGAGGGATAGGCATACAGAGATTTCAACCTGAGAGGAAGGGAAACTCAGGTGTAAAACGACAGATAGACAGAGAAGGTGAGAGGAAGAACGAAGAAGCGGAAGATCACAGGGAAAATGAGTTTGCCAAACAGTGTGCTGGAATCCAGAGTAATAATTACAGCACTAGGTCCTTCCATTGTGTGCCTTGGGAAGCCGAATCCAGCCACAGCCAATTTCAATTCATCTTTATTGAAGCTATTGTCAGCATCCTGGTTGGCAGAGAGCGAAGTGAGAGAGACAGAGAGAGAGACAGTGGGAGAGAGAGAGAGAGAGAGGGAGAGAGAGGGAGAGAGAGAGAGAGAGAGGTGGGAAATGGGACGGACGGAAGTGCTCAGAGAGGAGACAGAAAGGGACAGAAAGACATGATGCATGAAATGATGAGAAAGGATGAGAGCTTCTTGTGGTTTCTTGCCACCGATTGACTATTCGCTACACTCCATCCTGTTGCTATACACGTAAAGCTTTCTGGTCTTGCACAGCACATAGGCGGTGATAACGGTGGCAGATTTACAGCCTGAAATTCACGGTCATCTTTGATTTCCCACAGAACTAAACAGAGGTGGGCTTCTCATTTTTAATCAACAGCCATGGATTTTGTCAGCTGACACGATGGTAAATAGACTGCGTTTATATATATATATGCACCATTCAGCCATTCACACACACATTCATACAGAGATGGCTGCCATGCAATGTGCCAACTGCTCATCAGGAGCAGTCAGGGGTTCAGCGTCCTGCTCAAGGACACGTCGACACTTTCTCTGGAGGAGCCGGGGTTCGAACCGGGAATCTTTTGATTACTTGATGAATGCTCTACCTCCTGAGCCAGGCCGCACTGTTGCTGGAGATTTTATCAGCTATATCTACCGAGCATAAGTTTACGCTAAAACTAATACTAATACTACATAAGTTGGTTGAAACTTCCGTTTCCAGCGAATTGAAATGACACGAAATGATCTTAAACATGCAGGTGATGGCGGCATAATTAGATCACTGACACTAATCCTGCATGTTTCAGGCCAAAAGTGACACCAACTTCACCTCACTGGATGACCCATGAAGGATGCATGGAGGAAAAGCACTGGGGAACTTGTTAGCAAACAGTTGCTTATTTACAAAATGAATGGAAGTCCAATATTCACTCTTTTTAACGGGCCTCCACTAACTCCTCAGGGAAATATATGGCTATTTTGCTGCTGAAGGCCAGAGTGACCAGCTAGTTGTTAACTGTGGCTGTTTGCATACCAATCATGTAGTGTACAGTGAGTTATTATAGCCTTTTTTTACTGGAAAAACAACGCTATGAGAGCAGTGAGAGTGAACCAAAACAGAAAAGTTGTGGCCAAACAGCTAAATAATTAGCTGAAACTCATTACCAAGCTCTGTAAAGTCGAGGGTAGCTGCAGATTCAGACAATTATTCTCTGCAGGTTCATCACTAATGGAATAACCAATGACTTTTGGCAAAATGTAACATAAGTTTGGCTGGAGCTGCTGCAGTGTAAACTTCCCCAAACCAAATAAAGAGCAGGACAGACCCACTATCGGTAGCCTAAACTCTATTGCCCACAGGGTGAATGTTCCAGTCCTGAACAGGAATTTTCACAATGCAGCTAATGACATGTCCCTTTCTGTTTGGAAATAACACTAGGTTACTGCTGTAAAACTCCAAATTAATACATGAAACAAACGTAAATGCTATATTTCCATCATTTGTTCTACATCATTTGCATTTGCTTGAGGTTTGACTGTTTTTTTCATCTTGTTATGCCTTCGTCTTCTGCAGTGGTTTAATGGCACCCAACTGGAGGATTGACACCACCAGCTGTTTATCTCGATGGACCAACTCATAACGGAAGTGAATGGAAACCCACAGTTATTTGCATTTATTTATTTATTTGGTCAGGCTTGTTACTGCTCATGTGTGTTATCTCCCTGTCTGCATCTGTGTCTGTGTGTGTTTCTATTGTTGTTTTTCTTCCTGCTGTAGGGGGACCAGTCTTTAATTCCAGGAGGTTTGCTGGAAGCTACGACGAGTGATGCATCCCAGAGCAATAATATTCACGGGGTAGAATTTTACAACATCCCCTCTCTGTTGGTATTGAAGCCCTTGGAACATTGCTCTGCTCATTTTCATACATATTGCCTCTTCTGTCTTCTTTGGATGCACCTCTACCAAGATCCATCACGGAAAGAAAGTGTTTTCTTTAAGACGTATCTAACCGTAGTCAACACTGCTGAAATGCCCCTTTGAAGCGATTTTTCACAGCGGCAGAATGTTTTCAGTGCTTTTTTAAACACACACACCTCCAGAGGAACTCAGGAGCAGTCAACCTACAACACTGGCAGCCTTGGGAATCAGCTGTAACCACCAGCGTTCAGCCTTTCTTTTCCTTCCCTCCCTGCACTCAATATAGATTGTTGCAACAAACACAGAACAAAAAACATGATTCTTTCTTAAAGAAATGACCATATACCGAAGAATAAAATACTATTCTTAATTCTACATTACTATGTTTCCTATATATTACAAGTATGATTAATATAACTTCAAAGTAAAAGCAATTGAGTGGTGCTAATGGTGTGATTTGGCTGTTCATGACCTCCTGTGGAGATTTACATGCTAAAATGTGCAAATGGAAACAATTGGCACCTACTCCCACAAAAATAATTGCTGGCATGGGAGCAAATTCTATTATCATCAAAATTAAAAGTCACACTTAAGACCTTTGCTTAAATAAAATAACTAAAAAATTTAAGAGGATGGGGTTTTCGGAGTCATTAACTAATATCTTACAGGTCACAAAGAGCTTTTCTAAATGGATGTGTAGTGTTTTGGAAAAGCATGTCCTCCAAAAGCCAAAATGTCCCTTGGAAGCTCATACTGTAGAGATTAAGAGCTGTAAGGTTACCGACCCTATTTCTTAGTGTAATCCACTGTAAAGCTTCAAAGTTAAACATTGCGCAAGACACCGTATAAGGATACTTGTGTGAGGGATTATAAGGTGTCATCAGATAACCAGCCCATACAAACCATGAGCTGAACCACAGGAGAAGACAACATCCCAGGTGTCGACTCTCAACCCCGTGGGCCAAATCTGCAGCTGCAGATAACAGCATTGCCTCCGCAGTCTGCAGAGGGTTGGGGAGACTTTTCGCATACGAATTTGACCACTAAAGATGACCGTAGAGAGAGAGATCCTTATCCTTGAATGCTTGCTCCACTGTTGGTTGACATTCATCTGCTGGCACCGGGCCCGGCGCTTCACTTGTTGGCGTGTGGAGTGGACATCACCAGCCTGACCTGCCATGACACTGCAGTAATACTGTTTCAACGGGAAATAACATAAGGTGGGTGGAAGTCCTTGTCCAGCTAAACACCACCTTGCAGTCTGCTTGACACGTTGGCAGTTTCCAGTGCGTTTTATTTAGACGCAGCAGTTTGTGCAGTACGGCTAAAACGGAGGAAAAGCTACCACACTGTAGGGAGTGCACTAAAATTAGACTGAAACAAAAAGCAGAAAAGTACCTGAGATCAGACAACTGCTTGGTTACTGGCAGTTGGCACACTGCCAAACATGGTCGTCTGCAGAACAGGTTTGTATACAACAGATCACAAAGGGCGAATTTTCAGGTCCTCTATTTATTTATATGCATAAATGTATAATACTGACAGTTCTGCTTTTGTCAATTTAGCCCTTTTAACAAAGTAGCTAAACTTCTTTAACATATTTTTCAGTTTCTTGTTTATCTACCTGGTTATATGGTCTCGAAGAGATGTGGTTACAACGTAGTATGTATACAGTAATGGCCAACAGATTGAACTAAAACAGTCTAGGGAGGACCGAAAATTGCATAATTTACTTATACTTTCGCTTTAAAGCCCAAGCCAAGACATAATTTAAGCTACATCACAATTTGTGGTCTCGGATCCTGCTGTCAATACAATATTGATACAGTAGGCTATCTTCCAGCTCTCATATAAAGCGATGAACCAGAAGAGAAAGAAGAATTACCAACTGTGCAGCTATGATAAAAATGGGACTTCTAAAAACATTTCACCCCCTGTTAGTTTTGACTCCTGACTCTCTGCTTCCTACGCTCTCCAAAATACACCTTTCTTCCAATCACATCACTTAAAATTGACAAACGGACAAAAGTATATTTCTGGAGCCGCAGACATGGAAAAAACTCAATAGTAGAGACCAAAAAGAAGAAAATGTGTGCTTCAGGTGAAAAACTTGTATTTTTCCAATTCAAACTAGTGCGTGTTAAGGGGAAAGTTTTGAAAAAAAAAAAATCATTGTGTTTCTGTATCATTACATACAGTGTGCAGCAGACAGGCAGAAAAGGTGTGAGAAGAGGCAGTACAGGTAGAGAGGGGATAACATGCAGCAAAGGTCAGGAAACAGAGTCAAACCCACAAAATTATAGGGACAAAGGCCTGCTCCTGCGGAGCCCTTTTCATCCACCAAATTGACCCTCCATCATTTTTGGTCAACAGGGAGCTATTAGAAAGTTGGCAGACATCGTGGCTGAAAAATGTCTCGCAGTTCCCTGACAATCAGGCCTGCAGAGCTCCAACCAGAAGCAGAGCAGCACGATGGGCTCGTCCGGCTGTGCTGCCGCCACCGGGCTGTCAGGCTGTTTGGTAATCAGTGAACTGTTGCAAACATTAGGAAGCTTTGTCAACTGGCCTGTGAACACAGGAGAGCATGGCAACTCAGGAAATTCAGATGATTTATAATACAAGAGAAAAGCGGTGTCACTAATCCCGCCAGAGCAGGAAACACAATGAGGACTGTCAGCAGAAACACTAAAAGTACAGGATGAGATTATATTGGTACTGAAAAGACAAAGACCTCAGAAAAATATCTTCCCTGAGATACAGATTCATTCAAACTCAAAGACAACACTCAGCCTACAAAAAGAGAGACTCATTACAAACTCTTTTAAGCTTCATTTTTACTGCTGGTGATTAATCTTGAGGAAAATAACTAGAACATTTACGTAGCTTTCATGTCTCAAATCAAGTGTAAGTACCTGTAATTGTGGACTGCGAAGCAAGTTTCTTCAGTTTCAGAATTAATTTTAACATGCAAGTAAAATAAAAAACAATAAATCACCAACTTTATCACAAAGGTAATAGAAAACAGAGAATTGAAACAAAGTGTGAATCTTACCAAGCAGTCTGATTCCGCGGCTGCATTCCTTTTGTGTTGTCAAAACTGTAATTACATTTTTATTGTAAACCTGACAGCACATTAAAATTTGTTATTCTCAAGATGACAAAATGCTTCATTATGCTGTCTTTATATTGACAAATTTGGTTGATGAGCAAGTACTTAAAATGAGAAAAGACTATTTCTCGATACAAAAAAACAAATTACTTTCTGTAGTATTGAAACAGAAGTTCGACTTTGTGCCGCTGAATGACAAATTCTTTACCAGCCTTTGTCTTCTATTTAAAATGTTACTCACGGATGACATTCATAGGTAACTCTGAAAAAACAGAGCTCAATCTGTGTTTGACATGTGAAGAGTTTTTTTTTCTTAGGACAGCAACATGTCTGGTAGAGAGGATATTAAAGATACAACTTAATATCTAAAATCCTCAACTAGTCAGGCAAAGTAATACAAATCTTAGTCTGCAACTTTAAAATGTAATATGTTCAGGCTACCACATGGTTTGTTATTTAAAATGATCCCCATCAATTTCAGGGATGCATTTCCTCCATTTATTAACTGTTTGCAGAGAAAGCAAAACCGCTTAAAGTCAACTGACATCCACTTGATTTCTAATTATGTCCATGATATTTTGATACGAAGAAAACCATGAATTTTAAACAGGCACAGCAGGAGGCATCTTCAGCTATATATCCAGCGACATGACATGACATTTATGTATTACACAGAAAAGGATACAAACAGGCAGAAACACTGCAGGACAGACACGTTTTGCTGCAGTGCAGAGCAAGATGAGATAATTTAATGTGATGGGGGCCACAGACCAATGGCAAACCAACAACATGGTACGAAAATGTGTTGTCCTAAAATGCAGTATGATTCTAAGATTACAGCTCTCTTCACTGTCACTGTTTTTACCCAGCCGTCCAATCACAGTGGAGTAGGGGCGGGACAAATACCACAAAGGCCTGTGCTGAACAACGACAACAATGGAGAATCAATTAATACAGCTGAGATGTTTCCTCGCCCGCAAAAATCTCATAACCTACATAGACGAGTCTGTAGCACTAGACACAAATTATAGGTGAGGATAATGAGAATGTCACGACGCCAGGTTTTGTTCATAAATCAAAGTATTGGCCAAATTAAAATTCTGACCTGGTGATGGCACTAGATGAAAAGTCAGGCCATCACCACAGTTTTTACAATTCATCCTGAGGGGAACGTGAACGCCTGTACCAACTTTTGTGAGATGAAACAAAACAAATATCAACTGATGCATTTTCCCCAAAACTTAAAGATGTATCTACATCTGAAATGCAGTCAAGCGAGGCGTTGTTGCAAGCTGTTGCAGAGCAGCAGCTGCCGGTGTCTCCTCCTCAATCTAGCCAGGCGGCTACAACCGAGCCTACAGCTGCAGCTGCTCCTGCTAGCCGAACAACTGCGACAGCAGTCGGGACCGTCGGGGACGACGTATCAAGGCTTAAAACCGACTCGCCAACTCAACCATGACAGTACCCCACAAGGAATGGCAGGTGATTTTCCAGCATCCATTACCAACATGGGTGACTCAATTTTCTGTTTCTCCAGCCACCATTTGGAGGTGCATCAACAAGTGCTGGCAACATTTTTGCAGTGGTGGAAGAAGAAATACTCAAAGTACCCATACAGCCATGTAAAAATACTCCATTACAAGTAAAAGTCCTGCATGAAAAATCTATTGGCAGGAAAATGTACTCTGACTGAGAAGTCCGTCTAAAATGTGTGTTGTGTGTTGTACTTTAAAAGCTTGTTGTATTAACCATTGTGTCAAATCTTCAGTGAGTATTTCTGTGACGTCATGTCACATTGCCGTACCTTGGCTTTTGCTGAAACATTGCCCCTGCCTAGAGTCACGAAAACTGCCCACTTTACATGTAACACAGTTTTACAAAATGAAAAATGAGTGCAGCCGACACAGTTTATCAATATGTCGCCTAAATGAAGTGGATCGATACCACAAGCTGATACAAAACATTTAGAAATGACTGAAAGTCTCACAGTTGGTTTACTCAGCTCAGCAGAGGAAACTGACTGCTGATAATGTGAAGGTACTGCAACATTCATTGTTGGTCACTCCACATGAAATCTCAGCATTTGTCAGGTGAATCGTCAGCATGCTAGGCCTCTCTGTTTGCTTTAATTGATCTAAATCATTTAAAGGCCCAAAGAGTGAATCACTTTTGAAATAGTATTAAGTGGGAGTGGGTGTAATGGTTAATTAGGATATCTGATATCCAATGTATATCACAATCTGGTAAATGTATTCACAATCTCAAATAACATAATGAAATTGATGTTTAAAGCAATTACCTTTCCTTACATTGAGGACCACAATTAAAAATAAAATAGTTTTGAATAATCAAGTTCTCCTCCATATTGACTCTCAGGTCTTAAGGTTAATGTGCTGCGTGCATGCCATACCATATATGAATGTTGTGAATTCATTTAAAGCCACACTAGCGGCAAAACTCTGGGGATGGGAATGTCAGTTGTTCCACCACTTTGATCCAAACAGAGATATCGCAATGATTCTTGGAGGGATCACCATGAAACTCTGTACAGACATTTGTGATCCCCAGAGGATGAATCTCACTGACTTTGGTGATTCTGTAACTTTTCCTCTAGCACAAACATTTGCATTTTTTAATTAAAAGGTTCCCCACAACACCATAATCAGGTCAAAAATGTTCATATGTCCAATACTTTGGTTTATCAACAAATACACCTGCAAAAGTAATGACATTCCCATCAGCCTCAACTGTACTATGTTTAGTAATTAGTAAATGTTTTCAGGAGACTTCCTGGAGACTTCCTGGATAAGTGAAGGTCAAAGAAAACAAATAACTAAAAAAAAGTCCACAATTGAAATAAGTGATTGACTTTCTTGTGTCATCTTCTGACATTGTTGTAGTTGTGTCTGATTTAATGTCAACTAAACTAAATTAAACTAAAAACCTTTGTACCACTATGATGCACTACATTAGATCAAACTTCAATAACTAATTGTATATTTAATTACAGGTTGCTCATAATTATTAATTTGTATAATGATAACATCAATCATCATATAATCACAATACAATGAATATTAAACATCCGTTCAAATGGCACATCATGAAAAACTCAAGAGCTATCAGCACTGTTAATATTTTTTGCTATTAATATTTGTGAATATAAAAATTGCAAACGGTGTCAAACCTGCCCTCAGGCTCAGAGGAGAAAAACGATTTTAAAGAGGACCTTTGACAGCTGGCAGATTTTTGCATTTGTTTTTTCTCAATGATGTCCTTTAAACAGTTTTCCTGTGCCGTCTAAAAACTTAAACGTTTAAAGAGCGTGAATGGAGATGTGTCTCTGTTCACTTGCAGCAGGTGAAATCACAGCCCAGGTTGGGGCCCCACTTTTAGCAGCCCTGAGCGAGTAGTAAAACAACTACCCACTTCTCTTCTCTGTTTTCTGTTTTGGTCCAGCGACAGCCCACCAAGACGCCTCCTGGCACTCCAGCTGCCTTCTCGGCTATTGTGCTGGAGTAATAGCCATGAGGCTCCTGTTAGCCGCACGATATACTCCGGGTTTCTTTCCCGATCTGTGGACTCCCCCGTGCAGCCACCGAGCTGTTTTTTAAATCATGGCCTCTGATACTAGAGAGGTATCAGGGAATATTGTAACAGACTGACGCTGAGGCAGGCAGACAGCGACAGGGAGAGGCAGATGGACACACACGAAAAACACACTCAGATACTCACACACGTAGACACACACACACACACACACACACAACCACACGCACGCAGACTGTGCCCACACTGCTGCGACTGTGAGTGAAAGCATGACTGTGACAGTTCTGCTGTGGGGTTATCAGTGGCCAACAGAGCGTGCCCAGACACACACATACACAAATACACATATACAATGCCCTGTACACACACACACACGTACAAGCACACACACAGTCCTGAGGGCTCTCCAGTCACTGTTATGTACAGGCAGAGTCTGATGGGAGCAGACTTTGCCTTTTCCTTGCCTGCCATCATCCCTCCTCAGCCTCTTTTATTCACCATCTTGTACCTCTTTGCCCCCTCCTTTCTCCCCTCATCCACATATCTACCTCTTATCTCACCCCCACCCACCCCCACCTCCTCTACCTCTACTTCTCCCCCGATTCATATTATCCTCTTAAGTAAAACACCACAATCATTCTTCCCCCTGTCATCGGCAACTATATTGCTGAGGTCACACAGACAGAGAGATGAGCCCCATGAGCGCATGCATGAGCGTAGGTGCCCGCACGGATGATATCGAGGCAAATATGGGTGTCATCATCTGAGAGATCATACCGCATGAGCAGAAGTGTCTGTCTGGCTCCCTCCCATAGATTTTTCTCTCACTCTCTCTCTGCAATAACAGTTTCACACTCCCTTCCCCTCTCCTCTGGGAGACAAACATTAAAGAGCTTTCTCATAATGAGGGAAACTACAGAGAAAAGACCTAAACTACACACACACACACACACACACACACACACACGCACACACACACACACACACATGCTCATGCGTGCACACACGTGCATGGAGCACACACACACACGTAGAAACGTGTACACATTACGTAAAGGTTACGTAAAAGGCATGAATATTAAAAGGAATGCAAGTGCTTGGCTGTCATTAAAAGTGTACGTAAAATTGTGTGTGGGAGATTGTGCGTGTGGACACGCGCATACATTCATGTGCCTGACCGTCATTAAAATACCTAATATTTTATGAAGGGACTGGATGGAGGAGATCCTAGTGCTATTAAATTAGAGCTGGTAATGCAGGGTTGGGAACTCCTGTGAGGCTGTTAAGTTATAGACGAGCTCATCCACAACCACCCTACAGTCAGTGATGCAGTTAAACTGAGTTTGCAATAGTCATAATAACAATACATTTTATTTAGATGGCACTTAAAATCATAAAGGCATGATGACAACAAGTTGTATATTCAACCCCTTGCGCAGGGATAAGCCTATGCTATATTTGTTTGTCTATTGAGATTGCCACTGTGTCACAGTTGGTGATCATAGGCACTGTTTACGCCTGGTGTTCTGCATCTGGATAAATCATCTGGTTAATGACACAGCAACGCCATGGACAGGCATCATTCTTTTTTAAATCATGTTTTGCGAGTGAAGATTCTCTAGCTACTGCTACTGCTTGTGGTTCTTGTGGTTCCCCAGATGCTGTGTCAGTTGTCTTTCACTATGACACAGTGCACAAGATAAGACTTTCATTTTTGTTCCCTGTGTGTCCAGTGTGGCCAATATTGAGCTAATATAGTGTTTGGCATTAACTAGCAGTGCAGCCAAACATTGCTCAAACTCTCCACATAGTTTTATTTTTAAATCTAGTGGGGATCCCAACATTTTGAAAGAAACTATATATGTCAGGCTGCAGTTTGGGGAAATGTGTATAAAATGATGGACAAGAAAATATTTCTATTTGATTTATTGGCACAGTCATACAAACAACTTTTGGATTAGAATATATTGAGGAGTTGGGACAACTTAATACGAATACTGTATACAGTATATGATATTGTTAGCCAGTGTTGAGAAATTTGACTTTAACAACCTAGAAAGTACAGAAGGGTAATCAAGAGAGAGAAAACACAATGTTAAGGGTTTAACACAGGGAAGGGAAGAGGCATACCAGCCTTTTAAAGTAGTTTTTCTGGTATGAATTCGTGCTACACTGCTGTAAAAAGTTTTATAATAAGGTATATATAAGTTACATAAAAATAAGGTTATATTCTGTGAATTTCATTAATTTTGTTCCAAATATTTGATATTTATGAATTTGTACTACACACTGTAATGAGGATCTGCCTAATGTAAGCTGCAAGCGACTCATGCCTTCAATAAAACATGAACTCATAGTATTCTGAAAGGTATGATAATATAATATTTACAGATATTACAATGGCGCTTGTTCTCTTTAGCAATGCAGAGTGCAGTCAAGGGACAGACTTCTCTGCCTTTTGGGAGCCACGCCGACTTGCAAGATATAATACAAACAGACACTTTGGCTGTAATATAAACAGACGCTTTTTTTTTCGGTAAGTGTTGTTCCCACAGCTCATAGTGCTCGCTTTTACCAGACTCCTCTAACTGCTGACACTGACCGAGGGGAATAGAAAGAAAAAAAACACGCAGAAGGTTAATGAGGTTCAGGTGCCCCTCCTCATCTCTGTCCACCCCCCAGCCACAGCTCCAACTCGCCGCCGCCTGCTGCATCCACCTGAACGCCAAGTAGAGTTCAAACCGCCCCGCAACACCGGAGAGCAGGGAGACTTCAATATTTATCTCCCGCCTCGAACAAAAGTATCACCACCACAGAAGAAGTTAGTGTAACATTTTAAAGGCATACATGCAAGACCAGGAGAGATGTCCTGGTAGATGAGGTATATCTGTTCAATAGATGCATTTATGAATATCATTTGCTTCTACGGTGGCATGTCACAGCCACTGTAAGTGGCTCTATTAGGCTGTACTTGGGCCCAGCGGTGCTTTGCGCAACATTTTAGTATTAGTTTAAGTCAGTTTAGGCTTCATCCTCATGAATATCTTATTATCTTACATTAACATTTTATGGCAATCCTTCCAATAGTTTTTGAGTAATCAGAATGGATCAACATTGCCATCCCTAAAGCCACACCGTTACTGAAAACTAAAGGGCCACTTGTAGAGCACAAACTGTGATCAATAAGCTTGCTTTGACATGCAAAGACATTCAGCAGATAACTTTTTCATATTACAATCTTCACCTTAGCATTTGGATTCAAGTCTCATCTCCGATGGTCTTAGAGCTTTAACAAAAGATAATCATTTTGCAGAAATACTAGATTTACCTTACCACCAATTGGTGTTTCTTTACTCAAGGTTATTCTCCAAACTTGAAAAAAACTGAGAATTGTTCCATAATGTTTTTAAGATATATGTCCTTGGTGGAGGTAATAAATGGTGTTAAAAAAACATTAGCAAAGGTCATCATTTGATTCATAACTTCATAATAATAATAATGATAATGGTAGTTTAGTGTAGTAAAGAGCTAGTAGAGAGCTATTTTTTTCAAAGGCGGTTATTTAAATGTGGAATTTAATTATATGGACACGTGTACTCATTATGTGATTCATTACTAATAAGTGTCTTCCAAAGAATGGTTTATATTTTTACGACCTCCCACAACCCGTTATGTTCCGTATCACTGTGCACGGCCGCGAGCCGCAGGTGTCTGACGCTGAATCGAAACCCAACAAGCGTTGTCGGCCTCCGGGCGGCTTCTACTGGACTCGTGTAAGTTCTAACCTTTGCATTCAGAGACTTCAAAAGACCTAAGGCACCACAAAAAAAATTAAAAAATAAATAAAAATGTGTCCTGTACAGAATGTGTAGAAACTCAGACTACATTCAACTTTAAAGGCTTCTGAAAAAACACATTCAGTGGTTTCAACTGTTAGCACTTACTTAGCCTTGAGCTAATGCCACAGCGGTTTATCCTGTTATGTCAGACATGTCAGCCGCTTGTTGACATTGTTCCGTTTTCTTTTTTTTTTTTCTTTTTTTTTACCTCTGACGGGTAGGGATTTGTTAAGCTGTCAAATGAATTAGCTGCCATTATTACTCAAATGATGCAATGCTGCCGCTGTTCAGCTGACTGCCTGCTGCAGATATACTGAAACTGATGATTCTACAGACTTTATCAGATGTTGTTTAATAGTAAGATGTAAGAAGAATAGGAACAGACACATTCAACAGCTGCTGCTCATCATTCACAAAAGTATTTATAAATATTGTGGTACCACCTCCTAGTAAGTCACCCAATACGAAGCGTTTATAGGTAGTAACTAATGGCTTTATTAATGGTTAACAAATCATTTACTAATTGTAGCTAATAATAATTTAGTTATAAATGTGGGTAAAATGTTGATAAATACTGAAAAACAGGCTCGCAATAGAGCAAAAAACTACTACTAATACTACTGTGCTGTTCTGATTTTCCCACCGTTTTAAAATATTAAAATGGTTTATTATGTTGTTTTTTTAATTTTAAAACAGTATTGGGTTCAACGGTTATTATAACTTTGGTTCCTACATACCCTCATTAATTATTAATAAGATACATTCTTCTGATAAATAGTCACACTGTTGTTAAGCCTGAACCATTGTAAAAACTTAACTCTTGACTTGGATCTTTGCTTTGGACACATTCTGTATGTGAACCAAAGCTGTACACCGTTTATAGCTGACTAACGTGGCTTTTGTGATCCTTCAGACAAAGTGATTGCCTGTCTGAGCTATGGAAAAAAATCAGTGAATACCTACAAGGACATAAACACATTCCTGCAGCAGCAAAGGACAGATGTAAAAAAAAGTGTTTTTTAAAAGATGTTGTCCAGAAGAATGCATTGTAAAATGAAACTGTTGCTTAAAGTGAAATGTCACATAATTTCTACTTCTCATTCATGGCTTCCAAAAAGCATACTGGCATGAGCAATACTTCTGTGCATAAAAACTTACAGACAGCAGAGCGAGAGATGATATTTAAAGCTAAGATGCTTCTTGGAAACTGAGCCAAGGACTCTGAAGGAAACCAGAAGTTGTGCGGCTAAGTGGATTATCGCGGCCAGTTGAAGAAAAATGAAAGTCCAGTCCGGGGCAGGCGGACCGAGCTCACCCCCTAAGATCAAGTGCAAACAGGTGCTCGGTGTCCAAGTGAGCTTTTTTAATACACTGTTTGATCTTGAGCGAAGGAGAATGACTTCAAGTGTGCACCTTAAAAGAGAGTGAGGTAAATAGAGTGAGGCAGATGGAAAGAGGGAGAAAGAGAGTGTATGGTTCAGTCGTTCTGTGAGGCTGAAATGGGAGAAGGAGAAAGAGAGCTTGAAGGCAGTCAAGTGTTACAGCAATAATCGAGCGAAGAGAAATACAGGTTGAAAAGGTAAAACTAGGAGAGCCTGTAAACAGAGAAAAAATAACCTACTGAAATTACCAACTGTCCCATGACAACTGGTAAAACAGGATGTGTGTGTGTGTGTGTGTGTGTGTTGTTTTGTAACCAGCCTATTATTTGAATAACAGAAGGCACAGACTCGGTCTCCACGCAGAGAGCTGTGGATGTGCTAATGCTGCATTTACATTGCAACATTTAAAAATCCCTTCTGGGTTGGAACGAGTTGAACAGGGCAGCACATTCTGCTCTGCTGAGTCTGCTCAGCTGTGCAGTTTGCCGGTAGTTTGTTGCGTATTTATTCGATTCAACAATTGGGTATCTGCAGCCTCCTAACCTCTTGCGAAGTCGCGGGGTAATCTTACTTATAATTGCAAATGCTCTGTCATAAAAGTTTTGTGGAGCTTGAAAAATGCAGAATGGAGATCGGTGCAGCATTTGGTTCAGATCTGGATGGCTTAATATATTTTGAAATGATTTACGGCGGCATCTTCAACTGCTGCAGTCAACATCAGCAGTGCCCCGGTCTCCCATCGTCTCTCATCATCGTGGGAATGAGTGAAATTCATTTTGCCATCAACTGTCCACATGTGGCTGAAGTATACGAGAGCTATTTCTATAGAGGCAGAAACAGTCGGGGAGAGGAGGAAGAAGAGTGTCCTGTGGAGTGACGGAATGAAGGAGGAAAATAAAAATGAGGGCAAACACAGCAGACTCCGAGAAGCATTTTCAAACAGAGGTTTTACACCTTCCAAAAACACCTACGGCGTCACTCTAATTCCTCTTTTCTCATCAAAACAACGCTCTAATCAAGACTCGTATAATCGTACTTATATAATTAAAGTTTCAAGAGCTAAGTAGTGCTGAAACAAGAAGTTGATTAAATAATTAGTCAACAGAACAGTAATTGCTAACAATTTTGATCATCAATTAGTGGTGTAATAAAATTTTAATGCAAAACTGCCAAAGGTTAGCTGGGTTTTGGACTGTTTGTTGGACAAAATAAGCAATTTGAAGATGTTAGTATGGGCTCCGGAAAGTTGTGTTTCTGAATTTTTCTAACTAAGCCAGTGGTTGTCAAACTGTGGGGCTTGAGGCCTGGATGGACCTAAAGTGGACCTAAAGTTGGATGAATCTGTTCTGTCATGTCAATAAACAAACAGAGTGCTTCCACACCGACAAGGCAAAAAGTATTCGGGTTAGCAAGTGTCATTCCGACAGCAAAATATAACATAAAGTACAAGATGGAAAGATTTTCAACTGGGAAGAAAAAAAAACAGGCCACGCGAGGCGAAAGTGAGGTGAACGTAGTCAAGTAATCATTTCAGCCCTAGAGACATTACACCTCAATTACACCAATAAGCCACTGTGAGCAGCTTTGTAAAATCTAGATTAAGTTTAACATTTTTTATTTGCACATAGAAACTGATGTAATACTGAGGGAATAGGCAGTGTTGTTCCTGATCAAGTTATTTCAATAAAATCATATTTAGCTCACATAACTAACATTTTTAATAAACATACACAATATTAGTGGTTGATAAATCTTAAATAAGTACAGTGGAATGGGGGGGCATGACAGAAAAAGTTTAACAACCACTGGACCAAACAATGACCCTATTAATCAAAGAATAATTAA
Organism: Lateolabrax maculatus; assembly: GCA_031216445.1. NCBI lineage: Eukaryota > Metazoa > Chordata > Actinopteri > Acropomatiformes > Lateolabracidae > Lateolabrax > Lateolabrax maculatus. The sequence goes on along the minus strand of CM062205.1, from coordinate 17,605,655 downwards.
CAGACTTTATTTATTAGTTTATTGCAGCATTATGTTTCATCATTAAGAGACTGGCAAAGAGGACTTTCATTATCAAGATTTCAATATTCAGATTCAGGTTCAATCAAGTTATCAAATTAATCAATCACACATTTGCAAGTGAATGGGCAGGAAAGAGTTGCCTGAGGAGGAAATCTGCACCAGCAGCAACAGCAGCAGCAGCAGCAGCAGCAGCAGCAGCAGCAGCAGCGCCGGGTCGCGTGAAATCCAGCTCATGAACTGCAAACACTCCCAGGCTCTGGGTTGTGTTTGCTATTGTGGCCCCCGATCCCATTGTCCCACCATTGTTAATGATAATGTCAGCGGTGACGGGTGTGTGAGGTGTGTGCATGTGTGCTTTACAGTGTGTTTGCAGAGCGTGCAAACCTTTGTGTGCACAGTGTTGGCATGTATCAGAGCAGTGTGTGTGAGAGCACGTGTGTGCGCGCGCGTGTGTGTGTGTGTGTGTGTGTGTGACCAGAGGTGACCCAGTGGTGTCCCTGCTGGTCCGGAGCAGGGATAACACCCTCTGGAGGCAACACTCATTAATCATCCCATTCAAACACACAGAATGCAATCCATCCTCCCATCCTCTCCTCCTCCTGCTCCTCCTTCCCTCTCCTCCTCTTCCTCCTCCGCTACGCAGCACCGACGCTCCGTAATGGGGTCACTGCTCCCATTTAACAGAGGCAGACAGAGGAGAGAGAAAGGAAAAAAGGGGATGGAGGTGGAGTGAGGAGGGGGGCATAGTAAAAACGAAGTGAGATTAAATAAGAAGTAACGAAGGGGGAAGGACAGCGAGGGAGGCAGAAATAATAAAAAGAGGGGGAGGGAGATGGGGGACAGAGGAAGGAAATAATTACAGAGGGAGGTGTTTGAAAGTAGGAGCGATTAAGAAGAGAGGGAGGGGTAATAGAGTGAGGGAGAATAAGTAAAGAGGGAGAAAGGGGGGTTAAAAAATGTGCTGAAAAACAGCAAAAGTCTTTTCCTCTGATTAATGTCGTGCAAGAGAGAAGCAAAACATTGTGTTCTTTGGAAATGTGGAGAAGAATCTTTGGAATATGCCACTGTGGGGACCCAACACTAATTATGTGACTGTGTGTGTGTGTGTGTGTGTGTGTGTGTGTGTGTGTGAGTGTGTGTGTGTGTGTGATTCATTCCTGTGCTGGAGGACAAGCATGTGTACATAACCAGCACACACAGAGATGCACAAAAGCTGGTAGAGGCACACAGACACATACACAGTAGCAAGCGAGCAATGCCAGGGGACTTCGGTAGAACTAGGTTCCTCCTCCTGCTGCATTATTCTCTTTGGAATGTTGTTTTTATTTCCTGGTTGGAAACTATGGTGCATCGCCCCCGGTTATCCAGCATCACACACACACGCACTGGAACGCTTCACTCATCCTCGTCCCAGAACCACTTTCGAGAAAACAGCCTCTGACAGATGCCCCAAACAAAAAAGAAACTCAAGGCCAAACAGACATCTGAGCCTGACAAAAAGCGTCGCTTTCTCTCCCTCCCCGTTGGTGCCCTCAAAGTAACAAGTTCATTTTGTATCCTGGTGGAGAGTGGGCCCTGTGAGATGTCAACGTCCCTAAAAACAATTTGCAGTTTTACGTGGGGTTATACAACAGTTAGTACTGACCAAGGAATTTGATTGGACAACAGCCACTCCATAAGTGCTGATATAGAGTATAACAACCCTGGGACTTTTAACTAGATGTATCTCGGCTTTACAGGCGATTACATTAACGGCTGTTATCTATCTTAGATTGTAACAAACTTTGCACCGCAAAACATATTTCCACAAATAGCATTTGGGTTAAATTATGGACACAAGTCTTAAACCAACCACAGCCTGAGAGCCACTGTCATACAGAAACTGTCTGATGCGGGACTGGAGGCGAGGGAGACCACGGCAGTGAGACGGCATAGGTGAGATGCTTTATACAAACATACAGAGACCACGATGTGAGTTGTGATTGATAATGAACAGTGGAACATAGAAAATATAAAACTAAAAACCTGTTTGTCTTGCATGTCTAAAAGCTCCCTAAAATGTTACTGGAGAGCATCATTGAGTGGTATCAATCTTCTTCAACTTTCGGCCAGAAATCTACCAAATCTACCAAATGCCTATCTACCAAAATGTCAAACTATTCCTTTAAAGTGCTGCGGCTGGAGGAAAGATCATGGCTGTTCCCTGTAGTCGCAGTGATTCCACCCAACTCACAGAGCAGAGAGGTCTGGGCATTTGGTGTAGACTCGGAAAGCACTGTCTGCCAGAGACGAGGAAGCTAATTTATATAAGAATGGGATGGAGATTAAGACCTCTGAGGGTATTATGGATTTGGGGAATTAAGCATAATGGATTTCATGTAGGGCTTTCTTTTACGAGTCCCCCGTTGGAGAGAGGTACGCAGTCTTGAGAGCAGATCTGATTCATTCCACGGCTGGAGAGCTGGCTCGTGCACGTACCAACCAGCTCTCATTCAGTGAACACACACTTGCTGCCACACACACACACACACACTAGCACGGCTTTTCTTATGCTCGCATTCATATAAACAGCAGCTCCCTGGAATGAGCCATGGCTCCTAAACTGTCAGAACTAAAATGCCTTTTGTCATCCTCAAGTGTATATTTATGAAGATTTTACACTTCTATTTCACACTACTCCAGTTTTTGAAGCATGCATTTGTAGAAATCATCAAAACCACAAACAAATGAAATGCACAATACACCAAAACACTGCACAATGGTTTGTAATACTCGCAGACAGGATTTTAAAACTCTGGAAAGTTATCACCGTGGCAACTGTGTTATCTTTCGTCACAATGATCGCAAAGTAAACTGTAGAAATGCGGTGTTACAAAGTAATCCAACAACAACAACAACAAAAAACAGCCTTAAAATTACTGTCCCTCAGATTCTAAAGACTCACCGTGAAAGGTACAAGGGCTGGACACAGTAACATGAATACCTGTAAAATTTCATGCTATTCAGTGCAACAACATCACAAACAATGGCTTCAAAAATTGACATAGAAATGTATTACACACACACACACTCACTGCAAAGTAGATCAGGGAGAATTTGCTCCGGATAGTCTGAATGTTTCCGTTTGGTGAAGGCCTGGATAATGCCTGTAACCTTGAATTTGTTTCATCCTCTTCTTCTCAAGGGTAACTCATGAGTCAGTTTTGATTTGTTTAAAAAAATGTTTGCCAGCCTATCATTCTGATTGTTTTAAGGACTGGTTTATCTGTGAGGTTTAAAACAGTATCAGATGTTTTCTTGGCCACTTGGAAACAGTGGAACAAGCTGTAAACACAGCACTGACATATTATCACCTTGTAAAGTTGATATGGCAACTTGTGCCGCCCATTTTCACACCCGGCGGACACGAGGCGACATTAGCACTCATTTGGAGTCTTGATTTGGTGTTTTTGGCCACTTCATGAATCTAAGTCTACTCGGCCTACTTTTAGCTCTTGTTTAGTTTCTATAAATCTTTGTTGCTGAAGCAGGTAGTGTACTGTGGGTTAATCAGAGCTCCAAAGACAGAAAATTTAAAACAGTAGAGTCGGGGGTCATAAAACCAAAACAATGAGCTGAAAGACGCTAAGACGCTCTGAGGTGAGAGAGCTGAGGAGGACTGCAGAGTCGGGTTATAAATCTGGAGGTTCATCATTACCGGTACCTCCTTTCACATTTCACGCCACTTCACTAGTTGTTAATATAAAACACTGATTGGTGCAGCTTTAAAGATTTTGTGTGTGTGTGTGTGTGATGGTTTGCAAACTAATGTTTGGTGAGAGCTACATAACTCAAGCTGATGTCAATATTTTTAGTCAATTCACTTGTTACAATATTATCATGGGGGTTGGGGTTGATGACATAGCAGAAGAGGAGACAATGTTCTTATTGCACTGTTGCACTGAATGCATTTTAAGTCCATCCAATGTTGCTGTCTTTTTATGTGTATATGAGAAGTCAGTTTTTGAAAATACTGGCTTAAGGGCATCACAGTGGCTTATATGGGAATAACTAAACCATGAGGTCCTACTGTAGGTTTGAATCTAGCTGTAATGGGTTGCATGTTATCGCCTCGCCTATCTACTGTATGCTATAAAGATAAAAGCAAAATACTCCTCAAAAAAATTGACTCCGGGCTCAGGACACCACGGACTCCATGAGAAAAATTCAACACTTTAGGCTTCATTATGAGCTTTTATTACTATTTACTGCAGGGTTATTGAATAACATAGTACTGATATTCATGTTATTGTTTTCCGCCCTTGGTATGGTCTCGGTAGCTTAGTGCCATCAGGGTAGCACCCAAAACCCCGGAGGAGGTCTGGGAACTCTGCGTTGTGCCTGGGTGGATATAGATGTTCGAGTAAAGAGAGGTCCCAGAATTCCCCTCTGTGCGCAGGACCCATAAATCACTGTTACGCCCCTGCACCCAGGCACAGAAACACAAGCGCACTTCCAGTTTCATGGCGGCACTTGGAGGGAGGGAAGATATTGTGGGTTATCTCTGTGAACGGGTGCCTTCCCCTGGCTCCCACTCCACTCGCCTTCCCCGCCAGATAAACATGTTGTTCCAACACTGGTTCAACACACGGCGACGGGCGGAGATTAAGGCCGACTTAAGTTTATCATAAATGAAAAGCAAAGTCGACAGTTGCGTGGCCCACTGCCTCTCAATACTAAAACCACCAGCTGGGGTATTTAGGAGGTGACGGGAGCTGTGCAATAGGAGCCACCAGGCATTCCAACGCTGAGGTAGGTTTTAATCCTCTGCTCCTGGCTCACTCCTGACAGGGGAAGAAACAAGTCGAAACAGGAGGAAGACACATTCATAAATCAGAATTTATGGTGCGATCAACACTTTTTTATAGTTGTTTCAGAGAGGCACTGATCCTGAGGCTTGGTGGTTTTTGTTGTATCTCTCAATCCAGTGAATGATTGCCGTGTAGTGAATATTAAAAAAGCGGAAAATTGGATACAAAAATCAATAATACCAATAACCAAGTGAAAATCTGATTATGAAAATACATTTGTAGCAAAAAACAACCGTAGTTTGAACACTAACTGTTTTATTACTTTCAGGGATGCATGATCAGCAGGTCATCTAAATTTCCCTAGATCTGTTTTCTTCTTCTGAATGCTGCAAGAGACCTGATATGAACAGTGTCTTCTTGCAGCAAGAAACACCTGGTGTATGTGTGGGGACTTTTAATCCGGGCGAAACTCATCCGTTCAAAGCAATCTACTTCTTTCAAAAAGTATTTTTCTGTGAAAATCTGAAAAGAAAAAAGAAAAAACGAAAAGAAAAAAAAAAAAACCCTGGTTCTTCCACCCTCTCATCCATATTCTCCTTATTCTGCCTGTTTCTGATCTTTCGCATGCAAACCATAAAAGTCACATAAATGTGCACAAAGATACAAAGGGGGGCTTTGCACCTTTGTGCACATTTATGTGACTTTTATGTCACACACATTTTGAAAACTGAAGCAGAAGGCCTGTACAGCTCATGTGATGTTTTCAACGTCAGCCAGGCCCGGTCCCTGCCATCTTAGTGTCTCCACACCAGCTTACTGCAACAGCAGAATGACATAGTAACAGACACATATCAGCTTACTATAATAACACCTAACCAACACGCGCAGTAATCCACCATTTCTCTTCACAACCCTGTAAATAAGTATTGTTATGTTACACTGGGAGGCACGGAAATCTTCATCTTTTGACCGTAAACTGTTTGGCAGACACGTAATTGAGCTCCAAGTCTTTACACAGATCATATGGATGCCGTTGCTTGCTGGAGAGAGCAAAAGGGGGCCTGAAATGTGTGGATTCATAATGGCAAACACAGTGTCTGTTTCACACATATACTGTAAGTACGTTTTTTCTTCTCTGTGTCTCACTACCTACTGTAACTCTCCTCTTACACACAAATTAACAAGTCCTCCAGCAGCCTTAAGCCTGGAAACACCCGCTCGCTGATCTTTCTCCTCTTCGCTTCATCTCCTCCCATCCTTCCTCAAATCTCCCTATGTCCTCTTTAGTCCCTTTTTCCCTCCCTACCTTCTCATCATCCTCTTCCTTCCTTCTTACCCTCCCCTCTCCGTCTCTCTCGCACTCTCTCTCTCTATGTCTCTCGCTCTCTTTGTAGGTATTTCCCTTGCTGATGTTGTCCATTGAGAGCCAGTGATTGTCTGTGGGTGAGAGCAGAGGAGAAGAGTGGAGCCGATTACTGCAATGCAGAGCAACCAAACAACACCACGGCGCTGCAGCAGGCACCGTGTGTTTGCATGAGCGCTTGTATGTACAGTTTGTGTACATATTTAAATGGACTTTGTTTACTTGTGCATTTGTATTTGTATGAAGAAAGTGTGCACACATTTGCAGCGCAGATACAATGATGTAAATGTTTATGTGTGTGTGTCTGTGTGTGTTTGTGAGCGATGACCAGCTCTACCACAACTATTTGTCATGCCCAAACACCAAAGCTTCTGCAGCTATGCACCATGACTTTTAAATAGATCTCTTTTCACTGACATCAAACTATGCCCAACTGTGCATTTTTAATACCCTGCATGTTTATGCAGAGAAGAATATGGTTTCATGCCTTTGCACACACACACACACACACACAAGCTCACTCAGAAAGGGATCCGCCTCTCGCAGCTCAGGCTAAATCTATTATGCAAAATGACAGTGTTTTAATCAGGCTAATTGTCCAGCTCCTCGCCATGTCTCTGCCATCTCTACTTAACCGATGCCACAGCCGCACTGTTTTTTTTAAAGGAATAAATGACACGGCGGTGGAGGAAGAGCGAGAGGCAATCTAAGCCACAGAGGCCCACAGGCGTTTGAAGTCTAAAGACTCTTTCATCCTCGACTCTGGGAAATGAATGATTTTTTTCACATGGTGACAGGACAGCTCTGACAGGACCCAAACACATGAACCATGGCAAAGCTGTCAGATAGTCAAACACACATACACAGACCAATACACGCGCATACAGGGAAACACAAGTGCGAAATACACGCGTGCACACAGCTGGAACGAGTCCAGAACAGAGAGTGTTGCACAAATCAGGCACGCCGCATTCATGGGCAAAGGAAGTGAGAAGGGAGCGTTAAAAAGTGAGAACGAGAGAGAGAATAGGACGGCGAGAATGATGCTATAATTAGTCGTTTGTTGCTTTAACTGGCATTTAGTTTTAACTGGGCTTCTTTGTCTGTAGACACAATGGGGCTGATGTGGCATGAGTGAACTACACAGCTTAGAGGATTAGAGCTGGACTGAGGCTGTGGTGCTGCACTCACTCTCTCCGTCATGCACACACATTCAGATAGACTAGCACTCTACAACTAGCTGCACAAACACCCAGCTTCACACGCTTTCTTAAACACACACACCTACAAACAAAGGCACACTGAATACACACACAGACACACACAGTCCCGCCTGTGTGCACACACACACACACACAAACGCACCCACAGGGGGATTATCTGTGCAACAGAGTTCTGAACACTGAGAGTGAGGAGGCGTCTGAAGAACTGCACTCATCACCGAAGGATGGAAAGAGCACAGCAGAAAGAAACAAAAAAAAAACACACACACACACACACGCTCACACACACACACACACACAAACGCAGACACACCTCAGTGCGAGCTACCTGTGTGTTGAGCAGCATATAGAACAGCCTCTCTCTGTGTCTGTCCTGTGAGGCTGAGCTGACAGCCAGAGCAATGAGAGAGAAAGAGAGGGAAGGGGAAGTAGAGGAGAGAAGAAAGAACAAAAGAGAAAGGTGAGGAGGGGAGGAGAGGAAGAAAGCAAAGGAAAAAAATAGAGCAAATCAGATGGAGAGATGAAAGAGACAAGGATGATGGAGAAAATCATTAAGAAAGGAACAGAGCTGGGGAGAGATGGAGCAATTCACGACCTTGGCCCTGGGGCCACCAGCCTTACATGTCCTTATTTCACAAATAGATTGTATTGATTTTATTCCATTAATGTGGTAGATTTCACACTACCAGATTCTATCTCCATCCTTTAGTGTGTGAGGAACCCTGCAGGCTCTCAGCTTTTCTCAACTCTCATCTGATCTCTCCAACACGCTGCGTGGACAAGCTTACAGGCTTAGCATACCTCGAGCCATTTCTTTCATGCACTATTAAGGCAATAGAGACCGAGAGAGTGAGTGTGCATTTATGGGGGCCAGGGCATGTGTTTGTGTGTGTGTGTGTGTGTGTGTGTGTGTGTGGGTGTGTGTGTGTGTGTGTGTGCATGCGTTAATTTGTCACACATTAGCTGCCATCGCAAGGTTTTTATGTAGCACCCTTTATTGTATTTCGTGGGTCGGCGGTAAGAAGGCTGAACCAGATGCAGAATCATCCTATACATTAATATAACATGATCCCTTACAGGAAAGCTTCAACACGCAAAAACTAAGAATAAATATATTCACAACTGCCTCTACTATTTGTAGGAGATGAAAGCATAAAAAGGTACCTCCGTAAAAGATAATAATCGATAGTTGATAGAAGTGTCAGTCTTTTTTTTGACAACAAAAAAAGCCTTCACGTCCTGGTTTTTTGTCCTTTTTTTTTTTTTTTGCCATTCAATTTTCGACTGAGAAATACTTAAAAATCAATGCAATAACCTCTGTGTCCCATGAAAGAAAACGTGGTGCAGAGGTCCTTGTGGCCCCATTAAGTCTGGCTGATTAAGAAATCCAAAATGCATCCATTGCCACAATGTCCTTCTGTATGTCGGCCTTCCTTTGTTTTGTCTTGCATTTAAAAAAAAGAATTTCTGTATCCTTTCATTCATAAAATCTTTTTTATAATTTCACACAGCAACCAACTATTCCTGGATAAGTCCCTCATCTAGCCCTGTTAAAATTCAACTGGATAAGCAAATTAAGTTAACTGGATGAGATGAAAATGAACTGAACTGCATACAAACAACTCCAATATTGACTGGGTATATTATTATTTTTGGCTCATCCAGGGAATGCAATTATTCGGCGGCTTTGATTGGTTTCAGTCTCAGTCGTCCATCAGCGTCCCATCCGTTGGTAGTCAAACCTCTTTGTTTAGATAAATAGATCTGTATTCATAGAAAAATAAGCATTGACCACACTGCTGGCTGTTCATTGCTAAGGCACTTGGCTGTTTTCAGTCATTTTTCTCTCTCTCTCGCTTTGTCTGTGTCGTTTCTCCATCTTACATGTCCACTCAGCTTGCTCCACACCTTCCGGCTATCACAGTTTATGACTCTGTGTTTGATGTTGCAAAGAGCTGGTGTGTTTCACCTCCACGCAGGTCTTTTGAGAGTGATAATATGAACATTAACGCCCACCAGCACCACCATGCTGTCTCCCGCTCATTGAGCGCTGAGTAGAAAAAAACGGAGCCTCAGTACTTTACGATTGTGAGGCGTAATGGAGGGAAAAATTCTGTAGTAGCTGCAGCTGATGTTTCGCCTCCAGGCAGATATCTGGGATCAGCTAATCCTTGCCAAATACCAACCTATACGCCAGTAGTGGGGAAAATATAAAAACTGACCTCAGCTCGTTATCCAGGAATAAACATAGTGTGTAGTTTAGTCCCGCTCCCCCACAGGCTCCTCTCAAAGCCACGCCAGCCTCTGTACAGGAGTCATTGTTACTGGGTGATTCATCACCAGAGAGGGAGATGATGAGGAGACAAGAGAAGAAGGGTAGCAGGAAGAGGAGGAGGAGGAGGAGAAGGAGGACGAGTGTTAAAACTGGTAAGAGCGGTCCAGCACCTCCATGTAGTCTGGTGTGGTCCTCAGTCTGGCTCTCTGCTCTCCTGCCCCCTGCTCGCCCTGGCTGCCGTTACTGCCGCCCGCTGTGGAGCTGGCGGTGGTGACCACGAGCGTTTGGTCGGGTCTGGCGTCCTGTTTGGAGTCCTGGGGGTGAGGGTAGCGGGGCGGCGGCCTCGCGTACCTGTCTGGCAGGTCTCTGAACTCGGGGGCAGGGAGTCTGAAGAGGCAGTCCACCAGTTCCACCTTAGGGGTGGGGCCCTGGCTGTCGATCACCGTGGGGCAGAGGATGCCGTTCCCGTGGAGGCCGGCGAGCGGTCCCATTGCTCCTGTAACGGTGTTGATGGGCGATGAGGACACCTCCAGAGTCCATTCCCTCTCCTTCTCTGCAGAGCAGTATCCTCCCTCGCTCTCTTTGGAAGTTGCAAACGTCTGCTGCTGCTGTGGTCGCTGTTTCACCGCTGCGTCCTGCTCCTCTTTGTAGATGGGGTTGCTACACATGTGTGAGACCGCGGCGGGGTCGGGACCTTTCGACGCAGTCTCTGGGGGCAGGATGGTGTCGTAGACGTGGTTGTGTTCGGGCGGAGGCAGAGGCGGCGTCTCCGGGAGGCCGTGGTGATGGTGGTGGTGGTGGTGGTGGTGCGCCTGCTCGGTGAAGATTCCACACTCCATCTGGATACCCGCCAAGTCTACCTCTCCTTGGCGTCGGAACGGCAGCTTGTCCCTCCTCCTCAGGGCGTAGGCGATTAGTGCCGCTGCCGCAAAGAATGCCGACACAAACAACACCAGCAGGCTGAGCACTAACACAGACAGAGGGATTGAATCCTTCCCCGGAGGGATCAGGGGGCCCAGTCCTGAGCCGGGGTAGCCAACCGATACACCTCTGTCTGCAGCTGTGGAGGTGGCTGTCTGCTCCTCCTGCTCCTGGTCCTCCTGGGACTCCAGCTCGGGGCAGAGCAGCTCCATGGAGAGGGAACGGAGGTCCACGCCTTTGGTCTTTTCCGGGGAGTGGCAGACCACCTCTCCCACCACCACCACCGCGCTGAGCCCCTCCAGCCAACGCTTCAGTGGAGCTGCTTCACAGTTGCACTCCCACGGGTTCTGCTGCAGGTCCACCTGGAGAAACACATAACACACACCACAGCGCGTTGTCATTGCGTAATAGCACACTAATTACTGGTCTGCCATGCAACGCAAATTCATTAATCACTTTGTGGAATGTAAACAAAAAATAAATAATTTTGCTGACATCTTTGTGAAATATACTGTATAGTAACTTGGTAACTGTCTCTTGAGGTGAAGAATAAGCCAGTAGCCAGCATTCTAATAAGATGACAACAAGAAAAATGATGTTTTCTCTGCTACCTTTGCCTTTCACCAGCTGGAATGGATGGAAAATGAGTTTTTCAGCATTTGCATAATAGAATACAGCTCTCCAAGATGACCAGCATCTTCAAATGATGTTTTGAAATATGCATGTGATGTAAAGTACTGATTAAATGTAAATAATGTAATTATAGGGTCATCAAAACATTGAAGTGCTTACATTTCCTAAATGGGCAGAGGCATGATATATTCTCAGTAATAGAGAACGATCTGAACAGTGACCGATTCAACTTGTACCACCCACAAGTGCTCTCCTTAAAACCTGTTCACATGTGTACTACAGCAGGTTATAGGAATAGTTTAGTTTACAATAAAGACCACTCAGAGTTTACATAAGTGGTTATTGACAAATCTCACCGGAAGGTTCGTGTGACGAGCATGTGACAGCATCACAGTGCTTTGTTTCAAACAATAGACGGGATGTGATGCAACTCTCCTTTGTGCTATAATCCAATAGGTATGAGCGTAAATTCATTTTCTCATTGCCAGCTATTTGGATTGCATGTCCTAAAACAAACTCAAATATTCACTTTGAAAAAGCTAAAGCAGATTATTCATAAAGGGAATCACGTTGTATTGTCTGTAGAACTGATCTGTTCCATATCTTTAGCAATGACATTGGCAATGAAAGCTGATATTCTCTCTGTCACGAATGTTGTCATGCTAATTTGGTTAGGCCATCTCCCTGGCTTGCAGAAATAGACGAATTTTGTTTGAGATGATTCAGCATTGCTGTTGTGGGAGCCTTGGTACGACTACTTCCCCATGCCTGAACAACAGGATGCTCCTTCACTTTATTGCAGTTAGCCCACTGTGGGCCTTTGTGTGGCTTTGATAAAGACATAATTGCAACTGGAGGGTGAACAGAAACAACACTTTGCTGCAGTTTTACCTTAGTTTGAACATTTCCATTATATTAAAAGGTCCACAGAAAGTGCGGATTTCCATGTTGCAGCATGATTGCGACACAACTAGGCTGTAATTCAGCATGAATGCACATTAAAAAACAAGGTGACATTTAAAATAAACACTGTACGGACAGAATGTCAGCTTGTTTTTGCAGTTTCATAACTTTCATAACTACAATCTTCCATATGGTTGAAATTCTTGAAGCATTTTATTCCAGGTATTGTTTGCTTTCACACAGATCCCAAGGGCTCTATCCCCTTCTCTTTTGCAAGCATCTGTCCAACATGTCCAACACCGTTTACAATTTATACGCCTGGTCACCTAGTGTGTGATTTGCTGTCAACTTGTCAATCAAAGCTCTGTTGTGAAGGGAAATATAGACCCTCCGTTAGTCCAACAGGTGCTACAGTAGTTGCAGAGAAAGTGCATGAAACCATTATATAAATATTTTTTTCATGAATACTAAGTATTTAGTAATTCCAATTACAAAGTCACACACAGTTGGTTAATGATATTAAAAAACGGTATACTCAGTAACACACAGTATATTCAGTTTACTCTGGTGGCAAGACCAGCCACCAGAGTCTTGTTTAAATGTTACAGTTTTGAGTGCAACATTCACTGATTTGATGCTGCTTGTGATCATATTCAGGAAGAAATTCATGGAAAGTATTAAAAAAAAAGTCTTTTGTCAGAAAATATATTCAGCCTGACATAAATAATAGCATCAATTTTGGATGGAAGCTGCAATGCTTTAGCCGCGGAGGAGTAAGTTTGCTCTTGTGGGTTTTATCATTATGACGGTGATCAAAGATCAAGCAATAATTGTCCAAGATTTACGTGGGAGCTATAAAAAAATCACATCGGGGAAAAATTCAGGATGTTCTTAGCGAGCCATGTGTCTTATAATTGATCACTTTGCCAAAACAGCAATATCCTGTCAGTCATCAGAATTGCTCCAGTTATATTACTGAAATATAGTCAATATAAGCAGGTTTTGGAAGTTCTGGTGCAGGGATTTGCTGTAGTCTCTGAAGACAAGACGCCCCTGAGCTTCAGCCAAGCCTTCTCCATACTGATGAATGTGTCTCATTGTCTTTTGAATAATACACATAGAGAAAATGAAAAGAGTGCATTTGAAGAAGAATCTGCTGTGTATGCAAAATTGAGTTTTTCTGAAAAATGTGTATATTGGAAAACTGTCTTCATGGCTGTACAAGAGATGTTATACATACAAAGCCAGAGAGATGCGTCAAAGCAATTCACTCATGGATACTACACTGTTAGCTTTCATCAGTCTGTGATGTTGAGTGCATTCCAGGAGGTTTCGTTTTTTTTGAAGTGTTATAATTTACTTTCATAGTGTACTCACACTCTCTTTGCCTGCCTCGTCGACTTCTACCTCAGATAGTGATTTCCCATATTTCCCCGAGCGACTTCAACGACCCCTTGAGAAGGGGCATGAACTCGTTCTATCCAGCAGTTTGTGTTTCATGTAGGTGGAGAGAGAGTGGTAGTAATAGCAAAGAGCAAAGAGCAAGAGTTTCTGGTCCATTGAGGCTATTGTCAGTGGAGAAATTGGCATCTCTGCCTCCGTGTGATTGCTGAACAGCAGTGCAACATAGTGAGTCTAGAAAGAAGCCCCTTGATCTTTTATTCTGAGGAAAAACAAACACTGACTTTTAATGCTGCTGTATTAGATATCTGGATGTTCTATGTTCAAAATGTGTCGAAAAGTGCTATGGAAGTATGAAGACATGACCTGATGTGTATCTTTCTCCTGTTACCTGCAGAAAACTACTCAACAACAGATTAAGCCCAGGAAGGGATGTTTTTGGCCATTTTGGGAAATCACACACACACTAGAAAGACCATTTAAAAGGATATACTTTTTACGATATACATCTGACCAATGATCCTATATTATAGTTTATTACCTCTCCATATATGACTGCATACTGACAATATTCTCAGTTCCAGTTTTGTGGTTCATAATTTTCATTTTTAATGAATTCCAACAACTTAAATATTGACCAAAATCTGTCACACCATGACATGTTCATACTTGGGATAAATATTTTTGTAAATATTGCCCTTGTAAATACAGAATAACACTTTTAGAAACCTTTGACTCAGAGGAATCAACTCAATTCAAATGTGTGATTTTAAATTCAGTGCAATATGAATCATGTCTATATCATCCACCCCTACAGATAACTTAATAAAAGTGATTATAAATACTAAGTTACTGAGAGAATCATGTCTGTATTTAGCAAAAAGAAAAAAAATCATCTTACAGTGCAATGACTATCTGAAATAGAAAACACATTAGTATGCCTGCCAGAAGGCTGGATCAAACTCCACAACTGCTAAAAGCCTGGTATATAAGAGGCTTTTATTGAGCTAATGTATTTACGTCTAAAACACCTGTGGTCGTGTTTTTGCTGTGCTGAGCAGTTTCAAGTGAAATATTGGCTGATATGACAAAATATATATAAAACTTGTTTTCAGTGCATTAACATATCCACTGGTTTGTTTTGTGTTCAGGATGCATTTACTACACAGGATATAAACCATCCAACTGGAAATAAAAAGAAAGAGTTGTACTCACAGGTAATCTTTTAATGTGATCTAGTGCGGACATTAGTGGTTATAATGACTATCAGTTGAGTTTCAAATCAAAATACTGCTAGGCCTTAATAGTAAAACTCATCTGACAACAGAAGGTTTTAACATTTGGTGAGTAATAATTATTAGAAAATAATGAAGCAGTTTTGTTAAAGATTCATGTCACAGACTACAAAGATTTTTTATAAGCCAAGCGACCGCATCACCGTCGATAGTTGGCACAGTAGCTGGTATGGAACTATTTTGTTGAGTTAAATACAGAAATAGCCTTTTGAAGCACTGTTTACTGATTTAACCAGTGAGATATAATGCGTTGACTAGTGGGTTTGTTACCTTCGGACAGACCCAGGCTAGCTGTTTCTCCGTTTCCCAGTCTTTAAGATGAAGAATTACTTATTTATGCTACAGCAATAAGGTATCCGGCTGCTGGCTGTAGCCTCACATTGAACAGACTGATATGAGAGGGGTATCAATCTTCTCATTTAACTCAGCGAGAAATGTATTTCCCAAAATGTCAAACTATTCCCTTAAAGGTTAGTTCATACCATACACCTTTAAAAAGAGTTATCCCTGATTCAATGAAACTGTAGGGTACGCAGGTTGCAAATAAAACTTATAATCAGGAGAATATTAGTTGGGCATTTAATACAATGCTTTCCTGTCAAACCTGCCCCAGATGAATACTGCGTTGTTTTCACCAATCTTTCTGGAGTGTGCATTGTTTTTCTATCTGACACGACGCAAGGTGAGATGTGGCTGCTGGCAAACTTCTTGTTGATGGAGAGCAGACACGAGAGCACTGTTGAGACAGGGCCCTACTACACAACATATTTGTTGCATTTACTGGGAAAGACATATGTATTTCTGAACTGTACATATTTCTGGCATCCACTCAGATGCTGATTCACCTAACTCCATTTTATAACGTTTTTCCACTGGTCTTGTGTTGCTATTAATTTTAGTTTAAAGAAATCATAAACAAAATAGCGATTTTCTCTGTAATGTTTCACTGATTGTAGTTTTAACTTGCATTGACATCAGGGAGGTATTTTTCTAAAATATCACTGCATGTAAGTGGGTGTAACTGTATAATCCTGTTCTTGATGGTGACAATGACTCTGAGCTATACATGCTGCCGCTTTATGATGATCAAAATGGACTGCCTTTTACAGCAGCTGTGAGATTCACCCTGCTTCCATCTGTGTTAGCCTTTGATTTCACTGTGCAAACTCTGGCTCCAAAAGCACACGCCAGAGCCCAGAGATCCCACTTCCCGGGCTTCAAACAGGCCAGCAGTAAGTCAACAGGTGATATCATTGTCACATTATTTGCTGCAGTCCATGGGCAGCGCTAATGTGGCTTTGTCAGAGTAATAACAACCCTGGTAAATGAATGAATTCAATTACTGTGCTACAAATTTTGAGCACTACAATGGTGATACCGCTGGGCTTTATGAATATGGCCCACAGTGTACTTCCATTTGGTGAATGCTTTAATGCTCATGGACATCAGAGGCGTATAACAGCACAAAAACATAATACACTTCTACACGGTTCCTCCAGCTACATAAACCACTGTCGTCCTTCCCCTGAGCAAACATTTAGAAGCAGCCTCTGAACTGCCAGCCTCACCCACACTACCTAGAATCAGGAATTTTTCATGGAGCAAAGTAAAAAGGAAATTTACAATGACATTCAGGCTAATCCACACCCACCTTACTTCATTCTACTCCGGCTGTCTAAGAAAAGCCTGGTACACTAAATTTGCTGAAGTGAGTGGAGGCAGGATGAAAAAATGTAATACCTCGGCTGTTGGTCCTTAACGGCGCATTGTGTACAGCAACCAGTCACATAATGCTGCAGTCAAATGTGCGAGGTAAGGTCTATCACAAACAGCAAATTTAACACATACTGTGGTTTATACAGTTTATTTGCTAAGAGGTGCATTAATTACAACCATACTCAAAACTTGAGGGGTTCAGCTTTCTCCAGTTTAGCTCCTGATTTATTAAGACCACTTATGCAAATCGAGTCAATTGCAATTTTCCAATTAGAATACCTGAGGCGCAACCATAGTCCCACATGCCACAGTAGAGCTCTCAAAACAACAGACGACGCAGATGACAGAGAAAACCGCATCTGTGCCAGAGGCCAGGAGATCAGAGGCTGCCAGAAGTTTTCAATGCAGGTATGGCTTGATCCAAGATTTTAGCTTGCATTGCTTATTTCATCCAGCTGTGATAATGTAATGTGTCTTTGGCTAATCTATTAGTTATTTTAATTTCATCGTCTGACATTTGAAACAAAAATACTCTGTATAATTATGCACATTTTCGTTTAGTAAATCAACAGGGGTGATCCAATTTTAAAAATCAAATGTTTTTACCCTTCCACTGTCACTCAACAAAATGAATGTTATTTGGTCTAAATTTGCTAAAAGGCTCGTGCCAGGTATCTGACTCATTAACACACGGGTAGGTTAGCAAATCTGAATAATTTTTTCAAGCATCCAGCTGCACTGAAACCCCCTCAATCTTTCAGTGAACAGGTTTCCACCAACCTGGACGAGTCCGGTGAGGTGCTCCAGCACGCCCAACGTAGGGAGCTGCAGAAAGTGGTTGTTCCTCAAATTGAGGCGGGCCAGATTAACTCCAGAAAACACTAGGAGAGGGAGGCTCCGCAGCAGGTTGGCGTTGAGGAACAACAGCTGGAGGGACGGCATGGAGTCGAAGGTCCCAGGATCCACCTCACGGATCTCGTTGTACTCAAAATAAAGGTACCTAAAGAGAAGAAGGGACAGCGTTGCAGTCTGTATACATCACAGTAAAGATAAATTAAATATAATAACATTACAACAAGCAAATAAGGTCTAAACAAAAATCTTTTTCCTGACATTGTCTTAGCGTGTATAAATAAGTAATTCTTGATTAAAGCAGCGTGAATTTTCAAAACGATTTATTTGAAAGTTACCTCCCTGCAACCCAGCATGATTATTACATAAATTAATATTTATGTAAAGGAGTCATAACCGAAATTTCACTTAATCTGCACTTTCGCAGTTCACAGCTGATTAGCTGATCAGCATCAAATGATATCAAGTAATTTTGTACTGATGACTACTTACAAATTTAAGACTTTTTTTATTCAATAATATAAATCAGTGTGTTGGAAGAATTAATAATGACTGGAGACTTTTCCTTGCATGCTAGTCATCCAATATACTTTGCTGAAATAAGTAATATATCTGGTTTAAATATACTGCTTACTCGCCCTACAGTCACTAACAAAGGCTAATGAGAGGTTAAGAGACAGACTTTTTGAATGTCCTGAGAGGATCTTTATTATTGATTAATAGTTAAATTAATGGGCCTGTAGATTTTCTGAACCTTATCTTGAAATATAGAGATGGTGGCGCTAAAAAGTAAAGGCTTAATGATGTTCTGAATACAAGCGTATTATGGCACAAACCTCCTCATCCTTTATATAGCAGAGGATGAAAGTTAACCTGGTGTCTTAATCAAACACCACAATGTTTAACTCACTGAATAAATACAATTACTTACTGCATTGTGGATATTTGCTGTATACATTATTTGCAGAGAAATTATCTTTGTAAGATTAATCTGACAATGATGCATTTGCATCATTCTGATGACTCGTTTTTATAATAAGCCTTTTTCTAAAAAGCAAATTCCTGGCATTATCCCGACGTCTCACCGCCTTATCATCACCTCTGTATGGAAATACAAAAAACATTAATTTTCACGTTGTCACTCATACCAGGCTCACACCTCAACTGAAGCATGCCATCAGGCAGCGTGACTAACAAATGACACTCCTGGAAGAGAATGGGCACCTTTCATTTCAATCAAACTGAAAATGTTCTGCTGTGCTATCCCAGTATTACAGTGAAATTAATTTCCACATACTTATAAACAAATGTCTAAATACCCAAGCTGACATGTGGTTTCAGTTTATGCATTTGTTTTAAGTGCAGTGGAGGCAACGTGCTTGAAATGCTGTGAGCGATCCAAAAAAACAGAACAAAACCTACCTTAGATTTTGCAGCCCCAGGAACATGTGGGGGCTTAGCCTCTCCAGGTTGTTCCCGTTCAGGTAGAGGCTCCTCAGGCTCGTCAGACTGGAGAAGGCCCCCTCCTGGAGGTAGGAGATGCGGTTGTTCCCCAGGTGAAGCAGGTCAAGGCTGGAGAAATTCCAGAAGTCTGTGCGGTAAATCCTCTGGATTAAGTTACCACTCAGGTACAGCTTGCGGCCGTTGAGAGGCCGAGGTGTGAGCTGGGACACATTGAGGAAGCCGTTCTCCTTGCAGTTGACGGTCAGGCCCAGGTCTGTGATGTGCAGGTTGCAAGTGCAGCCCAGGGGACAAATTATGGGGATGGGGGGTCGTGTTTGGTAGCCAGCCACGGGGGGATTCTGGTTGGGCATCAGACTGCGAGGTGTGGGGGATATTCTGGAGGGTCGAGGCTTTTTAGTTGGCCTCGGTTGCCTCTCTCTGTCTTTACGCTCGGCTGAGGAAGAGGACGAGGAAGTGGAGGAGGTATGAGTGCTCTGGCGGGAGCCGTGGACCATGGAGGAGGGTTTAGTCGGCCTAACTCGCCCAGGGTGAGAGTTGGGTTTAGAGTTTGGGGGCAAATGCTGGGGCTGCGATCCTGCTGAGGGACCACCCCCCTCTCCTTGTAGGTCTTTATCCGGCAGGTCGGCACACAGCTCCTTGCGGGGGATTTCCCTCAGGTCCTTGCCGTGAAGGTGGAAAGGATATTCGCAGGTAACGTCCCCAACTACAGCCGTGTAAGGGATCTGACCCAACCACTGCTGTAGCTGCACTGCCTCGCAGCCACAGTTCCAGGGATTCTCCTCCAGCTGTAGCTCCATCAGGGAGCGACCAACGTACTCCAGGGTTCCAGCATATGCCAGGCTCTTCAGACGGTTTCCCCGCAGGTCCAGATGAGTCAGAGACACAGATCTGGAGCAGGAGGAGGAGGAGGGGGAGAGTTAGCGAGGTTAGATAAAACGACACCGTGATAGTAAGTAAAATAAAAGTTCATACATTCCATTGTGTGAGAGATTTTTATCTTTTTATCTGATGATTAATCTAGTCTTTTATGATATGAAATAGTATGCCAAAGAAACATTAATTCAACAACAGTACAGACTGGATAATTGTGTCTGACACTGATAATTCTACAGATCAGTCCCAGCATAATTCAAAAGCTCTGCAGAAAAATAATCAGACTCTAACCTGAAAAGATGAGCAGGCAAGACAGGGATCAGGTTGTCGTTGAGGATGAGAACCCGCAGCTTGTAGAGGAACCTCAGAGCACCGCTGTCAATTCGTTTGATCACATTGTAGTCGGCCTGCAGGTAAAAAGAGAAAACGTGATGAACATATAATTGCTGCAATTGAAAAGTACACTGAAAGCAGCAGGAAAGCTGAGGCATTTTCCATTTGGAAATGCATCATGAGAAGGTGCTTTTACTCAAGCAAACTGCTATCCATTGACTGTTCATGTCACAGCTATCTATGGGTGAATTTTGTCAACAATCCCATGAATCACGTATAATCAACATGGATTATATTCTACCTGGAGGTATTCCAGGGCCTCTAAACCGGCGAAGGTGTCATTTCTGAAGACCTCCAGCTTGTTCTCATGGAGGTACAGGCGTCTCAATTTGGCCAAACCGTGGAAAGCTCCCACTCGAATGTCCTGGAGTGCATTGTTGCCAAGGTTTATCGACACTGCGTTGCCAAGGTGCTGAAACCCGTTGCTGTAGAGACGCCTCAGAGAGTTCCTCTGGAGGTTGAGTTTGAAAGGGCGGACCCAAGACTGTGACACCTGAATGATTAATTAGAGGTCTGATTAGTTATCTTATTAATTACATGAATTGAACAGTTAGAAACACCCATACGCCACATTAGAGACAGGATATTAGACTTGGAGATAGGATATGTTAATGAGATAAATGACAGCGCAATAAAGTGCAATGCCGTGCAGTTCCACGTGCACCGCCGGATAACTGAACAGGGATGATACCTGGCTGACATTAGTGAAGCTCCGCCCATCGCAGTGCACGTGCAGCACGCCTTCTTTGACCTCGCACGTGCACGGCTCGAAGCACGGCTCGTCCACTTCCTCCTCGGAGTTGTCGACTAGAGGGGTGTGTGTGGAGGTGGGGGTAGGGGTGGGGGTGTGCGACGCCCGAGACAGACACACACACCCCAGGGCCACTGCCAGGGCGACCCACTGCATCCTCCTGCTTCTCCCTCTCAGCTCAGCAGCCTGGGGCTACAGCCCGGCATCGGCCCTTCACCGCACTACATGGCGTGGCATGGCACATACATGCATACATTCGCGCACACACACACACACACACACCACACACACACACCGTGACAAGAGGGCAAACAACCAGGGAGACAACAGTCAGTTCAGGATGAATCAGATTGATGATACATCACAGGCATACTAAAGCAGTCAGAAAATAAAAGTGAAATCACACGGACTGGAGTGCCATGGGGAAAGAATTACATTACATTGGAATAATGATGTATAGGCCAACTTGAGGCCATAGTATGCGGTGATATGAGCAGAACCATGGTAAACATGTGTAAGGTGCATTTAGCGCAAGGAAACAAGGCTTCGGATTTACAGGGTTCAGCAAAGCAGGAAATATTGATTTAAAAACAACAAGCTGAACAATCTCTCAGCTACTACAACAGTGCTTTTGAATTAAAAATTCAAATACTTATGACATTGAAAATTCTAAACAAAGCCAAATACGTGGGCTAGTTCACCTGCGAATCACAATTTATCATTTTCAGAGTGGCTTTTTGGACAAGTGAGGGTGGGGGGGGACTTGTGATGAATATATTCATCTGTACTCTCAAATGCCCGGTGAAGCTGAAATGTCACGCATGTGTTGTTTTAATGTATGCAATATGAATATGGGTGGATGCAAATCAGATTCATAATGCTTCTTTCTAATGAACTGCTCCATTTAATAAGATGAATGGCAATCAGAGAACAGAAGGATGAGGGACAAAATACCCCATATTATCAATCAACAGAATATGTTAGGTTATCAACAGCCATCGAGTCCTGTCATAATCATTATTGTGATAATGACAGTGGAGTGAAAGCATCGCTGCAAATCCAAACTCTTCAAAATGTTCAAAAGGGCTGATGTGAAGGCAGTGCAATGACGGGTAGGAACATGAACTGACGGTGATAGTGATGGTGGTGATGATGATGATGATGATGATGATGAGAATGGCACTGCAATAACATCAGAATGAGAACAGAGTTGCAGTAGTCCTGGAAACAAAAACAACAAAAAAAAAAAAGAAGAAAAAAACTGCTGATATGTGAGTCTTGCATAGGGATATTTTCTCTCCAGTCTTAATGAGATCTAAATTGGATAAAGCATCTTGATCTGCTCATACAGTGTTGAACACTGCCATGCGAAATGCAATAATGATCATCATGGTATGGTAGCTGTAATCATACAGCAATAATCTAGCATCAGCGAGTTAGACAAGGAGGCAGCAGTGAAAACATCACCGCCCGGGAGAGGAAGAGCAATCACAGAGATGATTATGACGGGGAAAGATGAAGGGAGAGGTGGAAATGAGAAGAGGAGGAGGAGGAGGAGGAAAAATGGGAACAAGGTGGAGGAATGGAGTAAAGGAGAGACAGACAGATAAGAGAAGAGTAATGGGCAGAGAGTAGGTACAAAGGAAGAGGAAACGGGTGAGGTGGGAGAGAGGAGTGGTATTGCATAAGCAGTAAGAAGTCAGTCAAGGCTGCCACTCAGGATGAGAGCTCACAGTGAAACAGCTGAAATCTGATATTGATTAAATCAAAGCCCTCCTCTCGCCCTGCACACAATGTACGCCTGCCTCACAGCGAAGCAGCACCAGAGCCAAGTTACATGCGTGTGTGTGTGTGTCGAAAACAATGTGAGAGAGGTCAAACCATATCCAAAAAGTGTGCTTTCATAGCCTGCCAAGTACAGAAACAGGTAGCTAGACACGTGTAGATGAGTGTGTGCTTTCATAACAAACATGTGTATTGCTGCAATACTTCCTGGAAAAATCCTACAGTAAAAGCTTGACAGTGAGAGAAGTGAAAAACATGTAAGATGAGGACAATTCTCCCGTTCATCAAAGTGTTTGGAGCATGTATGCTTCCCACAAGAAGCACAATCTAGGCCAACGTGCTCAATAGTGTTTGACAAATTGGAATACAATACAGAATACAACCCATTCACAGTCCCGGGAGGTCTTTGTTTTCGCCAACGAAAATGTATTGTTTATTGCTGGGCCTGAAGCCCCCTGTACAGAGGAGATCAATACTGAGTCCAGATAGACCACTGGGATCCCTCCTGTTTGATTCTGCTTTGGTGGACGGCC
Source organism: Lateolabrax maculatus (assembly GCA_031216445.1). Lineage (NCBI taxonomy): Eukaryota > Metazoa > Chordata > Actinopteri > Acropomatiformes > Lateolabracidae > Lateolabrax > Lateolabrax maculatus. Next base: position 17,582,463 of record CM062205.1, on the reverse strand, counting down.
ATCTCTCCTTAATAAGAAGAAACACAGTCAACACTCAAGCCTCTTTCGCCAATCAGCCGAGTGGACTAGTCAGCAGTCAGCATAGCTCTGCATCATTATGGTAACAAGAAAGGAAAGGACTTGAGTGTTGACTGGTGACAGCACAGCAGAATTTAAAACTCTGTCCGCCCGTCTCCACGTCCATCCCAAAACAGGCCTGACACAGGTGTGGCTTCCCTCCCCGTCTTTCTTGAGTCTCTCTGACTCTGAGTTTTTCCTTTTCACCCCCCCCCCCACCCCCTCTCCTCTCTCCTCTAGACCTGCACACTGACGCAAGCGAACCAGAGATGACGGTCACTGCTTATTCCGTACCATATTATTCATGTCACATAATTCCAGTGTCTACCTCTCCGTCCTCTCCGTCCGTCAGAGTGCACGGAGCCTCACCAGGCTCCACACTGGCTTTTACATGGGCCCCTGCTCCCCAGCACAGACCCGCACTATCAGGCAAGCAGCAGCATCACTGATCAAATGTATGGAGCCATCAGCCTGGATAGCCCACAGCCCTCCAAGAAAATCAATTAGCCCCCAACATTACAGCACACACGTTGTAATAGTTGGTAGAATTAAAGCATGACCAATTAAACAGCCTAGTCATTAACAGAACCTATTAAGACATTTACCAGGCTATGTATGAAAATCCTTGGCAGAGTAACGCAATCCAATTGCATTCCCCATTGTCTGTCTCTCCCCACCAGCCCCTCTCTGATCCACACAGCGACGCTTAGCAGAGCAGGGATGCGGGTAATACTCACTCAGTCCGCCGCCAAAGAATTAGGGAACGACCGAGAAAACACTTTAGAGGCTGACTGTCGACATGTCGTTCACATTCAGCCGCACTCTTCTCCCTCTCTCTCCCTCTCTCTCCTCTCCTGTAGCGGCTGAGGCGGATGGGGAGGGAGGGGGGGGCGAGAGCAAGGGGGGGGGGGACGTGATAAGACTGCAATGAGGTGGAGGATAAAAACCGAGAGAGAGAGAGAGAGAGAAAAAAAGCGATTGGCTTTAGGATGCAGGTCCGCTTCTCCACAGCGCAGCCCGTGGGAGCTGCGGCACTGGACCGCCGGACAGCCGTGCGGTGCGCGGAGTTGTGGCCCGCTCTGCCGCGATGGAGGATCCTCTCCTCATCCCAAACACAACCGGGTAATTCATAGCGGAGAAGAAGAAGAAGAAGAAGAAGGAAAAAAAAAAAAAAAACAGGGGTGGTGGTGGTGGGGGGGGGGGGGGACGGAGGCGCCGGAATTAATCACGAATTAAAGGTGGCGCGCAACTGCCGGTCTGCACACGAGGCGTGGAGCGCGCCGGGTGGGTTCCCCTCCGCGCCACAGGAGCCACCCGGGCTCCTCATCACAAACAGATTACCGGAGACACAACAGAGTCACAGACAATGGGCCCCATAAACTTTCTCCTCACGTTGCCCGCGTGTGCAGTCTGGTTATAAAAAAAAAAAAAAAAAAAAGAAAAAAAAAACCCGACTGTTCAGCTATACCGACAATAATTTATAATCTCATTAGTTTATTCATCTCTCCTCCTCTTGCCCTTAAGCACCGACGGATTTCGTGAAACCGGTGTGTGTTACCATGGCGACTCGTGCCAGCTGGCTTGGTGGCGCGCACACACGCACACGCACGCACGCACACGCGCCGGCGCGGGCCCCAGCACGCACCCAGCATCAGTCGGGGAGAAACTGTGGTGACTGTTGTGCGAGGAGCAGCGGAGATTACAGGGAGGACTGGACTTCTGCATCAAAACACCTGTCTTGCCGAATGGAGGTGGTGGGCGCAACAGATGTCGCGGAGACCGAGAGCGACGAAGCCCCCCTTGCCATCAGTGAATTCAGCCTCCTACACCGGCTAATCACAGCCTGTAGGTGGCTGCTGCTCCATCAATACTGCCTCTAAGTGGCAGGCAGGGCCCCCTTGTGAAGCCCGGGGTCCCCTGGTGGACCAGTGGCGTGGTCTCCATCAAGGGCACCGTGGTGCCACAGTGTTGAAAACAAGCATTCGCCGGCGTCCAAATATCAGTCGGCCGGTTTCATGGCTATAGGAAAAGATTTAATAACAACATGTCTTCCACATTACTGAGCTGAAAGTTCAATTTTCAGTTCAATTTCACATTGATTTCAGCGTGCATTAAGGTGAATCACCTTGAGGAAATGGAGAGGTGCATCCCTCCCTCACACACACTCCCTCCTTCCCCTCGCTCGCCATACCTCTCCCTACAGCAGTGGAGGGGAAAGCTCTCCCTGGAGATTCCTATCAGAAACAGTAACAGAGACGGTTCCAGTAATATCAGGAAGATGTAGATGATGGTTATAGATTTCAGGGCTCTCAGGTGCATTAGGCTGTATTACAGCTTCCCCACAAGGCTACTTAACGCTCACTTGCAATGGAAACAAGCTGGTAGATGCAGGGCATGTATGCACAGCCACATGCATATATGCATTTGCTGGGATTGCTTACAGACACATGCACACATTTAAATCGCCTCTAACACGCAGGGTCGCGTCTTATGTATATAAATAAGGTTTTGCGATTGGTGATGCCAGATCTGTGGCAGGGGTAATGTGATCCCAGACCTGAGGCTATATCATCTACTGTACCTGAGAGTGTAACAATGCCCCGTGACGGAAAATCTGGGAGAAAAACACCCGCTTTCCTCACCGTAGTGTTGTCGTTGAACCGTGGAGGCTTCCTAAATTAAGAAAACAAACGGAGAGGAACTGAGGGAAGATGGTTATCAGGCACCATCAGATACCTGCGTGTCTGTTCTCTAGGGGCAGGAGCCGCTCTGAGCACATAAAGCACTTTTTTTGGAGCGTTGATGGGGCCTCTAAAGTAGGGGATCTATTTATACTGGCCTAGTGCTGTCTGTGGAGCTGTCCGGTGCTGAAATGGATGGGGATTCATGCTGTTTCACTTCAGCCACTTCTCCTTTCTTCTTCCTCCGCTTTCTCCAAAGCCCTTTCCGTTCTCCCATCTGAATTATTTCTGTCAGATCATACTAAGATTCCTTCTATTCCACTTCCCTTTCTTCCTTCCTTTACGTCCTCACTTTGATTCTTCTGTGGGCTCATGTCGATTCAAACTGGTTAACATGCCATTCTTTCTTTAGTTTCTTCCCCTTTTGTTTTCCTTTCCCTGCTCACTCCTTCTCTTCCACTGTGGACACACTGCAGGAGGTGGTCATCCCATTTTTGTGTCTCTCTACAATTATGCATTTGTTCACAGGGTATCCACTGGGACTGGCTTGCATGCACGAATGCACACACACTCAAGACTCGAGGACAAGCAGACACACTGACAAGAGTAAGAACATGGTTTATTCCTCTCCCCTGTCAATCCATGGGTCAGAAAATCTCCTCAAAGCTACATGTTGTTCACATACTGTTGCGCTGTCCCTTAACACGTGTCTTGGTTTCTTTGGGGCCCGCACTGCCCCCAGTCTCTAGTTACAGAGCGGGATGAGGCAATCAAAGAGGCAGGCAAGGGTACCCTGCACTCTGTGGGAAAGAGTAGAAAGCAAGTGCAAGAGAACAGGGAAGAGAGGGGGGGAAGGAAGAAAAGGAAAATAACAGGCCGGCTGTGGGAATTTGGGGGTTTGCGAGGGCTGGCTGAGATGCGTGGTGAAGGGAAAAGGGGTACGAAGAAGGGAGAGGAACCAACAGATAGAGGGAATGCATGAGGGGGAGGGGCGTGAATGGCTAGGAGGGCAGGTGGTTCTGTCATTAGCTCCAGATTAAAGCAGAGGGCAACTCCAGAGGACTCACCTCTGATTCACACAGTAGTACTGCAGGCAAGGACAAGCCTCCTGGGAGACATGAAACACACACACGGGCACACATGCTAGAGACACAGTAGTGATTCACAGGATTACCCACAGGCTCATGAGCACACACATAAACACACACACACACACATATAGGCAAATAACACCCCCTCCTCATTTAGCGTAACTACACACAAGATACACCATGACTCACGAGAACATGACAACTCCCACACACGACAGAAAGCCGTGCAGCACACAGACACACACACATCGTTGAGCTAATTAATCAAATCTCCTGTTTTAATTAGGATTCAAATCAGTTGCTCTGGGAACCTTACCCCCTTGGAATCTTAAGGTAAAGACTCTCGCTGCCTCTCAGTGACACAGGAAGCTGACAGAGGGGGACAAATTCATAATACCTACAATGATTCAGCTGGTTGCTTTCTACATCGCGTTTTCACACAGACACATTTTTCTGGGGAGGCCTGAGGTGCCCAATCTGAACTGCAATTTGGGCTCAGTCATAGAGAGGGGCACAAAAGTGGAAAAAATGTGGAATTATGACGGCTCACGTTGCAGCCGCACTAATATAATATACCTTACCATGAAAAGGCCATATGTGATGGCAGTAAAGGGGAGGGTCACGGTTTGCAGAGGCCTAACCAATTGATCACTAACACAAGCCTGCCATTTTGCTCTGAAAGTTTTCAAGTGGCGGGGCATGTAAAGGCACTTTCACACAATTCTAATAGTCTGCTTATCTGAGAATATTACGGCAGCCTTGCAGTTTCAGCCGCGCCATGGCTCTGTACTCTGTCACAATGCGCCTGGAGCAAGAACTTTGCTCCAAAAACACCATACATAGTGTTTTCACAAGGGCTCCATTAGTGATCAATAGGATATGTTTGTGAGAATACAGCTAAGTACTTTCACTTTCTGTCTGACTGCTTCAGAGCAAAGTCAGAGGAATCAATATGCTAACATTTCTGTTCATTTGAATCAGACAGAGGAAATATTTATTCAGTGACTAAAAGAGCTCTATTTTAAGAAATGTGGAGGTTTTAGCATTTACATTGTTTCATCTCACATGATGACCTACCATCAGTTGATCTTAAAAGACGAGGATGAGACAGCTCCAACCGTAGTGGACACCACGCCGCCTTCGTCCGTCCCGAGTGTCTTAATATCAGCTCAGGTAAAGGCTGGACTTGATGAATTAAAGGAGGAGAGGAAGCCAAGTAAAGCCATTAGGATACAGGAACTCAGGCGTGTGTCTGGCTCGCCGGTTGTCATGGTTGCGGTGTTTATCACCTCTTTCTGCCGACAGAAGCCCAGGGGCAAATCAGATTGGCTTCAGACAGAGAGACAGAGAGAGAGTTGGTGAGTGAGGGGGAGGACATATTGGCACAGCAGAGGGGTGAAATGCCAACACGCTGCAGAGGGGAGGCTGAGGAAGGGCATTGGACAAATGTCAATGTGGCTTATTCATGATAAGATTTTGTTTTAACCATCTGACTGTGACTTGAGGTTTGAAGTATTACTGACATTAGGTTAAATTAACAAATCCTTACTTCAAGTCTGTCTCACCTGTGGTTTATTCACTTTTCGCTCTGCTTTTACTCAATTTTACTCGGATGCCTCAGGGGACCACTTCTAAATATGCTTAGAGCATTAACGCATTTACCCATTTTTGAAAGCCATTGAAATTCTATGCAAAAACACAGATTGGTGGACTTTTAATGGGAGCCTGGGAAGCATCTAAATCTGAGACGATCCTCCAAAATCAGGTGTTAAATTTGCCCAACATCCCTCGTGGCCTATGCCTGCCACCTAGCGGCCCCTAAACCAATCATCCCTGTCTGGAGCCTTGTACAGGTGCATTAAGAGATGTTGGGGGGGTTACAATTCCCATAGAGTTCAGTGGCTGTCATGTGGCCAGCTGACAAGACCATTCACATCCAGTTCAGTTCTGACTGGTTAAATACTGGCTGAGGAGGCAAGAAAAAAAAAAAAAAAGAAAAAACCCACCCACCCAACCGATTATGACATTTACCGACTATGACAAGTGGTCGGTTGAACATTCCCCATCCAGCAGTCATAATGTGAAACAGATGTCTAGCAGCTGCCGGGGACATCCAGGTGGCTCCTCGTCCCCGCAGCCATCACACTCCTAACCGCTGCTGACTGCGCGGCGCACACGTGTTTCCCCCCCGCAAGCCCCGCCTCTACCAACTCCAGAGCCAATCAGAGGGCGGCACACTGAGGGGCCGAATCTTCTCAGCCAATCGCGGCGCTCCTTGTTGGGGAGACGCTCGCATTCGCGTGTGCTCGCCGAGGCCCCTTGTGCTGACAGCAGGGAGGAAGGTATGGACACGCTCTCCGTCGCGCCGGCTCCACCAAGTACTTGTTAAAGTTTAACCTCGCCTCGAAACAGACCACTAACTGAACCCGTGGAGCTCATTTTAAAATAACACTTGTATTTTGTTGACATTAAATTCTCCCTCGTAGCCTGCAGCACACATGAATGTCTGTCTTTTCTGTGTGAAGGGTACTGTCGTGGTTAGCCTCCTTCCTGGCTGTTTTTTATCGTGGTCTTTGGCGGCCTGCGTCGCTGTGTTGAGTCCTGCTGTGCAGCTGTGGGGTTCAGGTCTCGGGTGGGGTGGTCTGGCCGGGTCGTGGTTTAGCTGACTCGCAGCTGAATGGGGGCGAAGCCACCAGACAGCCTGTGTGAATAGCTGTATTGTGGGGCGCTGGCTGGCTTGGTGTGTGTGTGAGACAGCTGGGGTTCAAACCTATAGGCCTCTTCCACAGAGGGGGTGGTGGTGGGGGGTCTTGGTTAATCTGTGTTGTTTCGTTTCCCACTGGTGTCTGAGCTTTCATTTTGCCGTGCTCGTCTGTCAGGGAGGGTCTTCATCATAGCTCTGTGCAGGCTGACACGGTGTGTCGCCGCGCTGGGGAGTAAATTCCCGGTGACAGCGAGCTGTCCTCTTGTTTATGGTCGCGCCTTGCTGTCAGCCCGCAGTGCCAAAGTCTCATCATCTCTGCCGAGGATGCCGCAGACGAACAAATCCAGAAACGCTCCAGCGTCCGACTCCTCGGGCTCGGTCCAAGCGGGAGCCTCAGCAGAAGATGCACACCCGGTGTCCCGGGAGGAGTGCCGGGCTGCAGGGGACGCAGGAGGAGGAGGGGGAGGAGGAGAGGACAATGTTGGAGACAGCGAGATAATCAAGTCCCCCAGTGACCCAAAACAGTACAGGTAAAACACACCTCTGCTGCACAAGATAAATCCATATTCAAGCTTTTCACTCTCCTGAGTATTTAAATTATGCATTGTACTGTAGCCCTGTTGTTGCATGATTTATCTCCTCTATTTTACACTTTAATCTCAGTCATTGTTATTATTATGATTTGATGTGCAGTTATATACATGTGAGGATACTATTTTTTCATATTCATGAGCGTGAAAAAGAACGTGACCCAGATCCACTAACCCAGATCCAAAAATGATATCGAGCTTCTCTTCCAGCTGGATCAGCACGGTGTTATTGTAGTTTGATGGGACGATTTCATGCTATAAGCACACACCAATGCCTCAGGCCTCTGTGGGGCGTACACAGAGAAATTTGCTGTGAAAACGCACTGAACAAGAGAGTCTCGAGGGGTATACTGTGAGATGCAGTTTGCAAAGAGACATATGATTTAACAGCCTGTTCAAAATAATAAAAAACAATGAAAGCTGTGAAACTCTATGAAACAACACTGTTTCTTTGCTGTTTCACCTTTCTTGTTTACTCCCTCCAGGTACATTGTGCTGGACAACGGGCTGCGAGCTCTGCTCATCTCAGACTACAGCAGTGCAGCAGCGTCCGAAGACGAGGATTCAGACGGAGAAGATGAAGGCGAGGAGGAAGAGGAAGAAGAGGAGGAAGATGAATCTGAAGGTGAAACAGAGGACGAGTCTGAGGAAGATGATGATGAAAGGGGCAGTGATGATGAAAATGACGACAATGAGGGGAAAAAGAAGAGAAGAAATGCAGAGAAACAGGTACAACTGGGAAGTTTTTAACGCAGAGCTTCATTCATTATTTAATTTTTTTTAGCAGATTAAACATGTAAATGTGTCACAAGAGGAAAAAAAAACATGCTGAATCATCGTTGAAAATAAACACTTCTGCTGAAATCATTTATGCAGATATAGCTTATGCAAAAGGCTTGTCAGCACAAACTGGTAACTTATTTATAGTACACTTAAATACACTTTTAAACTATATACAATTGTCTCAATACTGTCTGACCTACCTGCAGCCCTCATCTCCCTTCCCAATTGTTCCTACAAAAGATAAAAAACAGTCATGAACACATGCAGCAGTTTCATTTTTAAACAAGGTAAATAATGCTCTAAAAAGGCTGGGCACTGTAATGTAGGTGGGAATGACTCAAAATACACTACAGTGCTCATAGTAAAGTAAGAACATGTCACCAGGCTTTAGCTAGACCACCAATTCTTGTTAGTGGGATCAGTTTATTGTTGCTTTTGGTCTTTTTATGGGATTTGTTGACAATAAGAAAAACACAGAATATCACCAGACTTATCTTCTTAAGTGCACTCTCAGATCCAGACATGACTTGATATCCTGTGTGTGTCAGTCTGCAGCAGCGCTGTGTGTTGGAGTGGGCAGCTTCAGCGACCCCAGCGACCTCCCCGGCCTCGCTCACTTTCTGGAACACAGTGAGTAATCAACCAGAGAGGTTCAGGTCATTTCTTTGAAAAAGAAAATTCTCATCTTTGCTTGGCCAAGGGTTAATTCTACCTCTGATACTCTTACTTTTCTTTTTCTACCACCTACCTCTCAAGTCAAGTCATGTCAATTTTACTTTTATAGCCCAAAATCAGAAATCAAAAATTTGCCAAAGATTCTGAAGTCTTTGGAATTGGACAAAGAAAGATTCCACAACCATATTTAATGCATTCCAGAAGTTATTTTGATATTTTAAATGATTTAGTGTACCCTGTTTTGTGTACTTCTACTTCAGTTAATAAATTCTGACATTTCCCAGAATACCCTCCACTAAACAATAGAGAATGTGCAGAAACTTTTTTCCTGTCCAAAAAAGCAAGAGTTGCTCTCTTCTCTTGAAGTGCAACATATCTTCTGAATTGCATTCCGGTCTACTGATGCTACTGTCAGTGGAAAAATTGTTATATCTGTCTCCATTCTTCCTTAATGGTCCGCTTGAAAAGAACGCCTTGCTCATTCTTACAGACTGTCATCAAAACTGTCACCAAATGTTAACAGCAATATTTAGAGATATCTCTACCGCTATATCTGGAAAAAATAAATCAAATTCTATTGTGGCCCAGCGGGAAATATAATGCAACACTGTCTGTGTTTGGCCAGCTATCCACATTGATAAGAAAGGCATAAATGCAAAGCACATCACCAAGTAGCTGTGGTGGATTTTTCCTTTATTTTTATATAAGCAACTGGTTGTCGTCTCTTCTCTTTTCTTCTCTCCCCCCTACTGGTTTTCCATTGTGTCCCAGTGGTGTTCATGGGCAGTGAGAAGTACCCCTCAGAAAATGGTTTTGATGCTTTCCTCAAGAAGCATGGTGGGAGCGACAATGCCTCCACTGACTGCGAGAGGACCATCTTCCAGTTTGACGTCCAGAGGAAAAGCTTCAAAGAGGCTCTTGACAGGTGAGGAATGATCAGAGGTTTTTTTTTTTTTTTTTTCTCGGAGTAGGTGCTCTTCAGAAGTGGACTTTGTGAGAACCACCAGATGGGAAAAAAACACCAATAAAACACTTAAACAGAACTTTTGCTAATACCTATCGAAATAAAGCATTAGATAAAAATGTTAGTTAGTTAAAAATGAAATTCCTATTTATGTCTCAGAATCTGAAGGGTCACAGGATAACTTGTAACACTGATTCCTGATGTGTACTAGACAAACATTACATGCTCAAATCAGCCGCCCGCCATTCTGCTCTTGTCTGTGGTGTGTATCAGTCTACATCTGATTGTCTCCGTCTGACCTGTGTCCTTTATCTCTGGCTGGTATGTGGTCCCTGATTATAGCCTCTCTGTCCTGTCACCGTCTTAGGTGGGCTCAGTTCTTCATCTGCCCCCTGATGATCCGAGACGCCATTGATAGGGAGGTGGAGGCTGTTGACAGCGGTGAGTCTTGTTGTCCCTGACCCTTACTTCTCTGTGCTGAGAACTCAAATTTCAGCTGGTGTACTTTTCATTAGCCGCATTGCTGAGTTCACCTCATGCAGCTCCGCACACCACTGATCACTGTCTTTCTCTGTCATCTCAAGTTTTTCTGTCTCTCCTTCTGTGTTTCAGAGTACCAGCTGGCTAAGCCATCGGACTCCCACAGGAAGGAGATGCTGTTTGGCAGTTTAGCCAAACCTGGACACCCTATGGGCAAGTTCTGCTGGGGTGAGTTGGTAAACACAACCGCTGGGACACATAATACACGCAGGGCCTCCTTGGGGTATGTTCAGCAATAATAAACAGGAGCGCTGAGACAGATGCCAAGTCTCCTTTCTTGCTGATATCCCTGCATTTGTGAACCATTTTCTGCAATGTTTTATAGTTCTGCTGAATTGATTGCTCACTTGTGACATTACCAGGGAATGCCCAGACACTGAAGCAGGAGCCAAAGAAGAAGAAGATCAATGTCTATAAGCGACTGCGTGCCTTCTGGAAGAAACACTACTCTGCCCACTACATGACTCTGACTGTGCAGTCAAAAGGTCAGGAAAATCTATTCCATTTATTGTACATCAAGAACTAGTCTATTAGTAGATTGACAGAAATTTAATTGAATTCAATAATTTCAAACAAATTGAACTGATTAATTGAAAAAGCAATCTGTAGATTAACGGACAATTTAAACAATCATTGGTCGCAGCTCTAATAAGGTTTTACTTCAGCCGACTGCGGTTAATCTGTCCTGAATCATCTCAAATTACAATATTTTCTCAAAACAAAGTCAGATACACAATATCTAACACGTTTTTTCAGGGTTTCACAGAAAATATCACACAGCTAATTAACTGCTGCATACAAATAGAATGATGACTGGTGTTGACATTTGTGCTGAGGGAAAAAAAAATCATCGTTATAAAACAGCTGAATTATTCGCCCTGTTGAAACCTCCAGTGCTATTTAAAAACTGTCTTCACCTAGAAAATCAACTAATGTAAAGTTATGCAAAGGTGTCATGATGACATCTGGATCTATTAAATACTTCCAGCATTTCACTTGGAAAATGATAAGGCGTTTAACAAACAATAAAGAAATTTGAAAACGAATACAGTTGAAAGTTGACCCTTTCTTTTAACCTAACCCTCCCAATATAAGATTTAACTGCAATCATCAAAATGTTGATGTAGCATACAGTGGGTTTAGGAGAGTTTTTTTCACAGAAAACAGCTGCCAGCTTTGTCTAGGAACATCGCTGATGAGAGTGGTTACAGTTAACTGAAAAAGTAAAGTTGCGGGCCATAAAACCAAAACAATGAGCTTAAAGATGTTTAAACACTCTGAAGGAACTGCAGAGCTGGGGCATGATGCTGAGCGATAACTTCCACATTATACATACAGTAGTCATTTGATCCATTGTTGGTGTAGAAATAGTGATTATAGCATCTTTAAGTTATTAGTTTTAAGATTTCCCTCCTGGTTGATTTTGTGACGCCTGTGGTTAGTAGTGGTGATGGCAATGGTGGTTCAATAACACGCCCCAGAGTTGCATCCAAATGACAGGAGACAGGATTTTTTTGTCTTTCGCTTTCGCAGCTTCTATGTCAGAAATGCTGAACAATAGCAACTTCTGTAGCCATTTACAGCACACTGCCAAACAAACTGGGCTGAAAAGATTAATTGCGTCACGTTGTTTTATTAAAGAATAAAGTCAATAATTGGCCTTTTCCATCATGTTGTGAGCATCCGATCAGGATCTGATCTCATGCTGCGCGCAGGGCAGGAGTATTTTTCTTAAAGCAAAGAAAGCTTGCACAAACAAGAGTGTTCGTGTCTCCAAAACGTCATCTTACATGAGACGGAGCCTTACTTCATATCAATCCTATTAATACTGTAGATACCCCTAGTGTAGGAGAAGGCTCAGGGAAGAAGGAGGCTTTTATCAATGGGATAAAAGTATGAACAGCAACGTTGTAAAACATGCATGGATCTTTTTCTATGAATCCCTTGTGTATGTAATTTGAATCCCACACTGGAAGGAGCGACTGCCAATTACAATGAAACTACTATATAGAATTACACAACATACATATGTTGAATTACAGAATGTAATGTAATACATTGGATGGTTTCCAAATTTGTGTTAACCAAAAGTGCTGCCCCACTACTAAATTAAAAACAGCACTGGAACCTCCTATGACACCGAAAAAAGTTGAGTTGGACTTACTCTTCACGACAACTCAATCAGAGTAGTAAAACACGTGCGTATTATCAAGTATAATTTGGTTAGAAACAAGTGCTGACTATCTATATATTAACCTTGATTATACACGTGGCTATAACTGTAACCTATAATAGTAAAACTAAAATATAAAATAATAAATTAATTGAAAACTTCAGTTGTAATCAACACTACAGTTGCTTTGAAACAAACATTCTGCAATGCACTGAATAGACCCCGAAACCCAGAATTCTGAGTTTTCAGCCAGAATTATTGAGACATACTCAAAGTCTAATTTATCCTCCTTCACTCTGTCTGTCCTTTAGAGAAGCTGGACACTCTGGAGGAGTGGGTGAGAGAGATCTTCAGCAAGGTGCCTAACAAGTGAGTATTGGAGAAGAGGCTCTCAGTCACTGTGATGAGGTGCTGGTGTGATATAGATTTAGTCTGAATATCCTTTGAGTCTTGGCTCAAATGTAAATGTCAAGCCTTACTTCTTTTCTTTCTCTGCTCTTTTTACGTCTCTTCATCTCAGACTTAAAAAAAAAAAAAAACATCACACTCCTGAAAGGGATAATTTCTCCCTAGTCGAGCTGAATTAGTATTTTCTCATAGAGCCCCATGTCTGTTTTCTTTATGAGTCACTGCAGGACTATTTTTTTGAGGATCAACATGCATATCACTGTGATGTGAAAACCAGGCAACCTCCAGTTTTTAATGCTTTCATTTCAATTAAAGGATTACATGCTGTATGGGTTTATGACATTTCTCTAATCTATGAGCTTATAAAATATTATAAAGCCTTAGATCCCTTAAGATGAACAAAATTAATTTTCATCAAGCTAAAAACATATGAAAAGTAAAAATTTTCAAGTTATGTCTGGCAAAATCAAGGTGCTGTTTTATGTGAAATGTAAACAATAATTGGAGACTGTCATTTTTAAACTTCTTCTAGAAACTTTTTCAATTATCTATTGTTAAAAATATTCAGTTTTTCTCTGTTGTTTTCTTAAAAAACATAAGAAATTAGATTTTTACAATTAGGGAAAAGTATTATGTCTCTAAGACATGTTTAGTGACATGCGGTGACATATTGGGATTGTTTAATTGACATTACTCTTGCATCCCATAATTCTGTGTTTGTGTCTACAGTGGTCTGCCAAAGCCAGAATTCTCTGATATGCTGGATCCCTTCGACACATCAGCTTTTAACAAGCTCTACAGAGGTACTGCACATCTCTGAACACATCTGGTGTTAAAAAATCTGAGGGGTCAGGAGATGGTTTAAAGGATGGTAAAACAGAAAAAATATTTCTGCAATGCAAAATTATATTGATTTTTCTCAGACTTTGTTCAAATTTTTGCTTTTTCTTATGCATTACTTTATAATTTTACCTCTTTAGGCCCCTAAAAACATTCAAATAAAGCAATCTAAGAAGGAAAAATATATTTCCGTGTGAACATATAAGTAATTAGATGTTGCACGGTCAGTTCTTTCTTTTAAAGATTATTTTTGACAGAAATAGTGGAGAGAGACAGGAAACGTGGTGAAAGAGAGTAGGGTAATGTCATGCTGCAAACAGTCCGATTGGCCAGGAGTCAAACTGGGGACTCGCTGCTCAGGGTATTTGCGCCTATGTGGTAAGGGCCCAAACACTTGGCTATTGGGTCGCCCTCATAGCTTTGTTTTAATAGATCACAAGCCAAAAAGGTTACAAGCCAGCAGTGATGAGCAGAAGTTGAGTTATCTTTCTATCATGGTGTTTCTCTAACTGTGTGTCTGTGTGTTTTTTGCAGTCGTCCCTGTTAGGAAAGTCCATGCTTTGAATATTACCTGGGCTCTCCCGCCTCAGGAGAAACACTACAGGTGAGCTACATACAGTAGATGTACAGTGCATGGTAGTGTACATGGGAACATGAATGCAGAATTAGACAACCCATAACAGACCCTGCTTTCCCCTGACTTGGAAGAAATTGCATCAAATGTTTGTTTCTCTTTTTTCCCCCCATGTCTCTGTCTCCTTTCTCCAGAGTGGTGCCTCTTCATATAAACATAGAATTAGACCAGCCAAAAGATACCATGCTTTGCTCTGATTGTAGAGGGATTGCATCAATGTTTTTTGTTACTCCTTTTCATGTTCTTCCATCCTCTTTTCAGAGTGAAGCCACTCCACTACATCTCTTGGCTGATTGGCCATGAAGGCACAGGAAGCATCCTCTCAGTGCTCAGGAAGAAGTGAGTGTTATTGCCTCTGTCTGTTTGTTTTTCTGATTTGAGGGCACTCCAAACCCCAATTAAAAGGTCTTCAATTTGCTGGGTATACATGAGCTTTTCCAAGCTCCGAGCAAGCCCTGAGTGTTGGAGCCCAATCTTCAAACTATACACTTTGCCAGCCCACTTGATGATGTGATTCATACATTCTCATCCCTGGATGTGGTTGTACAAGAGCATTTCAGCCTCTTGTTGCTAAGTGGCAAAGTGATTCGCTAAACCCTGTGTAGTCCCACAGTACCAAGAACCCATCCAGTAGTCCCTTTATCATCAGCACCTCTTGGAGCATTTGATAGAATATTCCTATTTACTGTGTGTGCTATTTTCAATTGTTGATGAATGACAACAGTGAAATTTGAGTGTACTCGGTCTCAGTTCCCAGTTGAAACAAACTGCTGAGGCAGTAGAGTGGTTGTTTTTATTGAGTTCAGTCAATCACATAGTCAAGGGGTTGGTTTGAAATTGGGACATTGTTGTCCCCATCAGTGAAATTTGGGAATGGCCTGTCTATCTGAGTGTCCATCACACACACTGTTCAGAGGTTTAGACAACCATACCAGAGTTTTTGCAGGTTTTAGTACATTTACTATACAGCCGAATGAAGATGTATAATCGACATCACTGCAGTACACCATACTTTTTTTTCATGTATTTTTCCCACCATTTGTTTTGGTTAATTTCAGTGCAGTATGGAAAGTCTCAGAGATTTAAAGCTCACGAGGTGTGATCAATAGCAGTCAACACCATTTCTACTTGTTTGGTAATGCAGTGCAGATTTTTTCAAGCCAACCTTAGACTTTAAGTGTATCATCATACCACCAGAACTTCATGCAGATAAATGCAGACATGATGTTCAGTGTGATGGATTACCCAGGTCAAGGAATTTTCGAATCTCTGCAAGTTGTTTGTCATTTTGAAATGAATGAAAAGCTGCCCGCAAGCCCTGGAAAAATGCATAACAGACTTATACATTTTATTTCTTTGTTCTGGGACCACAAAAGCCTTGTATGCAATCAAGAAACATGAAGTGACATATATTGTACTTATTTCTCTGCACATATTTCAACACTTAATGTGACCTCTCTTTCCAGTTCATAGCAGTGAGTGAATCTTTAACAGCATTTTAAAAATCAATGTTAATTCGTGTGTGTGTGTGTGTGTGTGTGTGTGTGCCTGTAGGTGCTGGGCCATGGCTTTGTTTGGAGGAAACAGTGAAACTGGCTTCGACCAAAACACCACCTACTCCATCTTCTCCATCTCCATCACCCTCACTGATGAAGGTTTCCAAAACTTCTACCAGGTAAAGAAAGTCTTTCACTTTTTATTCGTCTTCTCTTCATTATTATTTTGTCTTCTGGATACATGGAAACACTGCTACTCTGGCCTGAGCACAGGAAATTGGGCAAAAAGTTCCTAGTGTATCATCCAAATCATTTGTAGTCCGATCATAGAGAATCAGTGTTTTTCTTGTATGTCAGTCTGTATGGTGCAGACATTGAAATGTTGACATACTTGACTTGTCTGTTCAGCAAAGACTGGTAGCAGTGTAAGTTAGATGTACCCTGCATGGACCCAGCTGGCCTATTCGTCTTGTTATCCTTGATACAGCAGATAATTTAAAGGAAGCAATCTGTATTATCAGTTGCTATGACAATGCTTGCATTAAACAGGGAGGCAGTTGGCGATCATTCAACAGGAGGACTGTTTTTTAACTGGAAGTACTTAATGGAAAAATGTCTCAGTCAACAGACTTGCATTGATAACTGCTGTATAAATACTGCAAGAGCCTTGAGGAAGTTGTTTACTGAGATCAAGAGCACTTCATCACCCACTCTTTGATTCAGAGAGGATGAACCTAGAGTTTTTTTGTGTTCTACTGCAAGGGGCAAAACAGTCAAGTGTGGCATGCACAGTGCACCAAGGAAGTGGCATATTTTGGTATTTTGTTAGCTGGAAGTGCATGGCACACCTGAGGCGCTCTTGGTAACAGGATGGGGAGTTTCGAATGGGCTCTCTCTTAAATAAATTGACTTGACTTGAGTAGAAGGTCTAGCAGGCTGTAGGTGGACAGCACTCATCAGTCTCTTCATCAAAATTACTGGATTATCAGTGACATGCTTTCTACTGTGAAACAGCTACTGCACCGGTGCAAGGCTGCATTTGTACGAGTTATTGTTGATGAGTTGACTTAACATTGTGGGAACAACATCATACAACACATCATACGAATAAATCCTTCATATATATAACATATTAAAATGCACAAAATACCATAGGTTTACAAGATTAGCTAAAAACTAAATAATAAATTCAGTTTATTACGTTTCAAACTTATGTTTTTTTTTGTATTATTTTGTTGTATTTTGCATATTTTAATATGTTTTTAATAGGTTATTCATCTCTTGAGTTTTAAACCTTAAGCTCTGTAAAGGAATAGTTCACTGATTGATACCACTGGACATACTCAAATCCATAGCAATTATTATGTCATACTTCTCTTGATATTCGCTTCTGACAAACAGATCAGTCAGGACTGAGGACCCTTTTGTTCAC
This sequence comes from Lateolabrax maculatus, assembly GCA_031216445.1. NCBI lineage: Eukaryota > Metazoa > Chordata > Actinopteri > Acropomatiformes > Lateolabracidae > Lateolabrax > Lateolabrax maculatus. Next base: position 17,565,395 of record CM062205.1, on the reverse strand, counting down.
AGTTAATAATTATTACTCTTTATTCCCAAAGGCGGAGGTGACATTTTCATTTGCATGTTTGGCGAATAAAGACACACATTACTTTCTGTGAAATAAATACATATTTTTCAAATGATTGTCATAGCTTTTTCTAATGACTATAATCAAATAACCATAGCCAACAAGATTGGCAGACTCTGCCTTGCATCAGTGTAATTATGGTTTATAAAGCTTAACAGTACGTTTCATTTAACCCCCATCATTAATGGCAAAAAAAGAATAATTTGCAGTAATTTTACCAACAAAAAAAACATAGCAATGATTCCTTAAAGCTGAAGGACTTTGAACTTAAAACATCTACTGTCTGTGGTCTTTCACAGGTGACTCACCTGGTATTCCAGTACCTGAAGATGCTGCAGACACTCGGACCACAGCAAAGGTACTTTCACTCACACACACAGTCTCACAAAACAACACAACATAGATGTACTTGTACAACAACTGCCCTTGTACTCAAACAGAACCTCCAGATTCTGTCTGTCTGTCTTTTTGTTAAATTGTGGGGTTAGAAGTAGTTAACACTGCAATATATTATGGATGTTGACAGGTTAATGTGCTGGTTGTGTTGTGTTGTTTGTTTGTTCATTTATAAATGTATAGCTTTATTGTTTTTGTTTTTGTTATGTTCCTGAATCTGTTTTAAGGAGTGTTGATGTTGTGACATCTGAGCGCCTGTCTGGGATGGATAAAGGTAATATTTCAGTCTGTTTGTTTTTGCATTCAGAATATATGAAGAGATTCAGAAGATTGAAGCGAACGAGTTTCACTATCAGGAGCAAGTAAGAATCCAAATATTCAGGTGCTGCAGTATTAGATGCTTTTTTGACAAAACAATTTAATATTGCGTTTTTACCACTGAGAATGATTTTCTCTTGCCAGATTGACCCTATAGAGTACGTCGAGGACATTTGTGAGAACATGCAGCTGTTCCCTAAAGACGACTTCTTGACAGGAGATCAGCTGATGTTTGAGTTCAGCCCAGAAGTAAGTAGTTCAGTAGTTCGGGGAGTGAACCAGTTCAGGCTTTTATTCTAAAATCCTATATTTCCTTTTTTTAGATAAAGATGTTAATGAAACAGGTCACTCAAAATTGGAAATATATAGACATTTTTTCTGTGTGATATGTGAATGATAGCAACTTAATATGCCAGAAATATATATTGCCAGAGTTGTCGGTGCTGTCCTTGATTGGTGGATGTTATTTTTCATCAAACGTTACAGTCTAATTGTGGTTTTGCATATTTCCTGTAATGGCACTTCAGTTTAGTTTTGCTGCTTTTTATTGTGATTGACAGCTAAAATTGTTCTTGCGTAAACAAGTAATTTAGAAAAGAAAAAAAAACAATTCTCTCTCCTTGCTGAAAAGTTGACTTTATTTGCGTGTGTGTGTGTGTGTGTGTGTGTGTGTGTGTGTGTATAGGTGATCAGTGCAGCTTTGTCCCTCCTCACCCCTGAGAAAGCCAACTTGATGCTGTTGTCACCAGAACATGAGGGCCAGTGTCCCCTCAGGGAGAAGTGGTTTGGCACACAATACAGCGTGGAGGGTTTGTTTCTGTTTTTCTGTGTGTCTGCGTGTGTGTGTGTTTTTACTCACAGTGTAACAGCTCCTTTTCACAATGTAGGTATTCAGTGAATACATTGTCTTTTTCCCCTTGTGTGGTGATATTCAACCTGATATAATTCAGCCAGCCAACAGTAGAAATGCCAGAATTTATCTCCGTCTTTTAAATGGCGAACAATAGTGTTGAAACAGCATTTAAGTAAAAAAAAACAGTGTTTCATGTTTGGTGGAATAGAGGCTTTAGGTCACTCAATTCAAAACATGTATCTAAACTGCAAATATATCTTTCCTGCTAATGGATGTTTTCCCTTCACACAGACATCCAGCAGGAGTGGATGCAGCGGTGGACAGGAAACCTGGAGCTGAACAGTGACCTCCACCTTCCTGCTGAAAATAAGTTCATTGGTGGGTGAATAAACTTTTTGGAGCACCATGGATGAAAAAGTGGGTTGTTGTAGCTCAAAACTGCTGCAAGTATCTGAAAAATATCCAATAAGATGATGAGCAAGACTTAGTCCAGCAGTTTGTACTTTTACGCTCCATTCACCCGTCCAAGAAAAACAGTAATCAGATATATTGACCAAACTTGGAGGAACAGTGCATTTTGTTCAGTGTATTCTTTCATCTATAACACTCCCTTGTTAATCAGTCTAATGGACGTGTTATAATTCAAGATCAAATTTGTTAACTCAATATTTAAAGCCACATTCGGATGGGGGTTATTTCTCTAGAGAAGGAGGAGTGATTTCAATAATAGATGTGCTCGTCAGTGATTTTAATCCTGTCTGTCAGGAACGCATACATCTGTGATTTAGTTTGACCCCCCCACCCCAGTAATAATTACAGCTCCAATTACCTACTGCTGTTTTTCGGTGAACTTGCTGATCCTTCTGTAATTTAAGTCCAGTTTGGAGAGCTTTTAATTTAAAGAGTTTTATTCTTGCTGAGTTTTCTTAGCTCAGCGCACAGTTTGACAACAAAGGATTGTGCTAACCTGAGAGATCACTCGTTAACATGCTGCTCTACCTGTGCATAGCGAGCTGATTTTAGGTGTAGTGAGCTACATTTATTTAACACTGTCTTTCTTATTGTAAAAGCCTAATTGAGATACAGAAAGACATTTAAGTAGTAGTTTATAATAATGTAAAGATTAATAATTAATAATTAAATTACAGCTAAATAATTACTGCTAAATAATACTAGTATTAGTAGTCCACCGATTCAGCATCGCGCTTTTATAACATTAACAAAAAAAAAACAGGATCAAAATTGATGCAGCATTCTGCTTTCTTGCCAAAACTTGGGGTCTGCATTTCCAACAATGCAACTAATGTAACAGAAATGAGGAGTGGGCTACAGAGGTCTGGTAAACTCACACCCACACCCCCAGATTATTTTCATTTTCAAACTTGTAGTCTTCATCCCCAACCGACACTGACGCAAGTGACACCACTTGAGGCAATTTATCAGATTTTTCATGGCTCCCTCTTGAGCCACAAAATCCTTTATACAACTTATTACACATATGTAGTAGCACCAACGCTTTTAAATAGTCTTTGATGTGTAAAATCAGCGCACTCCCCCTTCAGAAATAATAACCAGCCCACTGGTGATGAAGGTAAAGGATTTTCTCACAGCCTACTGTATCATTGCCTATCACAGAACCAGCTCCTGTAATATGCCAATGGCTAAAATGGCATCCAGAACAACACCTGTTATTATGTTAATCCAGTCTGAATGCGGTTTTAAACACAACTTGATGCAATTTTGTTCAAACTTTGATGAGGATACATTTTTGTCTCTTGCTCAACTGATTGATGCGCTAGACTGAAAGTTTAAACCCCAACTCCCCAACCATCTATCTGACTGATGCAAAACATGTTGTCTTTGCAGGTTGCATTGATTGGGCTAATTGGTGTACATTAGTTAGAGGTCAATATTTTAACTCAAACATTGCAAACATCTCTGTTCCAATTCTGACCAAACTTTAAGGGCTGATACATTTTGCATTGTGTTCTGTTTGTACATTTTGGAAGGCCACAGCACCACATTGCCAATTCTAATAAATTGTGGAGAGATGATGCATCTTAACTTAGTGGCCCAAGGGTTACTGAATCATTTATTGGGGGGCGACATCTTTTACAGTTTTGACAACTAGCTGCATGTTGATCCCAAACTGGAATTTTTGAAACTCACACATTATTTATGAGATTGTACCGAGTAGAATTATGATGTTTTATTGTTTATGTGCATTTGTTCAGCCACTGACTTCACCCTGAAGCCCTCTGACTGCCCAGACACCGAGTTCCCTGTTCGAATAGCCGAAAGCGACAGGGGCTGCCTGTGGTACAAGAAGGACAACAAATTCAAAATCCCTAAAGGTGAAATGTGTGTGTGAGTGTGTGTGTGTGTGTCTGTACAGTGTTCATCATTTAGCATGCAAGATGTTCCATAAAGACTTTTAATGTCATTAATGAGATGTTGACACTCGTTTGTCCTTTTTCCTGCTGCAGCCTACATCAGATTCCACATAATCTCTCCTGTAATCCAGCAGTCTGCTAAAAAGTAAGTTCATGCTCAAGTTTGACCTTGTGAAATTGTGTTTGTTTTTTGCTTTAACACTGATTAACATTTTCTGCCATCCCTCACTCTCTTTTATCTGTTCTCTCTCTCTCTCTCTCCCTCTTCCTACAATTTCATCCCCTTGTCCTTTTCATTGCTTCAACCCTCCTTTGTACTTCCTTCTTACTTTCTGTTCTTCTGACCTTCCCTACTTCCATGTCTTCTTTTACCTTGATTTTATCCTTCCTCTTTCTTTCCTTCTCTGTTTTTTCTCCATCTTGTCAATCCCTTTTGCTGTCTCTATCTCCACTGTCTCCTTCTTGCTCTCTTTCTTCTCTAACTTCCTCCCCGTCTTTTCTCTCTCTCCACCCTTACCCTTGTCCTCCCTCCCCTCCAGTCTGGTATTGTTTGACCTGCTGGTCAACATCCTAGGCCACAACCTTGCAGAGCCCGCCTATGAGGCTGAAGTGGCCCAGCTGGAGTATAAACTGGTGGCTGGTGAACATGGCCTGGTCATCAAGGTTAAAGGATTTAACCACAAACTGCCTGTGAGTGAATGCTTCTGGACAAACCACGCACACAAACAGATAAAGATACGATAACATGTATAAAACCACACACTGATTAAGAAACTCTTTTCTGGTAATATATATGGCTCAGTTGTACATTATGCAATAAATATACTACTTCACTGTAGTACATGTCCTTAATGTGCACCAGAGAACTCCATATGTATAGATGTTATGCTATTCTAGATAGCTAAAATAAATAATTGAAACCACTTTCTAATAAGGCATTCTTTACCTTTGTCTATAAATCATAAATTAAAGCTTTATAGATCATAATACACATAGACAATCATAATTTGCCCTTAAGGAATACTGTACATGGTTATTATTGGCTTTATGGTGATCAATAAAGCATTAAAGGAATGGTTTGACATTTTGATAAATATGTCTGTGTGTTAAATATGTCCTTGCAGCCAGCAGATGGGTAGTTTAGCTTAGGATTGAGACTGGAAACGGGAAACAAAATCTGCCTACCAGAACCTCTAAAGGTCACTAATTGTTTTTTCTTAATGCATACAAAAACGGAAGTGTAAGCTGCTGCTGGCTGTTGCTTCATATTTATCATATAGACATGACACCGGTATCAATCTTCTCATTTAAGTCTTGGCAGAAAAGCGAATAAGTGTAGTTCCCAAAATGTCAACTTATTTCTTTATGAAATGATAGAAAAACAACTACTCTTGCTAATTAACTTTAAACCACTTTTGTACAGGAAATCAGTGTAAAAATTGCCTAGCTAGATAGACACAATGTCATGCATTCTAGACACAAACACACAGATGTGTTTGCATTGTTTTCATGTATGATAATGATGGTGATTCTACATCATGCCTGTCTGTCTTTCTCTCCATATCCGTCTTTAGCTGCTGTTCCACCTCATCATTGACCACCTGGCTAATTTCTCTGCCTGCCCTGATGTCTTCAGCATGTTCGCAGAGCAGCTCAAGAAAACCTACTTCAACATCCTCATTAAACCCGAGAAACTCGGCAAGTGAGTTGTTTACCTGCCATCCTTTTGTTTTTCTCTGACATTTCTATTTTACTTCCTGACTCATCTATAAGTCTATGATGCCTTCTAGTGGTGAAATATTTGACAGCCCTGAATGGTAAAAAACCTCTTTCACTCGTTGTCCTCTTCACCAGGGATGTGCGTTTGCTGATCCTGGAGCACTCTCGGTGGTCCATGGTGGAGAAGTATCAGGCTCTGACGGACAGTCTGACCATCGATGAGCTGATGGAGTTCAGCCGGGATCTCAGGGCTGAGCTGTACGCTGAGGGACTGGTGCAGGGCAACTTCAGCAGCGCTGTGAGTGGATGACAGACAATACACAGACAAGTAGTTTGATTAACAATAAAATTAGTTGATTAGCTAATGAATGAGTTAATATTCATGTCTGCTCTTGCATCAATTGATTCTGAGTGTACTTGACATTGTTCTCACTTTTTGCTGATTTCCTCTTCTCACTCTTTGTCTCTCTTATCGTTACCTGTTCATTATCCTTTATTGTGTTTTCTCCACAGGAGTCGGAGCAGTTCTTGCAGTATGTCACAGAGTAAGTCAGCTATTACGCTGAATGCACTCCCTAATGAGAACACCAATACTATACAATCAAATGGATTTGCTTGCAGCCATACAGAGTAATTTGCATTAGCTTTAGTTGTTAAATCCATGATTCCCCTTTCACCTACTTCACGTATCCTTTTTCTTCCCTTGTTTCAAACTCTCTTTTCCTTTCTTTCTTCCTCTCCTGCTCACCTCCTTACTTATTTTCTGCTCTCCCCCTTTCCTTCATTCTCCTGTTCTGCCCTCCTGTTCTTTGTCCTCGGGCAGAAAGTTGCAGTTCTCCAAGCTGCCAGCAGAGGTGCCGGTGATGTTCAGAGTGGTGGAGCTTCCTCTGAAGCCCCACATCTGTAAGGTTAAATCACTAAATAAGGGAGACGCCAACTCTGAGGTCACTGTTTACTACCAGGTACGACCACATCTGCAGCATCAGATCTTTCATTTCAAGACATTCAGACTTTAACATATTCCTATGTAGCATCCTTATTTTATGCACACTATTTCACTCCATTCTTTCTCTTTTTATCTAGTCTGGTCTCAAGGCCTTGCGGGAACACACACTGATGGAACTGCTGGTGGTGAGTGCTGAAGAATAGCATTTACTATTTTCCAATTCTCTATTCATTTTGTCCTTCCATCATGCATGACTGAGTTGTTGTTGTCTTTCAGATGCACATGGAGGAACCCTGCTTTGACTTCCTCAGAACCAAAGAGACTCTGGGGTGAGTGTAGCTATCAGTAGCATTTCCATTACATTTTTGCTTTTTAAAAGGAAATGTCTGACATTATTGTCGATTATTATTATGTTTTCCATATGAATAAGCATGTGCTGAACTGGAAGATTTTTGTTGGGCATGTCTGAAATGTGAAAGCGAGTAATGATTAAGCCTGTACCTACAGTTACTGATCCAGTTACATTGGAACAGTGTTTTTCACATTCATCCCCAGTTCAAATTGTCTCATCTGTTAAATTCTCTGTTTGCAGGTACCATGTCTACCCCACCTGCAGAAACACTTCAGGCGTTCTGGGTTTTTCTGTCACCGTGGAAACACAGGCTACTAAGTTCAAGTGAGTCTGCAACACAATCGTAACCTTTCATTCTCCCAAAAGCAAGATACGATTTATCTTAACCGCTTTCCCAAAACCATGGTATAATTTATCTTACTGTTCACGCAAACCCAAGCTACAATTTATCTATCTGGCCCTGGAAAGAGAAGCGAGTGGAACTGATAAATGACTTAAGGAATAAAATATACCCTATAGCCTATAATATATCTCTTACTTCTCATGAACTTTTCTCTCTCAGTACCGAGCTGGTGGAGTTAAAGATTGAAGAGTTCTTGGCTTCATTTGGGGAGATGCTCAATTCGCTGACTGAGGAGGCCTTTAATACTCAGGTCTGTGTCTGTGTGTGTCTATTTTGTGTATTTGTGAGTTTCCCGTTACCAAAAAGTTTTAGAAATGTCAAAAGTTGCTCTACAAGTTACTTGGTGGAGCCGCACATTCAGATCTACTGTTTCACATTTTCAAATACTCGTGAAAGTCAAAACAGTGTGGAGAAACTCTGTGCACTGCATGTGTGTGTTTTGTACAGGTGACCGCTTTAGTGAAGCTGAAGGAGTGTGAGGACACACACCTCGGGGAGGAGGTGGACAGGAACTGGGCTGAGGTGGTTACACAGCAGTATGTGTTTGACAGGCTCAACAGAGAGGTGAGGACAATGCAAACACACACACATAACAAATTAATTAATACATCTTAAGGCGTTTTAAGTATGCTAAATTACCTTTAATCGAATTTTGTCCACTAGGGTACAAAAAAACAAGCTGACAGATACACAGTACTGACATGTTATCATGTTTTAAATATGGAATGGCAACGTGGTAGCAAATAACTTCTAATTCACACACATGCAGTAGACACAAAGTAACATTGCCAGCCAACCTTAGAGTTCAAGTCCAGTATTTACCCTCCTTTTATCTTTGGTTTGGTTTCCACCAACTTCTGCCTTTTATCTGCAGACAGAAACTTTGTCCGTCTACCGTTTGCACCTGTCAGTCCCCCCTAGTGTTCTTACTGTCAGTGTGTCTGTGTGTTCAGATTGAGGCTCTGAAGAAGATGACCAGGACTGAGCTGGTGTCCTGGTTCAAAGAACATCAAGGACAGAACAGCCGCAAACTCAGCGTGCATGTAAGCAATGCCTTTGTGTGCTTGTGTGCGTGTGTGCGTGTGTGTGTGTGTGTGTGTGTTTGTGTAATGTGTTTACTTTTACATTTTCTGCATGTAGCAACACATTAAATGTGTCCCTGTTTCACAAAGGTGGTGGGATTTGGTGCTGAAGAGAATGATGAGGAGGGTCGTGGTAAAAAACAAGAAGGCGAAGAGGGCAAAGAGGAGGATTTAAGTGGCTCTACCTACGGCGAGGTGTCTAAGCTCACCTTCCTTCCCGCCTCACCCAAGATGGCGGGCACAGTTGCCGTCATGGACATTCCTGCTTTCATTAAAGGCCTGCCCCTCTTCCCCTACCACAAGATACTTGAATAAACTTGTGTGCAGACTGTGAGACGGACAGATGGCTGTGCGTTACCTCTCACTGAGCCACTTTCAGGGACGCTCCCTCATTAGAGATGCAGGCCCTTACGATGTGGAGGTGAAGTAAGGTTGAAACAGCTTTGGCTCCTCTCTGGACCTGGATTCTGTCTCTGGGGCCCAGCTGTAGATTTTACCCACACTGTGTGCATAGGCAAAAAGCCTGGATGTGATGATAGAGTTTTCTTTTAGCTAACTGATAATCTATTCTGCTTTCTCACACTCAATTATTTTATATCCTCAGACACCGGGAGTGTGGGAGCAGTTTATCTATTTCTCTATCCCACATTGACTTAAAACCTTTGAATCAAATTCTCATTTATTTGGTTCTCCAAGCTCTGCTGCTATTACAACTCTGAATCCCTGTCTTTTCCTCTGTTTATGTTGGAAGCCAGATTGAGTTTAACACCATTTTAAAAACACAAATCAACTGCGGAGATGCTGAGTCCTTTGAACTCAATATGTGTGTATTTGAGTTATTGTGTGCTGGATTTCAAGCTCTGCTGTGCACTTATGTTATTAGCTGACCTGGATCATGTCATGTTATGAAACTGTGCAAAGAAATAAATCAATGAGTGATGATTGAGTGAATGAATCAATGTACCGACTAAAGAAAACACACTTGAATCTACAAAGTCGTCTTCACAGAAAAGTACACTCAAACAGCTGAAATAGTAAAACTGAAATTCAGTTTATTTAGATTTTGCATTTAATCTACATACTGGAACACTATTTTGACAATTACCAATTTGTCTTTTCTGTAAATGCCAGCTTAACTGACACAACTGCAATTTTCTTAGCATGCATATCACATTAGACAACACAAACACCACAGACGAGCAAGGTTGGAAGTGTTTGCGTGCTGGTGACTCAGTATGGCATCAGCTCTTTAATTCACACAGGTTTAATCTATGTGTATATTGTATATTACTCTCAGACTCCTTCTCCCTGGGGAGAAGGTTGTTGCAGGCGATATTTTGTTGGGCTCGTGGCTGGTGACACTCTGCACAACTTAATGTAATTAAAATCTAATCCTGAGCCCGGCACAGCAGAGTGTGTTAACAGAATTGACTAATATGCCCACAGGGAAGCCAAATACTGTAGTAAAGTCTTCACCTGCAGTAGACTTACATATAATGAGAATGTGCTGCCTGCACGATGGGTGGCAAACCAGCTTGTCCAAATAAAATTTGCAAGCTTTGTGTGTGAACGATATAGCCAAAAATATATGGACACCATGACATTTGACTTATTTGTAATATTTCAGCATCTCATTCCAAAACAATGAGAATTGATCTCCTGCTATAATGACTCACTTTATGTACGGGGGATTGTCATGTTAAATCAGGAAAGGAAGGGCCACTATTATCAAAAAATATCAATGTAAGCAACAGCAGCAATAATCTTTCCCTTAAATCTGCAATAATACATTTTTGGCCACTTGGTGGCAGCGGGAACAAACTGCAAACACACCTGACAAATAGTATCTCACCTTTTTAAGTAAGTATGATGAACTTGCATAGCAACCAGCTGACACATCCAGAAGACACTGAGCAACATTAGCATTCATTTTTGGCCACCTGGCGTAAGTTATAAGTCCAATATTCACTCTTCTTTTGGCTCTGTTTTTGGTGTCCATGAAATGAGAGTCCTAGCCCAAAACATAAAAGCTACACATTATATATGGTTAGTGGTGTCCACAGACTTTTGGCCATACATTGTCATTGTGTCACAGCTGGAAGACATGTTAACTGTAGAGCTATTGTAGGAAATGAGTAGTAGTAGTGCACAGTAATATTAAAAGAAGAGGACTGGATTTACAATGTGTTTTTCGGCATTAACACAGTGCAAAATGAAGAGAAACATAAAAGGAAGCCCAGCTAGAAAGAAGTAAAAATCTACCCGTAGTAATACAATGTGGGATTCCCTTGACAAGTTCTGGTTATATGGTCGCAATATGCAGTACTCTATGGTCCCACAGAGCATTGTTGGAGATGGCAAACAGCTCTAATTAGCTTTCAGTGTATTGTGATCTGAGCTGCCCCCCCTCCCCCCGTGGATCAGCTGCCTTAATCTCCTCTGTGGAGAATACAGGATATTAAACATAGGACACCTTGCCTACATTAGACCAAACCAAAGATACTGCAGCTTTGACGGACAAAATGGATTCTGTGAATATGAGCTACTACCAAGAAATAGAGACAGGACACCTTTGTGTATTCCATAAAAAAGAATCCAAAAAAACTACGAAAACAACACCGTTAAAAGAGATGAGGCAGCTCATCCATACATCATCTGCTGTTATCTCTGCTTTTGAGGAAAATGAGAATTTGCCTTTGCCCGATGGCTGCCTGTGCAACAGGGCGCAGCAGCGTCCCAGCACTTCTTTGGTATCAGGAAGTCGTTATTCAGCATTTGGAGTATGTAACTTTGTCACAAGTAGTACAAACAGTAAATGAACTCAGCCTGCGCCGTCGACACTAACTGGTGGTCCTGCTAAGAAAGGCTTTGTGACTTTGTCCCAGAGGGTTGTGCTCATGCGGCGCTCCTCTGTCAGAAGCCATTCTTTCTCATTCGCTCTCTGTCTCCATCCCTTAGACTGAGTACATACGCAAAGAGGAAGTGTATCACAAATGCATGCAGACAAGCTTGCCCATGAATCAGAGAGAATTAGATTTGTTCAGCGCACACACGCACTCTCGACTTCACCCAGTGTAAACTTTCCACTGCTACACTCTGTGTCATTCCTGTTGTCATTCTAATTTCATCTGAGGAACCCTGCCAAGGCAATAATGAACTCAAGTCATGAGGCAGGGGCCATGCTGAGTGGTTGTGAGTCGTGCGCGTGTGTGTGTGTGTGTGTGTGTTTGTGAAAATGAAAGGGGAAGGTAAATGGAGGAAAAGATGGTGTTAAAGAGAGGGGCTGGCCAGGTTTACTCGTGTTGTTTGTGTGCTTTCTGTGCTTTGTGTGTGTGTGTGTGTGTGTGTGTGTGTGTGTTTCTGTGTGCCTTGTGTAACATTGTGCTGGTTCTAAATTAAGCAGTGCAGTGGGGTGTACTGTATCATCTAAGCCGCTGTAATGTGTCGACTCCTTTATTCAATTTGAGCAGTAATCTTAGAACTCCCCACTGGCCTCCCTTCATCAGCCCCCTGCTGCAAAGCTAGTTTGACTCAGCCAGAGACACACACAGATGCAGGGGAAATGCTAAAGAGATGAGCCTTTTTTTTTTTTTTTTTTCTGGATCAAGATTGTACTTAAACAAATGTAGCCGGGCTAAATCTCCTCATTATATGGGTATTATGGTCAAGATGAATCTTGTTTGCAGGAGCAGTTTGCGATGGTCGGCTCCAGTAGCGTCAGGGAATTGGGAGGATGAAGATAGTGTAACAAAGATGAATGGAATAATCCTTTAGTTACATGTATCCGAGGTAAAGAGATGATTGCCTCGGTGTTTGCCCCTTTTCTCAGCGCTTCAGCACCGTGGAGGGAAGCTTACGCTCAACACTTCCTTTACTGTCAAGACCCTTTTGTGAGGTCAGTGGCCCCTTATCTTTAAGACCTGTATGTGGTACTCTCACCTGAGATTTCACTTTCCTGCCTTGAAAGCAAGAAAGGAGCTTGAAACATCTTTTCAGTGTGGTTGTTCTAAAATTGTTTACTCTCTAATTTATAGTGAAGTCAATCTGTTTTCTTCAATGTTTCAATTTCTCATAAGGCACCCTTCTAAATGTATTGTAAATGTAAATTATAGCTTTATAAATGGTTAACAAATGTATTGACTATGCTTTATAGATCAGTTATTGTTATAGTTATAGCTCAACATTGCCACGTGGCCATCAATAAACATTCAGAAATCATCCACCATTTTAAATCCTAGTAATTCATTAAAGATATTTCAAAGAGTTTTGACAAGAATTCAGGTCTGCAATTGTGAATGTTAATGTAAATACCCTGCAGCCATTTTCCAGAAGGTCAGAGCTCAAATGGTCCACTGGAGCAGGCTTCCTGATTAACTACAGACCTAAAAAGACATCAGTGAGAGAGATTTTTCACAGCCTGACAACCCAAAATATTTTAAACATATCTGAAAAAATGGTCGGCCCCTCAGTAAATGACTTATTAAGCATTAATAAAGCTTAGTTACAACCTGATCTGAAGTACCTGTCCCTGCAGCTGTGTTGTGTTGCCAGCTCATCAGAGCCTGTTCAGGTGTAAATCTGTGGATTTTGCTTTTTTGCATTTTCCATTTCTTAACTAAACTTTTAGCTCTCTCTTGGAGGTCATAGCTCATGTAAGATCACTGCACATTGCTTTTATCCATCTAAAATGATCCATGGTATCTTTTTTTTTCCAAGTATTAACTTCTTTTATTATCTTCTCTCCCTTGAACTTGAATATTGTTTTTACCTTTCTGTCTGACACTTGGCGTGCAGGCTCTGACAGGTTGGCTGAAAAGATGTTTCACTGAAAGTTCAGAGTCAATTTTGCACAAGTCAAGAGATCTTTTTTTTTTTTTTTCTTTCTTTTCTTTTTACTTCGTGGAGACATCGGGGCGGCGTGGACCTCTGCTCCTCACTGCTCCTCCAGCTTTACGCTCCATCATCCATCATGTCGGGATGCTGACGACCCCCTGTCCACTAACACCCCCCCCACTCCGTTGCATCCTCCCGGTGAAGTGATATCACACGGTGTGCGGCTGACACCGTCGCACCCCCCCTGCTGCCCCCCCCCCCCCCCCCCCGGACCGGCGGCTGCAGGTGCCAAACCGCCCCCCGGGATCCTGCGCCGAGGACGCAGCCATGCCGCGCGGTGACACTCCGCCGCCGCGCCGCCGCCGCCGCCTCACCGCTCTCCAGCGCTTCACGGAGGGAGGAGGAGGAGGAGGAGGAAGAAGAGGAGGACGATGCCGTGAGATTTCCCCGCAGGCCCTCTCTGGCACCTGGCTGCGAGTGAACCGGGGGCGGAAAAAAGAAAAAAAAAAAAAAAAAAAACCGGCGGGGCGCGGACGTGATGGTTCCGGTCGTGGAGCGAGATCAGCGGCGCTCCGGGCGTCTCTCGTGACCGGCGGACCGGAGAGGACGCGGAGCCGCGTACGACACAGGAATCGACAGTTATACAAAAAAAAAAAAGTCTCTCACACAGGTTGCTGAGATTGGCTCCAGTCTGAGAGGTAAGAGAGACATCTGGGCTCCACAGTCATCCGCGCGCCATCTGCCTTTCAATGTATCCGCTTAATTGAGTAAAAAACGAGGCTGATCAGAGATGTAACAGCTGCTCCGTTGACCTCCAGCCGCCAATTTAGTTAGACCTTAGCTCGGTGCGCCTCGGAAAAGTATTAATTCTCGTTTTTATCTTGCCAAGAGGTCGTGCATAGGCTACTGTAGTTTGACATCACTTGCAATGAGGTGCATGCTGAATTAATGACATAATCCGCACGGTGAGGTGAGTAAATCGATTCCAGGTGGGTTTCTCTTCCATCTTATTCCCGCTCATGACAATTCAATATACAATCGGCTGATTGCATTATATTAAAAGCGAAATAGAGAGAGTTTGTGAGCATTAATGACCATAAAATATGTTCCTTATCCTGCATGATTATGGCCACTTTTACACATTTATATTGTACATATGTTAGATTTCATTCAGGCTACATTAACCAATTAAACCAATTTCTTCTATGTAATAACCTGAGCACTGACTGAAAGTGGATGTGAGAGGGAGGCAGTGGATGAATGATATGAGGGTGATTAAGGGATTCATTTATGATGTCAAATGCAGAGGGATCCAAACCAGCTCATTTACTGCGGCTGCAGTGCTGACCACATCACTGCTGGGGCCCGAGGCGTCTCCAGGCATCATGGTTGCAACTGATGTCATGTCTTTTTTTTTTCTTTTTTCTTTTTTTTTGCTTTCCCAGGGGGCTTTGCTGCACAGTGGAGGATGCTGTCCCCCAGATGGTGACTTCTGCAGGTAAGCTCTGTGTCTGAGCGTGCTTATTCGCATTATCTCTCTCTGTACACACACTGTTTGCCGGACGAGAACAGGTCAAACGGGAGACAACTTTAAAGCTTTTGCCACAAGGTTGTTGGTGTGGTGTCTCTGATCTCTGCTCTGCACCTCGGGGATCTTGCTCTGGGCGAACTGTGTAACTGAAAGTGTTTCAGCTCTTAAATCTTGAGCTTAGATCTCTACAGCTCATCTGGGCCTCAGTGATTTCCCTTTTGTTGGCAGCATCGGCGCAGAATTGAACCCCTGCGCTGTCCACAAATCCAGTTTCTCACCAATTCAACCATAAATGATCCAAAATAAATAACAGCGAGGTAATTATGACACTTGGTAAGCCCTCCAAACACAAAGGAGACCAGAGCGAGTGAATGCGTTGTCATTCATATGGAAAAAACGGATGACTGAGTTCCGTTTAGATTATTTGAAAATAAAATCATCCACTCCCCCCCCCCCCCTTCTCCCCCCACTCTTGGCAGTCTTTGCTCCCTCCTGCTCTTGCAGCGGGCGTCTCTGTCCTAGATGTGGATGTGTTCCTCTCCTCACACGCTGAGATGAGTGCTTTCAGAGGCGGACGAGGCAGAGAAGTCCGGATTTTACTACCTGGCTAAATTGCCCTGTGATGGAAAAATATTGTTAGAGGAATGATACTTGAATAATTGAAGCCCCAGGGCTTTTAAAATTGCAGGGACTCACTGTGATTTCCAGTGAAAGTTAGAGGCCACCTCAACGAAATATTCATATCATTATTTAAGAATGGATATATCAAGGAGCCACTCAGGTACTGCCACCCTCTCACTCCATCGCTCTCCCTCACCGTCCGTCTCTGTTTTACCATCTCTCTCCTGTTGTAGAATCATCTCTCAGCTTCTCTATTTATTCCCTTTGAAATGAGTTTAAGCTCATCCACACAATGACTTTATCTGACGTCTTCTTAAATGGGTGCTTAAAATGAAACACGGATGAGTTTCAGCTTCAAAAGGATTTTTTAAACACATACTGCCTCTCTCACAAATGCATGTTCTGTCTCTGTATCTCCAGTGACACAGGATAATGAGACTTAAAAAAATAAAGATGATTAGGGCACTAAGGCAGAGTCATTTCCAGGATGTGTTCTAAAGAATATATAGAATATAATAGGAATACAAATGGGCTGTAAAGTTTAGTTGATTACTTGATTTGCTGATTGATAGAAAATGGGTCAAATAATTGTTTAAGGCGTTTATCATTTATCTAAAATGCCAAACATTTACTGGTTCCAGGTTCGCAAAATATGACGATTTGCTGTTTTGCTGACTCTGTTTTATATGTTTATTAATGGGGTTTAAACTGGAGCCGGACAAAACAAAACATTTTAAGACGTTGCTTTGGGCTCATGGAATTTGTGATTTGTGAAACCTACAAACAGTGAGTTGGCTCTGTCCTAAATTAAGAGAATATGGGCTTTATGTGCCGGACTATTTTTTGGCTGGGCTGATTGCCAGGCCACCTCAGAGTGACGACAAGACTCCAGCAAGTCTCTGCTCCTCGCCAAGAAATAGTCCAGCACCCCACATGAAACCACAATGAGTCGTGTTTATAGGTCTTAAGTTTTTGTACGGATCAAAAGAATAAAATATTACATGTTAATTGATGAGCTTTAGAGGTGGCAGTAGCACATTTTTGTTACCTTTGGACAGAGCCATCCTACCAACTGCTGGCTCATGCCTCGTATTAAACAAATAGATATAAAACTGGTATCAATCTTCTCATCTTACCCTCGGCAAGAAAGCAAATAAGCGTATTTCCCAAAATGTCAAACTATTCCTTTAACATTTAGATAAAGTTGGGTTTTCTAATAACATTTTCCTTTCAAAGTTTCTGTAATTTTTGTGGTTCACTCAGGCATCACATGGGAGAAAAAAGCTCTTAATTCCCAAACACAAATCATCACCACATCATCCCACGTGAAACTTTAGAGGGAAGCAGTGTTTTTACCTCTCCAACTTCTGATTAGCGATATGTTTGGCGGTGGTTGTGTAAGTGTGTACACGTACACATTGAACACAAATGTGTGTGTGTGTGTGTGTGTGTGTGTATGAGCTGGTTATTCACACACACACACGCACATTTAGCTGACTGCTAGGATCATTTCATTTCCCACTGAGAAAATGAATTAAAATATGACACCTCTCTCCGCTGCCTCTCATCTCCTGCTTTTCACTGAGTCAAGAGACGACAAAACTGCTAAATATAGTTCTGCAAGTGGGGTGTGAAACCTCTCCACCTCTCTCAATATTTCCAACATTTTTAAGGTTGAAATTAGATGACGTTGTGGTTGCTTGAATAAAGGTATAATCACCACTCCAATCAACTGCTTTGAGTGTGTTTTGTGTGTGAAAGAGAGAGAGGGAAAGGGCAAGTAAAAGAGCACATTTCACAATATTAAAAAAAAGAATATTTTCTAACCATGATTAGATCACAATACGGCAAATACATACAAAACTTTAAAAAAAAACAGTCAAACTAATGATTAGTGCAATGGACTGTGTTAACACATAAAAGCTTCAGTTACTTTTTCTGTTAATTGCGGTGCAAAGTAGCATGAGCCACTGGTTTGAGAAGTTTTTTTTTACCACTTTGCGGTGTATTCTCATTTCAAAGTTTTCTTTCAATGATATGCTCGATGTTGCTCAAGATATAAAGACAGGAGTCTTGTGGATTATACTGTAGGTTTATGTTATGGCCATTAGTTTTGATTATTTGTTTCCAAGAAGGTTGCTTGTTTTATCTGACCAACAGTACAAACCTTAAAGGTATTCACATTCGGTATAATATATGACAAAGACATTAGAATATTTGTGATCCTTGCTTGAAAAACATTAGTGAAATTATTAATTTGTCTGTCGATCGACTAATCATTTCTGCTCTTCAATAGGAAACGTCATACAGCATTGTAGTTGCTGAATTCATCCAAAACTTAGACAGAATCTCCAAGTGAGCAGATTTAAACAGTTGACTACAGTATGTTATTGGCTGTTAGCAGTGCACGCAGCAAAATATTAACCTCTGTGATTGGGTGGTTTTCACCAAAGTATGTTTGGGAGTCGTAGTTGACTCCTGTACGACTTCTCGATGACAAGTTTGTCATCTTTTGTACTGTGTCTCATGTCTATCCATCTGCCGGTCACCTAACATTGTGTAAGCAGAAAATAAGCAGGACTTTTACTTTTGCAACCGTGGATGCCAACTAACTCCTCCCAGCCTTGTCAAAATCCCTTCAAATCTCAGGGATACACATTTTCTTCAGCCTTTTCTTGCACAGTAAAGAACTAGATCCTTTACTTACTGTCACTGAAGCTCATTTCACAGACACACACCGTCTAACCGGAGTCTACTGGTCACCTGGGAATCGTACACTTAATTACTTAAAGGAGATTTTGTGTTGTGGAAATCAGATGCCTGTTGCGTCCTCTGAGGCTGTCGTCTGAGACTCTCTCATCCCGCTTCATCCCTGTCACTTGTCCAAGTCAGCAACTGTCCGGATTTCTGGCAGATCCTTTAAGTCCTTTCAGGCTACAGAGTTGTGTTGTGATCTAAGTGTTGTTACTTACGTGTTTGCTCGGATTTGTGTTTGCGTGTGTTTCCCAGTTGAATCAGACAGCTCTGAACCCACTGAGAGTCATATATGAACTGCGTTGGTTAAGATATTCTGACAGCATTAGAGTTGAGTCTCCCAACCTCTGTCACTTGCCATCTTTGTCTCTCCAGTCTGTTAGAAACTCTCTAATCTGAGGCTTTACCTCTTCGCTCCCTTTCTAGCATCATTTGGTTGCATGTTAAGTCAAAATCACTTGTTTTTGGTTCTAGTGAGATTCCATTGCTTTGTCTGTGTTGATATACATCAGAGAAGGCCCTCATTTCTGCATAAATGCGCTACAGTAGCTTCAGCAGCGCAGCACAAGGATTGTCCTTTAAATGAAATGACAGAAAAAGAGGGGATTGATGTGTACAGTGTGGTCAATGAGGAGGATATGGCTAAAAGTGTGAATGGGAGACAAAGAGAGTAAAGGAGGCAGATAGTGAGCTCAAGAGGGAAGAGATGGAGAAATGGGGAGCAAGAGAGACTTCACATCGCTTTTAACAACATTATCGTGGCCCGTGGTGTATATAATTTAGTACAATGACGCAATGGTAGATACTGCACCGAGTGAGCAGTCTGGGAGGGAACATGCTCATTTCAACACACACACACACACACATTTCTCTCTTTGATTGTGTTAAATTAGTCAGACATTCATGTGCATTCAATGTTAAATGTTAAGATTTTGAATCCTTATTGTTTGAAGGGTTACACCTCACTCACCAAAAGGAAAAGACACCTCTGGCTCGATTTGACTGTGGGCAGGGTGGGGGACATGTGGCTCCACAGTCAGGGAGCCGACCAAACCACCCCACACTAAACCACCATTTGTTTTAACCTCGTGGCTGAGATTTGCCAGTTATGACATTACAACAAGTGCCAGAACGTTTAAACCATTTCATTAGGCAATAAGACTAAAATTCACTGCAAATAACAGCCTTGGGAGACGCATAGCTTTTAGAAAATTACATTAATACACCAGTAATGAGAAAGACGCTTGACTTTTTTTTTTCATCAAATTAATTGGGATAATTAAAGGATGTTCTTCCGCTGAGAAATATGTGGATATTTTAGTTAATCAACTTGAACAGTAGATAAACAAAAGTCGCTTTGTGTTGTAATTTCTGTAATGGCAGCGCTTCAGTGCTGGAACTCAACCATATAAATTAATTTCTAAATTAATGTCAAAACCATGCATTTTATATACTGATATAAAATGGCATTCTCTCTTCTTGCATAAATGTTTGGACTGTGTGTTTGGTATTTTATTGTGACTGCCAGTAAAAAGAAATCGAGGCATGTGCACACATATTCCATCTCTCTTGCACACTGCTAATTTATTGCTTTCTGCCAGATAGACCTGTTTCTAAGGTCTATTTGAAGCAAGACACTACATTTTCTGTGTGCAGTGGAGATAATTAGGTGTGCAGACTCTTGATTTCTTTTCATTTGCACCACCTCCTGTGTGACTCTGCCAATCAGAGCTATTTATTTAAGATTATTTACGTGCAATGCAGAGCAAACACTGGAGGGGTTTAGAAATCCCAACTCTTGACTATAATTTGTCAGTGAGTAATTTGTGCATGTATCTGTATATTTTCTTGACTTTAGCTCGGCTGAGAATCTAAACCATGTCTGGCAGATATCTTTTGTGTCTTATATGTTCTCGCCAGTTCTCAGCAAAACATTAAGTTGCATGTATGTATTGAATAGTAGCAAATGTAGGTTTAGTAAAAACATCTTTACTGTGTTATTCAATTGCTCTATCAGTATCAAAGAGATCACATGATGATAATTATCCACGGGCCTTTGAGAGGTGCTTTTGAATCAGTCGCAGTGAATGAAAACCGACAGGAGATTCACGTAGGAGTCAGATTTAGTATGCTGAAACTGTACTGCGCATATCCATACAACATACTGGCCATATGGCAAGTGTGCACAGTAGGTGCTGCTGCATTCAGCATGCTGATCCATCTACATCCTGAGTGTTTGCCATCCAAAGTGGTCCTGTTGGAATTCACGCACACTTTGCAGATGTTGCTTTTCAGATTCCTGTGGCGAATCTAATTATGCACAGTTTATGCCTATATTTATCGATCTTAGTGTGTGACCCTGCCATATGAAAGAGTGGATGTGATATACCGTATATAGGCTCGTGCTGAAACAACTAGCTGATTAGACTGATTTTTCTGATAAGCAGTTAATAGTTTTAAGTGATTTATCGTGTAAGAATCCCACAGCCCTTTATTGCTTTCATTTTGGCTTGACAGAAGTGTCTTTTTTTTCCTACAGGAGTTCCAGTGAGAGGAGGTTTTGAGAGTAACACTCCACCGGCCTGTCATGGTTTCCTACCTGCTCACACTCCTCCATCTCTGCCTTTCCCGCTGTCTTCTAATGTAAGTGTCCATCTCTTCTATTAGAGCCTGGGTGTTACCGCTTCAGTGAAACTATTTTTCCTCTGAACTCATAACAACTGAAAACAACAAATTGTTAGCCACAGAGAAATACAGGATGGTGACAAATTAAAGAAACAGCTCAATCTTTTGGGAAATAGGCTTATTCGTTCTCTCTCATGTCTCTGTTTTAAGTACAGAGTTGTAGCCAGGTAGTGTTGATGTTGGGTTTTATTTTTATGTAAGTTCCAGGTATGGATGCTTCGCAGCCAGTTGCCAACAGTGTCTTGACACTATCATTGCTGTCAGAACTTTCTGATATCTCAGTTTTGGCATTGCAACTCAATGTGGTGTGATGTGGTCGTGTTTTCTGACTCAGTTTCTCTGAAATATGGTCTGAACAATATGACATGAATGTGGCCTTAACGCAGAGTGCTATCAATTTGTTCCCACTCAAAAAGAAAGTGAATATGCAAAGAAACAGCACAAGTGCAAGTGCTTCCATACAGGGCATGCCGGCTCGATGGTTGGAAGAGAGTGAAAATAATGAGAACCTGAGTGAACACCCTTGGGATTGGGTTTGTGGTGGTTTTTCCTTTTATTTATCATCCATCTGAATCTGTGAGGCCTGAAACATCCCGAACTGTCTGATAATAGCTGCATGATAACCAACTAGTTACAACATGTTTCATCAGTTGAGGTTACATCACGATGTTACATAAATATACTAATTCAGCCTACAGTGGTTATCTTTGCAGGCATTATAGAACATTTTGCAGTAAATTTTAGTTTAATCTCTAGCACTACCGAAATCCAAATGTCTAGTACACTCATTCACATTCCCTTTTTTTCCCTTCTCCTTCCTTTCTACATTAAATATCCGTCTCTCTCTCTTGCTTTCATCTCTCTCTGTCTCCCTCTGAAGGGTTTGATGGAGAGCTGGTCGAATGTCAGCGGGAACTATCGTTATATCCGGAGGAATTCTCGCCGGAGTGATACTGCTGTGCATCGTGGCAGTGCTCTGTTACTGTAGACTCCAGGTATCACTGTGCGTGTGTTTGAATGTGTAGGGCTTCAGTCATTTGAAAGCAGGATTTTTTAAATAAAAAATCAAAACTATTACCTTTTAAAGCTTTATCTAGACGATCTAGAACACAGTGATCTGTGAATATCATGAGAAAATGGTTATAGTTCAGAAGCAGAGTAGTTACATTGCTTTTGATGATAGTAATTTAGTCTTTAAAGGTATTTTGTGTGCATTATATACATAAATACACAGTTAAGTAAAATCTGTTATTATTTGTACCTAACTTATTCCTCAGTTCCTCTTGCTGTAATTTTAAGATAGAGGCCGGAGGTGATTAGCTTAGCTTAGCACTAAAACTGGAAGCAGGGGGAAACAGCTACCCTGGCTCTATGCAAAGTTCAGAAATCTGCATACCAGCTCCTCTAAAGCTCACTAATCAACACATTTTATCTTGTCTGCTTAAATGTTACACAAATAGAAATTTAGAAATTACAATGTATGTTTTTAAGATCTCGTGAAGAACAGGACAGTTTATGCATCCGCCCTGTACTTCTGTGCAGCGGCGTGGCTGGTTGCCTGGCATCCTCACTGCGACGACACTGGTGTTTGTGTATGGATTAAACAAACTAAATAAAAAGTGTTAATTACTGGTGGTCTGTGTGCTGAGCTAGGCTAATTGCCTCCTCGCTGTAGCTCTGTACTTAACACACAGACTTGAGAGTGGTATCAATCTTCTCATCTAACTCTTGGCAAGAAAGCAAATAAGCTTAATTCCCACAATGTCACAATACATGTTATGGTACGTTTTTATTATATGGTAAGTCTCTCTCTCTCTCTCTTCCCTGGTGTCCTCCTTGTCTACCTTCTGCAGTATTACTGCTGTAAGAAGAATGATTCTGAGGTGGACATGGGCTCCGTGGTGGGGGCGGACCCTCTGTCTCACTTTCCCTGCAATGCCTGCAACGCCCTCGCCATGGACGGCGCGGCTATCACCCCCGTCTCTCTGGATCAGCTGGACGCGGGTTCCCACCACAACCACTGCCCCGCCTGTTCCCCGTACTCCCTCCGCTCTGGACTCACAGACGACATGCGCAACGGCGGGGAGCGGCTGGGCTTCCACACCTACTACGAGAACCCGTCCGTCTCCCTGCCGCTGTCTGCCAACCCGCAGGGCTCCTCCCCTCTGAGTTACTACAGCCCCACAGACGTGTTTCCCCCCCCACCACGCCCCTACAGCACCCAGGTCTGACCTCTGCTGCACCTCGAACATATAAAAAAAAAAACCCATTCTGACAAACTTACGCACATCACAAGACGTCTACACAAATCCAGCACGTGCTCCTTTTGTTTGGGACTAAATTCAGGTGATGGATTATGATACAGCACAATTACACACATGCCCACCTTACTGTACGTGCTCACTCCTGCCACAGATTCCAGACTCATCCGTCCGTGGGGGCGACCCATTAACTGAGCCCACTGACAGAGCCTCTGTGTGGGGTGGCAAATCTTTGGACCAAGCCCATGGGGGGCTGCGGACTGCAGCGTAACACAGTGTTTTTTCAGCAGGGAAATGGGACATGACGCTAGTACAACCTCAGTCTGTTTTTACACAGGGCTATCACATGTGGTTCTAAAATGTGTCTTTGGTAACCATGCATTTAGTATAGTGTGAACACGAATGGGTCCCAAGCCACGCTGACAGACAGCCAAGTCAATTTTCTTGTGTAGGTGCTAGGGATGCAATATTTGAAGCAATTCCCATAAGACATGTTAATGATCGATTACCAATTAATCGTTAAAGCTTATGAAATAAGAAAAATGCATATTTTCCCCACGAAAGCTTATTTTAAACAATTGATGTGCACTATTTTTGCACCACAATAATACATTTAAACAATTTATTAATTCATTTTACTAGTTACAAATTAAATAAAACAAAATAACTTCATGAATAAGTTCATATTAATTTTTCTGAATATAATTATGTAATTCATTAGTAATCATAGGTAAAACAGAGATGTCCTTGAAAGAAAAAAGTTTAAACCCAAATATATATTTATTGATTATTCATTTATTATTGGTAACTTTATTCTCCACATACAGTCTGTTTAATTGTATGCCTGCCTGTTCACATTTTTTGCATTTTCAGCTGATCTGCTAGCAATTAGTTAGGATTAATTAATTAGATGTGTAATTGAACACAGTTTCTATTTTCCCTATAATTACCACCAAATTACATAGATCCTTTAGGAAACTCAGTGGGAAAGCATTAAGAAATTCTTTGTAGATTACACACCCATAAAATTAAGCATTACCTAATTCTTTGCTCCTGCTCCACCTGCTGTTATTCACAAATTAAACTGACAAAAGTATAAAGTTATAAAACCATAATTAGATTAAATTAGGCATGCAAGGCACTTAAAAACAAAGTTCAGCCCATTTTCTGTTGAAATGCTGAAAGCATACAAATGTCTATATCAAGTGAAAAATACTCTGATTATTTTTGGTTCTAGTTTGACAAAATACCCAAACACTGAGGGATAAGTTGCCTTTGTAAAACATCTTAGATAAGATTTTTAAGTTCATACCCAAATCGGGTCCGGAGTAGCCACGAAAATCCTCTCCACTTTATGGCCAGGGGCGTATCTGTTTTTTTTTTTAGCAACAACCATAGTTTTCTGCATAACATAAAATAAAAAAATACGAGATTGGAGGTGACATCTGGAGAATTATTGTGATGCCAGGTGTTGGTTTGTCTTTCCACTCTGAGTATCTGGTTACATGATACAGAGTCTGTAAAGGACCACCTTTTTAGTTTCTGTTACTCTCTCCTGCATTGTTTCCCCCCTCTGCATTGTGCTGGTGTTAAGTGAACGTTTCAAATGCTAGCCTAAGAACCCCCCCCCCCCCCCCATCACCCCCAGGCTTACTGTACATGAGGGCTAACAGTTTTTTGTACTTGGTGTTGTTGTTTGCCAACTACAGAAACTACTAATGGAGTTTAATTGTTTTTGTCCATGAGGAGAAATGACAAGCTTGTAAGCATTTTTTTGTGCAGCAATTATTTGAAGGAGTCTAGTAGAAAAGTATGAATTTTGTTTGCTTGTATTCTCACTTCTGGTTAATTGTAATGAAAGTAGACTTCTAAAATGAGGTTGGTTCTGCAGTGTCTTCCATATAAATTGACATATTTCACTTTTTCATGTTTACAGATTAAGATGGATGAAAAGAAAGAAAGCTTCAGATTTTAGAGATGTAGGCAGAAATTAGATACTTAGGATCATGTACCATAGTTTGTTGATCTTGAAGCTTAAGTTTTGTATCTTATAAGCCATTATATCTGCTATTCAGTACAGTAACAAGATGCAGTGTTATTCCACAGTATATGCCTGAATCTATATATTTTTAGTATTGTGGTTTTTGTGTGGGATGTCAGGGTTTAAGTGTGTTTTACTGAGTTTGTACCAAATGCAAGTTTTCCATACTCCTCAATTATCCTTCCATTTTGATTTTTCTTTATATTCCTGCCAGTTATAATACAACAAAGAAACACAATGTGAAGGGAATGGAAATGTACATTTGTTACAAGAAATCCACTTGAAAATTGTCCTACAATTTAGATAAAATGTGAAAAATTATAAAAAAAAATACAATGATATTTAGTATAACAGATTATTAGTGAAAAGACATATAGAAGATATTTATTCAATATATTCTCACACCACATTGTTTCCACTGAGCTGTGAGATTCATTATCACATCTCCTAACTTACCTCACATCCCCTTGTTGTTCAGAAGTATGTGCTAAATTATATCTGTAGAACTACTTTTTTGTTTATTTAGATGTCCACTCATTGGTGTTTACTGCCACATAGCCAATATACTCACTCAACAAATGTGGTCCACATAGTTTGGTGAAAGGGGTTTAGTTTTTGTGTTCACCGGTTCTGTGATAACCAGTTTGTTGCACCACAAAGAGCACCACTGCTGTATCAGAACTATTTTTAAGTTCCCTTTTCTTGTTCTGACTGTTGAAAATTGTATTTTTCAGATTTTTCTGTATGAAACTAGAATAAATTTTGGTATACCCTGATACAGTGAGAAACAAACACCAACTTTCACAAAATGTTCCTTTTTTTTGAGGAGGAATAAATGTTTATAGCTGCGTGGACTTTTTGGGGGTGTGTCTTCACAATGACTCAGACAGTAGATGCACAGGATGTTGTAATCAAAACTAAATTTAAAAAAAATACCGAAATACAGTGGAAAATCTTGAAAAAACCACAGAGGGAAGCAAATAAGATCTTGAGTAGAATTAAAGACAGAAGTGTAACAAGCTACATGTTGCAAATCAAAAAAAAAGGGAAGTGAAACTTGGAAAAAGGGAAACTGATCTGTCATCAGGAGAAGAAGACAGAACATGAAATGAGAGATTTCAGGACAAAGGGAGAAATTAAGAGAAACTGTACACATGATGTGGAAGTATGGGGGAAAAGTGGTCATTTACAGGCAGAGGTGCTGAATCCTCTTTGTTATGTTACATTTGTGCTTTGGTATTCTATTGCTTTACCCGCTGGACCTGTTCGCTTTCCTGTCAGACAGCTCAGCCTATTACAATAATAGACCGACGGGCCTGTGTCACACAAACACCCCAGGGTGAAATATCACAAATACCACATCATTTACTCCTTTCTGCTACACCAGCAGGGTTTAGTTGGCAGTCTTTCAGGTTCATACAGCATCTGAGCCAGCTAAGGTGAACAAAACGAACAGAGGAAAATGGATGAAAAATCATTGTGGGAGCTCATCATTACCAAATAAATCCGAATCCAGCTGGTGATTTGATGTATTTGAGAGGTGGAGTTCAAACAGGTGTGTGTGAGAGACAGAGAGAAAACAGGTGAGGTGATAAGAGAAGTGAGCACTGAAATGGGTGTGTCGAAGGCTGTTGTTCTTTTACACACTCTCAGGTCGCATATAAACCCTGTTGAACCTGTTACTGCCCATACACTTGTAACACACACTCCTTTACCTGACACTGTGTATAAGTGGCTCTGACTACTACTTATTTGGTGTTAGTGTGTTTTTACAGTAGCTACACTTTACCTGTTGGAGTATCTCTGTTATTCACCTTTGGACCATAAGCAGAGTTTCTTTGTGTTGGGACGACTTGGACTTTGCCTTGATATTTTCTGTTCATACCCACTGGATACTGGATTGACTTCTTGCTGCAAGTAAAAACAAGACGACTACATCTTTCTAAACTCACTTTACATCTCTATTATCTCTTTTCACTCAAGAGATATTTTTTTGATTTCTCTGGTTTGAAACTTGAAACTTCGCCTACAAAAGCTGTAATAGTTTGCGTTCGTCTGAGTGTCAGAAGCTCTTGGGGCTGCACATTAAGGCAAGATGATGGAGGAGGTGTCCGTCATGATGGCGTACGATGCCCACGTTATGAACCGGATGAGCGAAGAGGAGATCCTGGCCTGTCTGGTGGCTGAAACAGGACCTAAATTCAAAGTAAGACACACTGCTGCATTGATATATTCCACTTACACTACAGTCACTTGTAGAGTATCACAACTAATATCAGCAGCTAAACCACAATGATAGACTGACCCTACTAGTATTGGTAAGGGTATTATAAGGTAACTACTTTTTCTAAAAAGCTAAATCGAAAATGATTAATTTTCACTTTGGAATTAATGCAATATGCCTTAAACTTGCAGATAAAAAACGTATTAACTTAATAACATGTGAAGCATTGCTCAAGTGCCAAAGAGTTAGACTGATCTGAGAAATAAAATGTCTACAATATTTCCTATACTGACTGGCAGATACAAGAGTATAACAGACTGCACACTGTAACACAAAAACATTCCTCATGTTATTTGAGATAGCAGGAAATCAATTCTGAATGCTCATTTGAGATATTTGCGATATGGAAATTGTCATTTTAGGCTTTAAAAGCATCCTCCCCTCCATTATTATTCCCTTGTGTATCGTAAAATGATCACTCCCCCATGTGCTCAGCTCTATCTTATCTCATTCTTATCCCTATCTTGATCTCTTTTTGGGGCCTGGTCTTGATTTGTCGCGCTCATGCAGCATCCGGCACCGGATCTGTTTGGAGGAGATTGCTTTCTTCAGCTCAGTCAAATATGACATTACTGTATTTTATTAGCCTTGACTCTTTCCCCTCAGGTTCCAACAAAGAAAGCTAAACTGAGGGAAAGCCGGCTTCAAATAATGGAGGATGAAGAAGAGCCCTTGGACAAATACCTGGTCAGAAATCTTTCCACTTTCTGTCTTTGGAGCTCAACCTCAACTTTATCCCAATGAAGCTCCATTTTTTTATGCGATACATTGTATATCTGAAAGCTAAATTTTCTTATTCTCTCCATGCTTTTAAAATTTCTTGATTTCCCAACTCCATATTCTGTTATCTGCTGCAGACCCTGATAGATTTCTCTGTGTTTTGCAGAAGGAGAACCATCGGCTTCAACAGGCCAGCCTCCTCCTGGAGCAGGAGAACGACAGCCTTGCACACAGACTCATCACCAGCAAGGTCGCCCTGAGGAACGCTCTGGACAAGGTACAGTTAGCTACTGCCCTCCACAAAAAGGGTAAATGGGTTTAATTAAAAATGCAAACTCACCTGCCAAAGGTCATAACTCAGAAACATCTGGAGGAGCCTCTCAGGAGAAACTGTAACCTTAATAAAACTTTTACCTATATAGCATTACAACAGCAACTCAGCCTGTAGTTATGCAACGGCTCAAAATGTTGACTGGTCTTTGCTTGAATTCCTAAAAAATGCAATATGTTTTAAGATTGTAATTTTTTCATGAAATGGCTCGAAGAAACCCTGTACTCTGGTGTAGAGATGCTGTTTCATTAAGTTTTCTAACCTTGTCACAAAAGCTTATGTCTTGCAAGCACATGCAGGCTGGGCGTAGTTGTATGTACGACACAAAAACTGAATGTCAGTTATTCTTTCATTCATACATATAAAATTAAATTTCAGGCAGAAGACAGCGTGGACGAACTCACCAAAGACCTCCTACAGACCAAACGTCAGCTGCAGGCTACAGAAGAGGAGAAGAGAGGGAAAGAGGAGGAAGCTCTTATGGTAAGATTATGACCTCAGAGTCAATATAGATTTAATGTAATCGCTGCTGTGGATGAGTGAAGGATTTCTTCTCTTCTCATAGTTGAAGGAAGTGTTTCGCAGAGAGCTGGAGAAGGCTGAGCAGGAGGTCAGAAGGTCGTCGGGTATCATTGCAGACTACAAACAGGTACGGAGCATCAATGTTTGGAATCAGAAACATGAAAATTAGACTGGGTGGAATTAGGAAATGCTGTAGGCTTCATAAAGGATATATTTATAAAGAATGTAGTGATGCTTAATGATGTTGATGCTCTCTCTTCTGCTCAGATCTGCTCTCAGCTGACAAACCGTCTGGACAGGCAGCAGGCCGCCCACAGAGAAGAGTTAGATTCACTCGAGGTGAGAATAGTGCTTTTCCAGTGGAGCTCTGCTGTCATGCTTCCTATTTCTCCTTCTACCTCTGTCATGCTTTGACTTGAACATCACGTTGTAGAAAATCATTCACAACCCCTTTCTAAAAAACTGTTCATCCATTTAAAAAATGTTAACGCCTCAGTTGCTTAACTTTCTCATTATAGTTCATTTATAACAGCAGGTGTCAGTGGTTTTTACTGGCTAGATGTTGTATGAGGGGAAGAAAAGACTTCATTCTGTCTCATATTGTGCACTTTACGCTCATTCTCCGCCTTTGCAGAGTGCAGTGAAGTCTTGCTCACGGTGTCGACACGTCATAGAATCCGATGAACCATCCAGTACAGCTCAGAGGTCTCCAACAGCTGCAGCGATAGAAAGCCACGGGATGACTGAACCACGCCAGGATGAGGACGGCAAAGGTCTCAGAAAGGCAGAGCAGAGGCGAGACGACCGGGAGAAGGAGTCCCTGAAGGACCAGATCAGGGAGCTGGAACAGGAGCTGGCCCAGACCAAACTGCAGATGGTGGAGGCCAAGTGCAAGATCCAGGTGAGACCATCACACAACACATATAGATATTGGGACATACAGTACACAAACCTAATTTGGGAATCTAAGCATGTTATGTCCAGGTCAAATCTGCTGATCAGGCATTGTCACTTACAAAAATGTAAATGAAACTTCAAACAAACAGAGAGCAAAAATGTACTTGCAGGTACTTTCCTGGGAATATATTCATTTTCTGGCCACTAACCAAATAACTTCAGAAAGTTTTTGGCTATTAGACCTTATGGATGTGAAGCATCCTTATTAAATGTAGGCCCATATGAAGATATGAAATCTAGTCTAGACGCTGGTGGTGAAAGAACTGCATCCAAGGACTGATTGGCTTGAAGCACATTATTGCTAAATTTAAGTGCTACAAAAATGCATTAAAATTGTGTTTCACTTCTTTAAAATGTATTATTCCTGTAGTCGTATTTCAATTTACTTGAAATAAGTATGTTAATTCTACTTCCCATGCTACACTCTAAATATAAACACAATTACAGTGGATTTACAAATGAAGTAAGCTTAATGGATAGATTACACTTCAAAAGATATCTTTAATACAGTTTTACATTATTCAAGTAGCTAGACTTAAAATAAGTATACTAATAGTCTATAATAGCCTACTTCAATTAGAAGTTAGCCCATCTTCTTAAAATATTCTTTCAAATGTCTTTCAATACAATATTACAAGTTTTTTCAGAGAAATACAAGAATTTAAACAGTATGGTTGGACGAATATGTACTGAAATAAACCTGTGTTAAAGTAAAGTTTTAGATTTCCCTGCTGCATTTCTCACATAAGACTGTGTGATCCCCGCACAGGACCTGGAGCACCAGAGAGGAATCCTGGCCAACGATCTCCAGGAAGCAAAGAACACCTGGATCAGCAAGGCCTTCACCTCCCTGCGCACCTCCAGCGGAGGGGGGCTTCACAGTATAAGCACACCCAGAGATGGAGCTCCCACCGTGGGCTGGAACCTCCACAGCAGCTCCCTCTCTGCGTGGAGCGCCAAGAAGCTATCGTGGCCTCACAAAGACAACCGAGAAAACGTCTGATGGCTCGGACTGAGAATGAGCAGATCACATAAAACTGGACCCAATAGAACGATCAGACCTGTGTTACTGTGCATTCAATACCGTAGCCGCTATTTCTAGTTTTGTACACTAGAGAGCAGTTTAGAGCATCAAACAAGTAGAGGAGAGTACCTGAGAGCACAGGAAGAATTGTCTGTTCACCACTTCCCTCTCACTGTCTACACCGATGGAGTTGTTTTTATATTTGTAAACCAAATCCATGTGCCATGTGAGTCTTGTATATAGTTATTTTATTTGTAAACAGTTTAAATACAACATTAAAGCAATTCTGACTCTGACTTTTTTTTTTATGTATGACATAAGGAAACCTGACGCATTAATAGAGACTCAACGTGTAACGGTTCTTTCTGAAAGCGGTCTCCAGTTCCTCTTTCACTATGACCACTGCAGCTTATAAAGCGCAGATCAACTGCTTCTCAGACACACAGAGAAAGCTGTAACACGGCCTGTTATCTCTGAACTTTGACATGCAGGATAGAGCTGACGATTAGAGAAAGAAAACGGAGCAAAGGACAAAGGAACAATTGAACATTTATATAAGTGAAGGGTTGACTTGAATATTTACAAAGACAAACTGATGGCTGCGATGGTTGGCAGTGTGTGTGCCACTGCGATTCTTCTCATGTGTGCTGCTGGAGGCCAAGCACTGGACCTGCTGAGGGCAACCACAGTATCATGGAGTGAGTATCACTTTATAGTTTGTGGTGCTGAAGTGTGCGTGTGCTTTCAACATGCATGACATGTACTCAAGAATCCAAAAATAGAAAGACTCTTCTTTTTAAACTACTCTTTTATAGTAATGTAATTTTTTTCCCCTAGTATGTCACATAGGCTTTGTTGTTTTTAAGGTTTCTCCTGTCCTACTTTATTAATAAATAGTAGTAAATAGTAAATAATAATGATTATATTGAAAATTTATATTTTATTGATTTTATTTAATATTTAATAGATTTTACCATTAAAGTGACAAGCGGGCAAACAAGAAATAAAAATGAATTATACGAATAAGAATAATACAAACAAGTAAGCAAGAAAATAATATTACAACACAACCTTTACTGAGAAGCAAAACACACAAAAGAAAGAAAAAAATACCAATGTATTTTATGCTCTACTCATGTTGCACATTATGTAAATAACTGTAATTTCTTCCCTCAGATCCTCCCTCCCCTCCCACCGTGCATTGCTGGTGTGCGAACTATCCAAATGTGACTCTTTGCTCCTGGCCTGAACCCTCTCTCTCCCCGCCAACACACTACGTTGCCACCTACAGGTAACAAACAACTGTCCTCCTCCTGTGTGCTGACCCCAAGCCACTGACACCTTTTAGTAAAACAGTATCCACTTGTCCAGCGTCATTAAGGAGCTCATTTATATGTGTGTGTAAATGTGTTTGCCAGTGAGAGAAACAGACAGTCGGTCACCCAGGAGTGCCATCTCATCCACCCTGGCTCTTCGTCCTCTGCTCTGGTTTCAGCGTCGTCATCCTCACCTGAACGGGTACCGGCTTTATTTACCTTTGCAGTACCTCAGCCAAAATAAAACCAAGCTCACATCATGACTGTTGTGCGTGGAAAACCACTATTCATATTTCTTATTAGAACTGTAATAGACCACAGACCAGAGTCTGAGGTGAACAGTATGTCAGTAAGATGAGAGAAATAAGTAGCATTGTGCTTTGTTATGCACTGGTTATAGTGGGAATACTCCCCAGCCTCCATCCTCTCCTGCACATATGTATATTATATTGTATGTTTTTAGTATCATGTTTTAATTTGTCAAATAAAAAAGAAAAGCTGTCAGTGCACAGAAATTATCAATATATTTTCATTTACTTCATTTCTGTTTTAAATTGAGACATGGAATATACTGAAAAAATATAACTAGTCTGTACAAATGTATATATAAAAGCTACTAGTAATATTACCAAGCATCACATATTATCCTGTATCGTTTTTTTTTTAGCTCTGGCACTGCCAACTGCCCAACCTGAAGCTTTTCACTGACTACATCATCAATGTCACAGCAGTTTTTTCTGGTGGCAGCAGCTCCCATCTATCAAGTTTCATGTTAGAGGATATAGGTGAGAACAGAAATTGTACATAATCCAAATCTAAAAATGTAGAGAAAGTGATGAGTGTTCATTGTGATTGAAATTCAGTATTGAGAGACACTTGAAGAGACACTTGATATGATAATGAGGTGGATACTATAAAGTGTTTAAAATTCCTTTCTTTGTCTGTCTTTCTCTCCGTAGTGAAACCAGATCCCCCTGTAGATGTCCGGGTTTCCCCTCATAATGACAGAAACTTGTTGGTGGAATGGGCCCCTCCCCCTTCTTGGACTAATCTTGAGATTTTACCACTAAAATACCAGATACTGTACCAGTGGGAAAACAGGGGCAACCCAAAGTCTGTCAATGTAAGAATAATCTTCACGGGTGACAGTACAACATCAAAAGCAAAGTGATTTAAAAAATGTACATTCTACACATACAAAAATACCCATTGTGGAAGTTTAAAATTACCTAAACTTTTCAAGCACCCTCAAAAGTCCCTTAATATGTGGAATTCTTTCTTCATTCAGCGAAACTATATTAGCGAATGACCGTATTTCTGAAAATGTCTTTCCTTTTAAATTAATTCATTCAAATAGAGTCATTGTGTTGTGTTTTGAAACTGCAGATGTTAAATGAATATGGGTGATTTTTTTTAAAAAGATCTCAAACATGTTCTCTTCCAGCTGGGTCCATTTGAGAGCACCAAGGTTGAACTGAAGGGCCTGACCCCAGGACGGCACTACCTGTTCCAGGTGTGCGCGAAGGAGCTGCTGGGTCTGGGCGAGTGCAGCGGCTGGAGCTCACCTGTAAAAATCATCATACCGAGAGCGAAACTGTAGAGACTCACTCTCACTTCTTCTTTTATTTAACTCTCATTTTAAGCTAGCCAGACAGGTTGCATCTTTGTTGTTTTAACTGCACAAGCAATGCAAGCAATAATTGTTATTTTGTTTTATTTATAAAGGAAAAAATGGATATTATCTGTACAGTGTACAATGGCCATTTCCAGTGAAAATGTTATTGTCTTAGTATTTTTAGTAAAATAGTGTTGGTTTATGTTGGTTGAGTCGTTTATCTTTGGAGAAACTGATAATACAGTAACCATATTATAAGACATTGTAATCATTAGTCAAGATGTTAAGTGTCAATGACCCATTCTGACCCTTTTAATGACACGTTACTATCTACTTATCATTGTGTGGCAGCTCCATATTTGTATGAAAAATTGAATAATAAAAAAGGCATTTATATTGACTCAGTCAGTCAGCTACATCCACCACGAGTGGGGTGACAAACTCAGAGTGTCTGACACCCAGAGTACAGGAAGGTGGTTTGGGGAGGTGCAAATGAAACTTCTCTGGGCTGTACGTGCCGGGGCCGGGAATAGCAGAGGAATAGTTAGGCCTCTTAGTCCGGCACTGCATGGAGAAGGAGGGCTGGCGCTGGCGGTAAATGTCTGGGTTGATGCTGTTGTATTTTGCCGGTCCGGGGCTCATGGAGAGGTCTTCAGAGGGAGCTCCGACCTTCCTCCGGCCTGAGAAGCTGTAGCTGGCACTGGAGGGTTTATTAGGAGCCTGGCAGCCCAGCAGATTAGGAAGACTGTAGCTGGAAGAAAGAAAACATGTATTGAGAGACTTTTCATTTCAGATTTTGAAACTACAGCAACACTATCTCTGATTTAAATGATAAGCCCGTTTCTCAATACGTCCCAAAATCCCCAGCAAAGCCCGTTTATTCCTACCGAAGATGTAAATCTTTAAAAAATATCACCAGCTTTATGTTTTAATCGCTCTGTCTTGCTGTCCTCACCTGTTGGGTGCTGGTACAGCATCCACAGAGCGGAATCTGGTGCGAGCGCCGATGGTGAAGGACGGTGGTCTGTGGTGAGCATTGACAGGTGGAGCCTTCTCGGGGCTGTAGGCCCCGGGGCCCGGAGTCTGGTGCAGCTCACCTATGAACAGAAATAGGTTTGGAACGTTTTCTTTTCTTTCTATATTTATCAAATTACTGCACACCTGAATTTGTTGAAGTCGTGTCGGAAGAAAAGCGCTTCTCCAATCCTCCTCCAATTTTTCGATAGTGGGATTTTTTTTTAAAGAATATCCCTTCTTTACCTGATAACCTGGATGTGTGTGTTTCCTCAAAGTGTTTTATTCACAAATTTAACTACTTTCTGTGGTCCACTGACTAGAGATGATTTACAGAGCATCTATGTATATGTGGAGCTGTTCTGAAGCTCGTCCACATACCTGATGAAGGTGCAGCAGATTGAAAATCCGTAAATAAACACACTAGCAGTAACCCAGATAGTCTTTTCATTTTTATCACCTTTGTTCCCTGTGC
This sequence comes from Lateolabrax maculatus, assembly GCA_031216445.1. Taxonomy (NCBI): domain Eukaryota; kingdom Metazoa; phylum Chordata; class Actinopteri; order Acropomatiformes; family Lateolabracidae; genus Lateolabrax; species Lateolabrax maculatus. Next base: position 17,529,889 of record CM062205.1, on the reverse strand, counting down.
GCCTTCCTCTGCCTAAAATGGAGTAGGAGGGGGTTTCCATCCGGCCAAACCGAGTGACCTTTGCGTCAATGTGGTACCTTGGTCCTGGGCTGGAGTCAACAGAGACCACTGCAGAAAAACACAGTGCACAAACAATCATCAAATGGCACCGTTAGACCTCATAACAGTACGGCATTGAGCATTAAAAAGTTAACAAAAGATTAAGGCTCCATATAAACTCAGGGAAACTGCGGACCAGTATAACAGATAAAACACGTAGACAAGTGACAGTTTTGCACGTCGATACATAACAACTCACTGGCGCTGCTCATGCGACTGTGAAAGGAGTAGGCAGGGCTGCTGGGCTTGGTGAAGTCATGGTTGATGTATCCAACTGTAGGGGGCAGAGCGTAGCGTCCGGGGCCTGGGCCTGACAATGAGAGGAGGAGGAGAAGTTAACTTTGAAGGCTTTCTGCCAAGAGGCCTTTCTCACCCTTTCTGCCAAGAGGCCTTCCCAACCCCAACCCTTACTCTAACCCTAACCCTTTCTGGAAGAAAGCCTTCTGGAAGAAAGCCTACAAGGAAAACTTCTCCCGTTTGCAGGAGGAGGAGGACAGTGATGAAAATTATGCAACAGATCAGGCTCCCGGCAGCAGTATAGCACACCCACCACTCTTTGGCTCGGGCTGTATTGTTTCTGATGAGTTCCATATGGAGCTCTTTGACTTATTTTCTATGGTTATGCATTTTAACGTTCTTCCTCTGCTTGTTTGGGAATGGATTCTAAACAAAGTAGAAGTCTCAAACAAGTGTGGAGCAATGGCTGCATAATGCTGTGAGAGATTCCATAGCAGAACCAGTTAAGCTATAATACAGTCCATGTGCATGTGCGCACACACACACACACACACACACACACACGCACACGCATACAGATTTCTTAAACTGACCTCTTTCTCTAGCAGAAATGATCGGCCGTTTCTTCACCACCTCCTGCATGCTCTGCCAACCGCTCTTCCTTCTTCTTCTGACCTCTTCGCTTCCTCTTTGGGTCCTGTGTGACTTCAGACAATTCTTTGTTTTTGTGTGGCTCTCTCCAGGTGATCTGCGGCCTCCTGGGCTGAATTATACATGACCATGAGGTGAAGAAACCCTATCTTGACCGAGGCCCTGGGTACGCCCCAACCTGCTCTCCACCTCCTTTTCCCCAAGGTCCCCTCAGGACAAAAAGGTTTTCACAACCAGGGCCAAGACGCTGACTCTGTCGAGGCTAAAAAGAGGTGAACCAGTGATTGTTGGGGCAAAATCAGCACTGAAGTCTCAAAACACTGCAACAATAATCATGTTAGTAACATGTAGTTAATTTGTCATCCTATTCCGAGGCATTAGGTTACTACTACAACTGAACTGCAGTATGTGTGTTGTACCTCTTAACTACTGCTGTAACTAATAGCATCTTAGTACACATAGCTTTGCACCCAGGCAGCATCTGAAAAGTGTCAAGTGTGGCAGTAAAGCCCTTAGGAGAATTCACTTTTGGCAACTGCAAGGACGTTTGCTTTCCAGTGTGAGAAACTCAGGTAGAAATTTGCCCTCTTGACTTCCCATTCATCTAATTCTATCCCTGAATGCAGAGGTAACTAAAGCCTTAAGAGCAGAGCCATGACCAAGTTAAACCCCACACTGGTTAAATATTAAGCACCAGTGACTCTGAGTGGTCACAGGCTCAGTAATAGGACTCTGCTGTGTCACCAGCAGGAGAGGAACCCGCTACGCTGGTGGGCACTGATGGGGAACACAACCCCTGTCTAAAGTTTCCCTGATATGCAAAGCAGCAAGCGGAGTGAGATGTGTTCAAAGACGTAACTCATGGCGGTGGGACTGGGACGAGACGCAGAGTGGACTCATTGGGGAAAGTATGTGTCAAAGATGTCAGATGCAGTCTCCAAAGCTATGTTTTCATTCCTGACTGTCTGTTTCTCTTGCAGTTAGCAGGAGCTCACTTACACACACTCACTTCACTGACAATTCTTGGAACCAAAGAAGAACTAATTAGATTCAGGTGCACATAGCGCCACCATGTGGTCAGCGTTTTTACATTTTTACTCCTAAATGCTCAACCGTGAGGTGCAGGAGCTTCTCTTGGTCAGACAACACAACCATTACCATCTACACACATTTTCTGCCGTTGAGAATGTTTTTCAAGACACTTTTCTGCCAAATTTCAATAACCTTTTTCTATGTTTCTGTGGTTGCTAAAATATTGAGCTTGACCAAAGTCACATAAAATTGCCATGATTCTTTAACACATTCGGCAACTGTAACCAATTTTAGACAGCATGTGCAAGATCATGAGTACAATCTGATCAAAATTTCTGGCAGAACTTTACCTACTTCCAAGGTGCATGGGGAAGGAAACACATTCTGAAGAGGTATTATGATGACCATGATGAAGTCAATCAGCCTTATATGCATTGGAGCTTTCTATTCTAGATAATTGAGCATGTTTACTAAATCCCTGACTGTATTCTAGTTTAGTCTTAAAACTGTTGCGCTCACTTTGCCATATGATGGTGATTGCCAAAGTGTACGCAAAACACTACAGATGGCTACATGAACTGTCAGGGAATAATAAGCATAAATGAAAAAAAATATTAGGATCTCTACTGATATCTGCTGGAACTTGTATTTTTAAGGCATTTTGGGCTATACCGCATGAAACTTTTTTCCTACATTATACTGTTTTACCTTTGTTCTGCTTTGTGGTCCTTGTTTTTTGTTTATTTTTCTATTTCTGTGTATGTATGTTGAGAGCAACCGAAAAACCAGAGTCAAATAAAGCGGATTCTGATTCTAATACTGGTGATCTTAGTGAATTGCAACTTTGCAACAACATAGTATGCAGACTTCTATGTTGGGTATGATATGAAGAAGAAAAAAATAAATTCTCTAATCATGTTATGATGTGTTCTTTTTGTCCATATAAAGTGCTGTTTGGAAATATTTCAGCTCAGATGATCCGGTCAAAATCCCTGCAGGAAATGTGCCGAGCAATAAGTCATACTCTATGGAGCAACAGGAGAAAATGGATATTAACGATATCCTTAACAGGAGGAGCAGGGGTGTTTTTATCATTGTGTCTGCTTTGCTGCTGTAATGTGCACACAACTCATTTCCAAACCCTGTGTTTCTGACAACATTTTTATAGAACAACATTAGAGATTGATAACAACTTCAGTCATTGATATTTCTTTACTAACTAAACATAACTTAAGAAATAAAACATAACTTTATACAGTTTTAAATATGCTGGTACAATTCAGTACAAAAATAAAGGCAGTGAAACGTCTCCATACACAAACACCATCATATCATCAGTCACATACTGTTGCTCAGAAACACATGAACCACTTTGGCACATTATCCACTTATATAACAAAGCACAAATTAGAAATACTGTATGATAATTTGTTACTATTTCTTTTTACATCAGGACCACAGTGAAAGCTTTGATTTGGGGAATCCATGGACGCTGAACAGCCACTAGATGGTGCTTTGGATCCACAGGAGAAACTCAAAAAAAGGTCACAGAATACTTTTAAATGCTCGGGGAACACTTCTAGTTTGTTTGAATCTGTTTTGATCACCTTTGTGCACATTTAGAGCAGGTACTTGTCAAACGTCTTTACTGATGCCCGAGTTATTCATGCTACAACGTCCTTTGGGAAAGCAGAGTAGTCCGCATGGTCTCTTTCTAATGATGATACCAGGATGTCCATGGCAAGTCCACCTTCTCAATCCCTCCCATATGCACCTTTTCAGACAAAAAAGTGCTTGTGTCGACTGGAAAGGATGCATAAAAGAAGAAAATCCCACAGTTTCTCGCTGGATGTCCTCTTGCAGCCACGGCTGGTATTCGCACAAAATGTCCAGAGCAAAATGTCTTATAATTCCCATATAAGAAAACAATCTCTCTTTCTCATACACACACATAGATAAAAACCTTGTTTTCTGCTTGTAAAGGCAGCGTGTGCTAGGATTTATCCCCTTGGAGAACCTAAATTAAAAGACAAAATCTGTTACAAATCAGCTTTTATAAAACACAGTTTTTGCTTTGAGTTGTTTATCCATTTGTGGAGCAGATGTATGCGTGTATGTCTGTGATTAGATTTGAATACATGTGTGTGTCCCTGCATTAGTGATGCTTACCTACCTGGTTGCGAGCTTTGTGGGATTTCTGCATCAGCACTCTCCACTGGTCGTACAGCTTCATGGACATGCTGCTGCAGCCGTAGGCGTGTTTCCGCACCCAGCCGAAAAACTGCTTCAGCTCCCTGCGCAGGGTGGAGTTGGAGTCCCCGCTGGACTTTGAGTCGCAGGAGCCCGACATCAACCGCTCTGCATGGAGGGATGAGAAGGAGGGAGACAAAGAGAGGGAGAATAAAACCGGAGTTAGACTGGCTTTGGTGGTCTGTAATGAGACATCTCACAGGGATCAGATCTTTTACCTGAGTAAAGTAAACAAGTAGAAGTCCTGTATTCAAAAGTCAAAGTACTCGATCTGCATAAAAATGGCCTCTGTGACTGATATATTATAATATATCATATACGATTGTTAATACTGATGCATCAAAGTGTCGGTAGCATTTTTGCTATGGTGGTTGGTGGAGGTGAAGCTAGTTTTAACAACTTTATATGCAATTTAGGTTGTGACCGTTTGGAGGGGCCAGGCTTTACTTTACTCAGACTTAAATAGAAAAAAGAAAAGAGGTTATGATAATATTTTACTCAGCAATTTCATTGTTAGGTCTGGGGAGGTAACAACTGGTAGCCAGAGCTTTATAGCATCCAGGAGTGCAAACAGCAGGAATTAAATTGTGTTCAGTGTTCTTTAATTGATCTTTTTATCTGTTCTTTGTAAAGCCCTCTATGTTGCAACTAAAACATTACATAATCAAAGTCTGGTTTGATTTTGTAATGTTTGGTTTGGAAATACTGTAATCAAATTTGGTTTGGTTGTGATTTTTGATTTGATTTGATTTGATTTGATTTACTTTGATTTGATTTGATTTAACCGATGTATCTGCCGTATATAAAACTGCCAGTACAATACAAAATAGGCTGGAAGAAGGGTAAAGAGGGGTAAAACACTTCTACAAGGCTGCCAGTTTCCAGCAGTGGGAGAAAACTGTGGGACATGTGGTACACCATGATATAAAGCAAATCTTAGTGGTACAAATTGGCTCTTAAAATGGACCAAAAGGCTCTCAAAAACTGAGATCAAGAGCAAAAAATGACTTCTGAGTAAACTTAGTCCTGTGAGTGTGCATTTATAGGTGTGTGCTCACCACTGTGGGGTGTGGATGCAGCAGTAGGGTGGCTCCACTCGCTCCAGATCCCAGCTTTGCGAGAGCCGTAGATGCCCACAGGGTTACAGCGAACCTGGAGAAAACGCCACATTATGAACACAAACCAAATCTGAAGTACACTTACTTATACTTCAACACATGTACACACACACACACACACACACACAACCACGCCATATCATACCTGGACAAAATACACTGTTCCAGGTCTCAGTCCAGCCAATCTACAAGATGTCTGATTTCCAACGTCATCCATCACCTACATGAAACAAAAAGACACAAACACAGAAGACTTGAGGGCCGGAGGTCTGACCGCAGTATTAAATACCAATGGGCATAAACTAAAACACAGGGCAGAATCAAGATGTAGGGACACAACCGCAAACCATGTACAGACCTAAACATGCATGCACACCACATTGTTTAGTGGCTCCTGATCAGCATGTTTATGAATATATTTTCATGTAATTGTGCCTGCTGGGTAAAATCTGCTCTCTATTACTTATTACAGAGCTGCATTTGCTGAGAAACACGCACAGGAGCGTGCACAGGTACTCATACAAACATAGAAACGGACTGCAGAAATTAAGACAGGCTAATAGATGCAGTGAAAGAAACGCCCACACACAGCAGTTAGTAATGCTGTCTAATAGTCCCCACTTTCTTTCTGGCAATCAGTCTGTAAACACTTGTTAAGAGCGACTACAACAGAAAACAGAACATAGAAATTACAGGCATCAGAGGGCTAATGATGTGATGTGAGGAAGCCAAATCGCTGAGCATCTTTACAGCCATATTGAAGACATTAACAGCTGAGATGTATCCCTCCATTCCTCAGCATGACCTCATGATTAGGGCCGGTTCAGAGGGAAACAGCGTTTTGTTTTCACCACCAAACCCTTTAAAGCCACTTGGATTTAAGTCTCCACTCTCCTCCTTCGCAACGGTCTCATCCCTCCACCGCCTCTCTCCACTCCCATTCCTTTCTTTTTCCACTTTGCGAGCAAAGACTTGCTTATATTACATCTGTGTAATTCCCCCTTAATTACTGGCGAATCTTCACTCGTACCCAGAGGACTCAGATGAATTCTGGGAAGCACCATCTGCACGGCTGAAGGTTTTACACTGTATTTTTCATTCATTAAAAGTTTGAACAGGGGTATACACAGTGGCTCTGGCCTGTGTTTTTACTCCTGATCAAAACCTGTCTTCTAGATTTATGACAATGATGAAAGTTTTTGAACGGCCCAACTATTAACTCATCTGGCAGAGGAGTCTTCAATCACACTAGATTAGAGGTGATTACAGCATTAGGATGAGAAACAGCTGGGACAGCGCTGGAGTGATGTGTCTGCTCGTGTGTAAGAGACAAAGAGAGCAGATTTATGTCCTTATAACTGTGTGTCCTTGTCCTTTACCTTCCAGTCTTGGCTGTCCTCCAGTCTGTAGCGGATCTGGTATTTGGCCTGAAACAGGAAGTCTTTGAGAGCGGGCGGGGCCTCCCAGCGAACACTCAGCTGGTCCTCTAACTGCCCGACACGACTGACAGTCACACCTGATGGAGGGTCCGTAGTCACTAGAGGAAGAGGAGGAGGAGGTTATTAAGTATGAGGATCGCATCAAGAGCTGAAATGATGAAAGTATGCCAAAAAACAGCTGGATCCAACTTCACTTTTCTTAGTTTTCTGCGATAGTAAACCTAACATGTTTGTGTTTTTGGCGGTTGGCCTGACAAAACAAGCAATTTGAATTACAATTATTTTCATTAACAATTAATCTGCTGATTATTTTCCTGAAAAATTAATCTGTTTAGTCCATAGAATGTCTGAAAATATTGAAAAATGAGCATTATAATATCCCACAGCCCAAGGTGATGTCATCAAATGTCAGTCTAAAACCAAAATAAATTCAATTTACTAGCATATGTGACAAAGCCACACATCAAATCCTTGCATTTGAGAAGATGAAGCCAGAAAATGTTTAGATTTTTTTGCGTAAAAAAATGACTGAAATGATAATTTGATTATAAAATAGTTATTTTCTGTCAATTCACTGACTGACTAATTGGCTAACTGTTGCAGCTCTAATTGACATGCATGATTTGTGCTCTCTTCCCAGTTTGTGCCTCTGATTTAAGATGTTAAATGTGATTATTACATTCAATTCACTGCTATAAGCTACAGCTGTCATCACAAGCCACCTGCAACGTGCAAGTAAAACACAAATACTTAATATATAAGTAAACATGGAATATTAGAAAATATTGTATGCAAAGTATAGGCAAATCAACCTGATATAAAATACTTTGGTTTCAGTGATGCATTGTAGCTAAACATCAAGCATACAGGACATACTGTTACTTCCTGTTGCCATCTTTGAATTCCTTTAAAGACAGTCGAACTTTGTGAAACAGGTGAACAATCTACTTTACACCAATTTGGTATATTTTTGCAAACAAATAGGAAAGATCTTTAAAAAAGCTTTACTTGCTTTGGTGGCTGCAGAACAAATTAAAAAGTTAAAGTTATTATGGTGAACAGTTGCATATTTACACACAGATCAACCGTATCATTCATTTGGGGTCGTATCTCTGGCCATCTGATGAATGTTAGTCCCTTATTTACTCTCCTTTTGCTCTGTTTTTGGTCTCTACCATCTCCCGAGGGAAATGTTTGATTCTTTGGCTGCTAAAAGCGCCACTGTGTTCACCAGCAAGTCGCTTTTCGTGTCTGTCTGCTGTTTGGTGCTGGACAGGCAGTGTACAGCTATTTATTCCAGCTTTTATACTAAAAAAAAAAACAAAAAAAAAAACAGCTGAAGTAGATCTACAAGCTGGAAAACCAAAACAATGAGCTAAACACTAAAGTGCTTTGTAGAGGGGAACTGTAGTGTTGGGGCATAATTCTCTGTTGGTTTGTCACTACGATTGACTCCGTTCACGTTACACACAGTCATTTGATCCATTGTTTATACAAAAAAAATTGATTAGAGCAGCTTGAAGGATTAGAAAATAATCATTAAGTGTTGCCAAACAACCTGCTGGATTTCTATTTATTTTTGCTTGTATTGTATAATGTCATAATCAGTGCAAAATCTCAAATGCACAAACATTGATTTCCTGAGAGGCACAAACTGAGTTATTTTTAATTTATTACATCCATTAACAAGTATATTTCTAACCCATCGTCATTAATGATAAACTCCTGTTCAACAGATGGAAGAGATTATCATTTTTTTGCCAAAAATCCATAGCTTGGGGGCTTCGCTCTACATTTTAGGGTTATGTTTGCGGGGTCAAGAAATCCATTCAATTCAAATTTAAAGCAGCAGGAGTGATGTCTTTATGTGTAACAGCACATTGAGGATTGTTCAGCGTTGGCGGAGGTTTGTGGTCTCTGAATGCCTTTTAGTTTCTGAAGAGTTGACTATTTCATCTGACAACGATTATCTTTTTGACAAACAAACATATGATGACAGACCATTATTTTAAATTTCCTCACATTTTGTTTTGGGCTTTGGAGATTGTTTCAATATCAACTTCAGTTCCTTTTCATAATGCCATCCCTTACCAATAAACAAACAAGACAACCCAGGGGAAAGAAGATGGGAAAGATTGTGTGGAGGGAATAAGTGGGAGTTGACACGAGAGGATTGGTTTCTGTTCACCAGCGTTCCGAGGAAACGAGACTCTCTCCGAATTTTGTGTCAGTTCGTACTCATGAAGTGTAACCCCAATGGTGGCACCCGCAGTCATCTGTCTTAGAAAAATATTTACTTTTAACACGAAAGTGGACAGTAAAACTGAGAAGATTTAAGTTTTAAAGATTGAAGCTTAAATTGGCTGTTCGGACGTAGCCTGACTGCTACCAATACTCATAATAATTTCTTGTTTTTTAAATGGTACTTAAGTAAAGAATAAAGTTATTTGTCCTCTAATGAGAGCAAATGTGTTGTTCCTATACATTACATGCATATGGCAATTAATATCAATAAGACATGACAAATTACAGATGAATCATTGTTAACATATGTTGTGCCATTCCTCAACGCATCCTCATCTCGGAGTCAGACACCAATACAAGTTGCCTCTAGTCCGTCGGCTCAGAGGGTTCCCCGAGACTGAGGAATGCAGAGAAAAATGAAGGTGTTTCCGCCTCGCCTTCAGAACTGATTAGACATGACCGTATACGCGAGTGACTCACAGCAGCTCGCCGCAGGTGTGGTTGCTGTGTTTTATGACCTGCTACTGTTGTGGAAACTGCTTGAATATGAAGAACGGCCAGGGCCAACCTGAGCGAAACAAAACGCGCACACAAGTCCAGAAACCGCCTACACTCTGCCTGCCTCTCTGCTTCTATACTGTTACCAGGCCCTGCCCTGCCCTCGGGGTGTGTAAACAGGTGTGTGTGTGTGTGTGTGTGAGCATACATTAGGGAACGGAAAGGGATTACAGGTTTATGGACGTTTGTTTCCTCGCCAGTGACGCGGTATTCACCTCTGAAACTCTATACGGTTTTCTCTCTGTGCAATTCCCGGACACC